>JARHVA010001391.1:47500-412500 GCA_037957365.1 Torreya grandis | reverse complement strand
GTTTAATGTGAGTTGGGTTGCATCAAATAATCCTCTATATCACCATGCCTTTTGAGATAGTGATAGCATAGACCTCCATAGAATGTAAGTAGCTATAACCACATTGAGGAGAGGTGGTAAGAATAGCATAAGGATCTATAGGATAATGACTAGAGTTAACATAGTATTTAGGGATATAAAGCATATAAAACCCTAGAATACAAATGAATGTAAGTGGAAGGAGTAACCACCAAAATCAAAGGGATCATAAATGAACAAGGAGGTTTGAGAGGCTATAAGGATGAAATATTAAACCCTAAAAAGATGAAAATATAGGGCCAATGGTGTAAATTTTCTTTCTATATGGAAAAAATCAAATCATGCAACCCTAAAAAAATGACAAATATTTTTTATGTATAAAAATAAAAAATGATATTTGAAACCCTAGGAAAAAAAATCTAAAACCTTGGAAGGGTGGTTCAATAAATGTGTAGGAATTCAACAATATGTTTTACCCTATTTCATATTAACATCAATTATTTAGCTTAAATAATATATAAACATGTATAACGATTAATATATTAAGATATGTCATTCAATCATACATTTGGATGTAAGATATTGAAACTTATTACAATGATTTGACAAGTGGCATATGTTACATATAGTAATTAAAAAATAGATGAGAAATTATATATCTAGGGTGCATATCTAAGTGTGATTATATTCTATAATTAAAAATTATGATAAAATATGCTTGTGGTTTTTTGGTTCTCAATTTGATTCTTTGTCTATACAGGGGTTGTTAGACTAAATTGGGTCAGTATAACTAATTGATACTAACCTATGCTAGTTAGTATTGAATTGTCTAAAAATGAGGAGATGTGAACATACAATCACCCACACTTTTCTTTTTATTTTTTGTATTTGTGATCTTAGACCTTGATGATGCATGTAACTCAATAAAATAGTTTCCTTTTCCTTAAAACCCTAAGTGTGCTTGTGAGGGCTTAAAACTTAGAAAATTTTGGGAATGTACTGGGATGAACTGACCCCAATCACCCCTATTTGATGATTGATTATTGTCTATGTATATGATATTATCAAGAGTGAAATAAATCCACATGTATTTATCCCACATAATATGATTGTGTCATTATTAACTTGGGTCTAGTGTGTTTCATATTTAACTTGTGAATAATCTTAGTGATAGGTTTATAATTTGGAAAGAAGAGGGATGTTTTTCTTAATGTGTAATAGTGTATATATGTTTTCTAGATAAGTTTCAAGTCCCTTTCAAATTAGGCTTTTAATTTTTTATATATGAGTCCAATTAGGTATTTTTTTATGACACCAACACTTGAGGGAAATGGTTTGACCCTAAAGAGATATTTTATTTTTAAATATAAAGATTACTAGGAGATGCTCAATCTTGACTAGATCAGGTTAATATCAACTAGTGATATTGACTAAAAATAATAGAATTGACCTCTACATAAGTATATTAAATTGAGAGTATAGAAATTTCCATGAATTTTATGTAGTATTTTTGAAATAAAAAATTAGGTTCATGAAGGTGTGTATAGTATAACAAACAAGTTAACTTATAAGATCAAATGGGATTATGATAGAATGGTATATTAGGACCTTATTTATGTGTTTAATTCATGCATGGTAAATTCATTTCAATATTTTAATTTTCAAGTAATTAAGACCATATTTTTATTATCTACAAATTCTACATCTTGTATTATTCCATCTCCTTCATCACTACATCTATCACCCTAGACTACTTTGCTTGCTAGTGGGAATAGTGATAATACCTAGGCCATTTATCACCATGTAATATATACACTTATAAATATAACATAATATAAAAATATATCTATAATGGTGGCAATTATATCCTCTACATTAGTATGCTCAATCTCATCTAGCCCTAATGCACACACCTTACTAAATTATGGTGGTTCTTGTTGATTATTTTGACCACAAGTCAAAATATATCAACCCCCTATAGTTCAAAAACTATATAAGGGTATATTATGGGTATCATCAAATGTAATAAAGTGTGTCATGGTCCTAATTTATGTCATTTTATGTGCTATTAACCTTGGTCATAGTCAAATTCTAGTCCTTATACCATTTTATGTCACATAGGGTCATATTTGAGCCATTAACAAAATTTGTATGATTTTCCTTTATAAAAAAGTGTTAAATTTTTTTATTCAATGTGCCTCATGTCAGATTATTTTTATTCATGTCATTCTAACTCAAAATATGTATGTTCCTAAGTCAAATTAAGAAAATAGTTAGAAAAGAGGAAGTTTTGATAGTTTTACAACCTATGCAAGTTTTTTTCTATGTGTGAAAGGTTATATTATTAATATTAAACTTATTTTAGTTCAATTATGTGTTTGATATTATTTTTAAGTCTTAAAATTGGCCTTAAACCATTTCACTTCTCCATCACTTCATTAGGCATGGAGAAATGGTCAACATGTTTTCTCATGGTATGTCCAGTAAGAGAGGAATTGGGTCAAATGCCTTTGATTAATGTTAATAAAATTAGTAATATTGTGTTTCATGGTAGGATTTAAAATATTGATAGGTTATGCTTTAAGAACGATTGTTTAAAATTTAATTGCCTCTTTTTGTATCCTCATCCCCATACCCTATAAATTTTATCCTTATTTGAGACAATATATAGAAAATAATTATTGTACATGGTCCTAAGAAACATAAAAATCCTCTTTACATGATTCTTGACATGGTTTTCATATATGGTATGAAAGAGAAGAGTGCACACATCTCAAATTGCTAGTTGAGAGACAATATGGAGTCCACAGATAGTTTTATCAGTTACATGAGATTGAATCTTAGTTTTACCTTCATTTAAATGAAAATGAAAGTTGAAATTTTTATATTTGATCTTTCACTTCATGGTTTCAGTCCCTTATTATGAATATATGGTATCAAGGTCATGTATTAATCAAGAACATCATCATATATCTTACACAGTGAACTCTCTGCATCTATTCACATACAATCAAGTGAATGAGGTGTATGAAAGTCTTGAGAACATTCATAGAGATGTAATGAGGATTTTAAATAGGTTAAAAAATTATTATAATATTATAAACCAATATACGCTATCGAAATGACACATGATTGATTATGACAGTAGTTCTTCTATATGTATAGTCATGTAGCCTAATGTACACCTATAGGTGCCCTACAGGAGGCTAATCATGTTGAAATGAGGATATTATAGATATTTTTAAGTCCTTAAAGGTTAAAAGGATTAATTTTAAGTCTATTATAATGTCTATAAATTATTATAGGGCCATACACTATTTATATTGTCTATATCTCACCTTCATTACCATGTATCCTACATTTGCACCTATAGATGGCTCCAATAGAGGCATGCGGGGGTTTCATTGAGGTGCTTAAACATGTTTATGACCTTAATGGAGGTTTTATAAGTTGATTAATGTCATAGAAATCAATGGTGAAGCCACATAATGGAAAAAAACTTGAGGAGTCATGTTCATATGTGGATAAAGAGTTTCAAAGACATATTACCTTAAACATTCCAAAACATGGATGTTACGTTATTTTGATCCTTTCATAGTTTCATGGAAATAATTATAGTAAAGATTAAATTATCACATAATGTATCCCACATTTAAGGTTAATACCCTACAAAAGATAATGAGTGTTTGGTCCCACGAGCTAATGTAAAGGAGCCCTCCATTATAGACAATCTTTCACTGCAGGTTCCCAGTGTTTTCTATAGTGCTTTGAACATCAAATAATCTCATATTCTAAGGTAGTATGAAAAGAATATATATTCATGTAAATTGATCCTATTGAGGTGATAAGGACACTAGTGGCTCAAATAACATTTAAATGAGTTAAAGTATAGGGTTTTGACCTATACCATCACCTATAAGTGTACTTGTTAATGCACTTAATGTGATCCCTATGTCACTAGGGAACAAGGGCATGTAATGAAATAAATTTTAAGTCCTATAAGACTTGGGACTTGAGTTTTTTTATATAAATAATTATTTAAATAACATAAATAACATAGATATGGTCACCATTTATAATTTTATAAGTAGACCCTTTTGTAGGGACATCAAATGTTACATAGTGATACTTTATTTCCTACTAATATTTGTGAAATTGTTTAATTCTTTACCAATTATTGCCTAAACACAAAAAAATAATGGATATTTATAGAATAATATAAACTAATGTGAGTCATAAGGTGGATCCAAAGGTAATTAGGGTAAGTTAGAAAAGAGATTTTGCTTCAGATGATAAAAGGGTCTAATTCTTAAAACTTCTAAGATTAAAAATATAAAACTAGCATTTACCAACTTTAGTGTATCACTCATAGATAAATAAACATAGTTTAAGCTTCAAATTATGATGTACAAAATCAAATGTTGCACAAAAATTACTCATTCATATTAAATTGCATAAGAACATTCAGTTACAAATAAGATGAAAATAGAGCACATATAATAGTAGATTTTTTAGCCTAGTGTTAAACTCAAACTAACAGATGCATATATTAAATGTTATTTCCAAATTATTAAGTATAAAGGAAACCATTAACTCTCTATAATCATGAGAAGTATAAATCACAAAACATAGACAAACTCTCAAATTATTGGCTCTTTTCTATTAATTATTATAACAACTATTTTTTATCACACTAAGGGGGGATACCCTTATATATAGGCTTATAAATTACATTAATAAGTTCAATTGGACCCATAAAAATATTCCTAAAATAAAATAAGTCTTAAGAAATTACACATATTATAATGGAAATATTCTAAATTGAAATTTACAAAATAAACCCAAATATTCCTCATGGCCCTGAAGGAGGTTGATAAGATGATTCTTGCTATTACCACTATTTCTTCTCTACCTCTTCCTTTGTCCAAACCACTATGTAAGCTACATAATGTTGGAATATTTGTATAAAGTCTAGGATCATGGGCCAAAACAAGTTAGGTGTCTCTTAAATGAGCCTACCATGCTCTATGAGTACTAACCTTAATGCTTCTTCAATGTCTTTTACACTTTCTTGCCTTTGGTTGGAAAAAGCCACAATATTAATTACCTTGGTAGTTGTCTTGTCCTTAGCAATGTCTTGCATGAATTTAGAAACAAATATTTTCACGTGAGCCCTAAATTTGTGGTCATCGATGAAGGTGCCATTAGGTTTGGTTACCCTAGTTACCATGGCATCCTTCAATAATAATGAAATCTTAAATTAAATCTTCTCTAATGATGTAGTTACATCCTTGACCTAATCTAACCACCTCTTCAATATTCTTATCATGTTCATCAGGATGGTCTATGTAGGAATTATATCCTTAAATGGAAAAACCCTGAGGTCTGAGAACTTATTACTCCTTAAAACTCTAGATAATTTTGCCAACTTGGCATCATATAGTGCAAGTTTATGGTCAAATTTGATGACCACATTGAACTTTAGGGTCCCATCTTCCTATTTTCTCTTCATGATTTTTTATAAGTTGAAGACATTGATAACAACATTTATTATTTGAATTGTATACCCTTATGGCACTGTAGACAAAGCCTATTCCTTTAACATTTTCAACTCTTGTCATATCCAATTTATGAAGGCTACTATGCACTTTACCTAGCCTTAGATTATGGACACAATGTCCTATGCATATTCATCCACCTCTATAAATCTATAATTTATCTTCCTTATCAAAGTGAAGAGGGAATCTTCAATTTCATCAGCCACTATTGAGCTAGATTGTGGTTTCTCAACTTGCCTTCTCACTACCCAATTCATAGTACATTTGGTAGCATCAAACCTCATCTCAATTTCAAGTGTAGAGAGGACTACCTTAGGCCTCTATTATTTAGATTCCTATATGATATCTCTAACCGATTTTGGGTAAGAAATAGGTGTTGTCTTTGTTAGATGTGGATGTATTGGATGTCCTTGGGTAGAGGTAGAGGTTAGGGATGTAGTAGGAATATGCAAGCTAGTTAGGTCTATTTTCCAAAGTGTACCAAATAAAGATCTTATAGGGCCCATGTCAATAATGAATGAAGGTAACTTTTAAGGCACACTCACATTCACATATTTAGTAATATTGAGTGGCTTTTAAAGGGTGAATAACTTTGAAATGGGATTCAATGGAATCATAGGTGTAGGGGAACCAATAGCAACTGAGGCACCTATTATGGATGCCCGAGAAGAAGTAATATTTTTAGTGGCATTAACAATAAGTTGGGGGAAGGTGAATCTAAATAAAATACTAGTTTATGTCATGCTATTATCCATTTTGGATTGGGTAGTGTTAGTTTTAGTAGCTGATGACATTGAAGGGAATGGGTAAGAAATGGTAGGGGAAAATGTATAAGCAAAAGTAATACAATTAAGAAACAAGGCAATGGGAAAATACTTATAATAGGAGTATATGGTGTGCTTGAAAACACTTGAGATAATGGTGGAGGAGTTATTTCCCATATCATAGTGGTCTTGGGTTCATTTTCCTTTTTTATACCTTTTCAATGCTCTTGCTAGATAGTGCTTCTACTTCCTCCATAGAGAATTCAATTCCTTGTTGAAACTCCCTAAGGTTAATGGTAGTGGGGTTAGGCTAATCCAAGATCTAGAAGGTAGCCTCCATTATAGATATAAAGATAAATGTTATCCTTATAAGGGGATAGGTTAGATAATATCTCATCCTTTCAAATCTTGGATTCAAGATATGACCACTTGAAGTGGAAAGTAGTGGAGGTTTACATGGCCTGTTCGTAATAAGAAGAACCTTATCTTATTCTTCCTCTTCATGTATCTCTTTATAATATACATCAATCATGTTTCCATGGGTTGGTGGTGGATGAGACCTAATAATATATTCCTTCTTATTTTCTTTGTCTAGTCTCATCTCTAGCTCAATGTTCTTCCTTGAAACATTCTTGAGCACCACCTTGTCATTCATAACATCTCAATGCATCCATTCATTAACCTCTTATTGATGCTTATAATCCATTGTTACATCCTTATTGAATTTTAAAATATGTCTTGAAATTATTTTATTAGGGTCCCAAGGTCTTAATTCATCCTTAAGTAATAGGTAAGAATCCTTATGCCTCATAGCCACAATAACATCATGCCATTTTGTAATTCTGATCCTCCTTAATTTGTATAGAATTTTATGGGGGACTATCTTCTTCTTGTTTTTTAGGATGTCATTAAATCCATGCAATAGTTTATGGGATATCTCTTCCTTAGCCAAATTTATTATCACATACCTCAATAATATGAGAGGATCCACCATCACTCCCTCTATTTTCATGACTATGAAATCTAGGTACAACTAGTAGTAACCCATGTCTCTCAAGGTCTTCCTAACCTTTGGGAAAACTCTCTACATTTAACATTAAATAATTGACTTATACACCACAAAGTAGAATTATTCTACAATTACCTTGGTATTTCACTTAAAATCGTGAATGTGCATTACTGAGAAAAGCTGGGGCATAACCTCTTATTACTAGAGAGACCATGAATTCTAGCCTAGTTGAGTAGTTGTGTAGATGACATCCAAAAAGTATCTCATCATGAAGAATGGGGAACCATTAAATAAACTATCATTTATCACATATACTAAATTTTTGATAATGATCTCCCCAAGTGGGTGTTGTAGCATAGAATACCACCCTTATGGGAGATTTCTTCAGGCTCTCTCACTCCTAGCTACAATATTGGATAAACCTCATGTTGTGGGTATCCTATAGTGAGGTCAAACCTTTGAATAAGGATGGATTCCACTTGGTAGATCACAAAAATACAAAATTTTCTTAGAAAATAGATAGAAGGGGTATAAGATAAATAAAAAAATGAAAAGGTTGATACACCAAATTGATTTCTACTCACATAATCTTTAAATAAACACTAACTCATCATAAGACATTTTTTGTTTACACAACCTCACAAAATAGCTAATTTGCATTAGTATTTCATGAACTAGGCTCGGCAAAAAATAAATAAAGCAAAGAGAAATTTAAAAATTCACACCAAGCATCAGTTAATGGTAGAAAAAGATCAATTTCAAACCTACAACTAACTTGAAAACACCCAAAAATAGGCAAAAATGAAGGATAATGGACATAAAAGAACACTTATTCACAAGGCCATCAAGCACAAGCCTGATAAACATAATTTAGAGGTAAGAGATAGGTGAGAAATGTTTTTTATTTCTTTAAAATGTCTTTCTTAAAATGTTTGAAAGACTTTATCCTTGTCAAATTAGAATATCTTACAAAAATGGGGGAGAAATAGGAGATATAGGAGAAAAGTGGAAGAGAGAGAGAAGAAGCAAGAAAATAGAATTTAATAAATGAAATCCAACCACTTCCATGGAGTCTGACCCATATTTGGGTTAATTAATACTAATCCTTCCTAAAAAAAATTAAAATTAATTATCTCCAATAGCCTTCAAGCCCTCTCATTGGCTTAACAACACACTGGAGGATATAAATGTGTTGAGGATGATGATGTCATGATCCACTAAGAAAGAAAAGTCTCCAAGACTTTGAAAATGCATTGAGTTCTCCAATTACACTCTCCAACCTCAATATATCTCTCCCTTAGACTTCTACACCCCCTCCACTTTCCTTCTAGAAGATGTTTGGGTAAAAGTCAGTTGGCATAGCATAAAGTGCTTAACTAACCATGGAGGTTAAGTATCATGTTTGATTTTTAAGGAAAATTTATATTTTCAACTTGAATCTTCTCCTCCAACCTAAAAAAAACTCCATGATACCTGAAACTTTCATAGACCCCATTGATGGAGGTCACAAGCTTGAGCCACCTTGAACCAACTACCCTAAAAATTGCTCCTAAGGCCATTTGGCAACTTGAAGAGCACATCTGGACCTATAGAAGACTTTTATACATCTCTTAGATGCATATGAGGAATGAAATGAAGATTTTGAAAACCTTAAATACCTATAATAATGGTGAAAATCACCATTAAACCTACAACAATGCAAAAATATGTCAAAAATTTGGATTTTTGACGCTTTAGCTTAGTTAGACACCCATAAAACCATTTTGAAGAGATAAAAGTGACATATAATGATGTTTTATTCCCCATTAGGCATATTACATTTTTTAATACCATTTCTTTCTTTTCTAACCTAAAAACATAGGAATTTTGAGCCATTTTTGGCCTCCTAGGCACCTAAATATGCTAGATTATTCTAAAAAATAGGTTGGTTTGGATATGGAGGTATTCCTCTACACATTACATGTGGTTTAAATCCATTATAGTCCATTTTATGTACTTATGATTCTAAAAAACCAAAATGGGTCAAAAACTTCCTTTTCAAAATCAAAAAGGCTAACCTTCAAGATGATTAATCATATAATTAAGACATCCATTCCACCAATTATTTAAAATGATTTATAGTACATATACTCCTTCAACATCCCTAAAAATATTGGGCTCCCATTCAAAATGTATAAAATTATACACACATAAAAATGATTGCCTGTAGGGTTTATAAGCATTCTGGACATGCTTACACTCTTAAATATTTCTCATAAAAATTAGGCCCTTAACAAAAATCAATACATAACTAATTTAAAATACATATGGGTAATCAAAACATACTAGAAGAACTTGATCCAAATCTTTAAGCTATGAAAGAAATGAGCATCTGAAGATGGACTAAAATTGGGTATCTTAGGCCTAAAAAGCTCAAAATTATCCAAATGACTAATTGACCTTTACACTAACATTATTTTATTTAAAACATCTTCATGACACCTAAAACATCTCACAACACCTTTTAAATGATCAAAACTCAACTTTGTCTTTTATCCCTTTGAGATTGCAAGTGGGGTTTACATAATGTTTGGAGTGTGAAAACTCTTAAAATGTGTTTTATATGCTCAAAAACATCATAAAATTATTATAAAACACTCACATAATATTTTAAACCTCAAACACACGTTAAAACTCCAAAAACTATGCCTGCATGAATAATGACCATTATGAGATATGAAGGGGATTGTGACAAAAAAGTGAGAACTTACACTAATAACATGACCCTAAAAATATTATGGATTGATATATTAGGTCATCAAGACCAACATTACCAATTTTAAACTCTTTTGGATGTGTATTTTGTCCTATAGACCCTTTTTTTGAAACTTTACCTTGAGTTGCTTACTTGCTTCCTTCATGCCAAAACATGTCTTTCTTCAAACTTTTGCATGAAACCCATAAATTTTATCACTTATATAGGACAATATAGGTTTTAAAAATCATATAATATTTTTTTAATACCTCTCCATGGTCTAAAATCCTTCTTGTCACCTAGAACTAATAAAACTGCATTTGGTCTCCAATGCCTACCTTCATGACTGCCTATAAATTGTGTCAAAATAGAGGGCACTTTCACTCTTGATATAACATTTAGTATGTAATGGGATTATTTTTTATCTTATTTAAATTTTTTATACCAAATTTTTTTCTTTGAATCAACTTGTAGATACCCAAAATTGACAAACTCCCCCAAGGCATGCTCTAATGTTGATCATGATTTGACATAGGGTTGAATGTACTAAAATAGTTAATATCTCCCATTAACAAAAAAAGTTCAAAAATATTTTTACTGGGTATAATATGTCATAATGAGCCTCTATACCAAATTTCATGAATGGATAATGTATATTTTTGCCTGTAGGCCCATTTTGGCAAAAGCTAGTGACATGTGTCTACTTGGTGAAATTTCACAAATGAGTCTTCCTCCAATTTTGCCTTGGTTTGAGATATAAAAAGTTTAATTTTATTTTAAATTATTATGTAACCTCTACATGAATTATTCCACCCTTAATTAGTTCATTTTTACCCTCATGTAACTCATGTTACCTTATGTCACTTCAAGCTCCATGAGGGAAATCCATGGATGCCTATGTGCTCAGTGATGTAGGAGATGGCTATGAGGTACATGATAGTAGATTGTATTTTTAAATTCCCTCTATCATAAACATATAACCCATTCCATCTCCACATGTTTTTTTTTAAATCTTCATACCATGAGATTCCACAATGGAACACTTTGCTTGACTTACCTTTTACCCTCTTGAAGGAAGGCTTGTTCTCAATGACCATTTCTAGATTTGAACATAGTCCTCCCTTGGTGAAAACCAATTCCATTATTTTTTTTCAATATAATCATGATGACCACCTTGGTTGCATAGTGGGAGCTCCACTTTCTCTAGACTCTTTAGCTTTCCAAACAGCTTGAACACATCTTAAACCCAACTCACTGTCCAAATCAAAGGTGGTTGTAGGTGTATTGTAGCTGTCATTTTTATACTATAGGTTCTCATTTCATGGTGTATGACCTTTAGGATTTGAGTCCCTTTTTATTATCCTAAATAATATTATTGGAACATGAACTTTCTCTCTATATTTTGGGCTTGAACACCTTTGGGGATAGCTACAAGCATGCCATGCTCCTTGAATGCTCTTCCATAATGGCTTGCTATAGGTGAACTTCTTGTTATTAATTTATATTTAAACCATAGTGTGTCTTTGTTTTATCCTTTTATTGAGGTTCTTACATGCACTATCATTTCTTACACTTAGCATTGTTTAAGTCTCTTTGTCACCTTAATAGGTCTCTTGTTTATGTTAAAACCTCACCATATTGTAGGTTGCTTAAGGAAAAGCCTATAGGTGAGTGTATAAATTGATCACTAACTAGTTCTTCAACTACCTGTGCTCTCAACATGATTTTTAAACCTCTATATTTTTTTCTTGAATCTTGATCATTTCACCTTAAATAATCCTTGATGAACCTTGAACCTTTTATTTCTTACCTTTATAGAGACCAATGTGCTCTCATTTAACCTTCTAATCTAAAAGAAAGATTCGAATCTTGAGGTTGTAGGTATATATTTAAGGGTAAATTATTGTTTTACAGTCCCTAAGAGTCCTTACCATCATGTTTTGATCTATTTCATACTAGGAGAGTTAGAAAACCAATCCCATATTGGTTTTCCATAAGGATCCTTATTCAATCTTTGAGAGCCTCCTTTGAACACTATGCATGATGGTTTTGAATTTTTTCTATTTTTTACATATAGAGGCACTAATTTATGTCTTTAATCCACTTTCACTATCAAACACATTTCAATCCTAATTCCTTTCACAATACTAATCTCTATTTACCATATAACTACATTAGTTTTACATTAGGCAATTCACTTAGGTCTCAAAGACCAAATCTTGATCTAGGTTTCAATATTCCAATATCAATGCATGGATGGTATTATATTACCATATCAAACCTGATATGAACCCTTTGAAGTGTTCAAACACACTTCAACATTCATTTCTACCTACTAAGCTCTCAATGACTTTATGAGGCTTGTAGCTTATTTTTTCCATTTGTCCTTGGTTTGACCATTATACAACCTTTATTGAAGATATTAGAACATATTATAGTACCCTAAATTCCCCTTAAACTCCTCATGAAGTTTCATTATCTAATTCCATTCCTAGGTATGTTTTTTAGCCTCCTATTCATTCTAATTATACTCTTTTAGGCCTAATTATCCCTATCTCATAACACAGTAATAAAAATTCATACTAGTAAGACTATATAAGTATAAAACCAACTTATTAATTTATAGGACATTTAATTTTCTTATAATATAATTTTTTGTCAAGTTATAATGATGGAAACTCATTTTACCACCTAAACCCTAGTTCTAGGGTTTCTTGCATGCACACAAGGCCAAGAGGCTTAAAAAAGAATAATTGAGTTTATAAATGTTTTTGAAATTCAAACAACCACCACTAGGTCTATTTATATCCCATGCACCTTATATAATTGGTGATACACCTTATTTCACCCATTCCATGCTTTAAATTATAAAAACTTAGAGGACTATGTGTATCTCATTAACTATGCAGGTTATAGACTAGTTAGTTTGTCTTCCAAACTTATCTTTATGTTTTTATAAACATATATTATGTTATATTATATTCCAAAATATTTATACACCATTTACACAATGGGTGGAACTTCCAAACATGAAATTTCCTTCAAAATCTCTAATTGAGGGTGTTTCTCCTTGCACATACCAGAGAGGGTTCATACTTCTTGACTATTGAGGGGTATTATTGACCCATTTAAAGGTTTATTATTATATAATTTACCATATTAGACTTATTAAAACCATAATATAACCCTAATATCCCCTTTTTTCTCCTCTTGTTCAACAAGAATCTTGTTTGATTGTTTGCATCCACAGGAATCTACAGGACTATTTGTAATTAAGGGAAAAGATAGATGTTATAATATTTATATAAAGGATAAAAACCTTGGTTAAGTGTAAAAAAAATTATTAATTACCCTACATGATTCCTTTAATTACCAAAATCTCTTTGACCCTCCTTTTCATTCATTCTATAACCTCTAGGATGACTATGTTTTCTCCAAACCTGAACACAATCCCCTATAGATGAAAACCAATCCTACCATTATTTTTATATATTTTATTGATGTCACCATTCATTAAATTATCTTTAAATACAATCATATAGACCCTATAATCCTTCAAAATTGGATACCAGACTTGTGGAGAATAATGATTGTGTAAACTTGGTTTTGTGACTGTGTATTACCTTTGACCATAGATGTAGGTGTTTATTTGGTCTTTTATCCTATATCCAATGATAAAATATCTTATTAAAGCCTCAAATATAATATAATAGTAACCTAAGTCAAATTATATTATGTATCCAATTACCAAGATAACCATTCTTTAAGCTATTGTTAGCCTATAGTCAACTATAGTTGACTTTGTTGAGGCAAGGATCTTGTAGGTGAATTACCACTCTTTAAAACTTATGATATAGAGTTTGAGGTCTCCTTATAGGTCCTTAGATATGATCAAATTATTAGGTGTTTGGGTTTCTATGTCCAAGCTCACCTCATGGACCTATGATAATTCATAGTTAGTTGTAGGTACTTGTCTTAGGGTAAAGGACACATATAAGTGTATTTATAGACCACAAACATAGTATTCTAGTATTCCTTGATGATATTTAATTCCTAATAGACCCCCTCACTTTATTATAACCATTTTTAATAGTGATAGGATTTTTCATTTCTATCTTAGGGTGTAAATGCACTTTAGAATCTCAAATGCTGTAGAATACACTGAATGATTACAATGAACAAAAGTGAAACTTGGAAACCCTCAAACAATATTGTCCTCTATTCACACACCCTTTTCATTTTGTAAGGCTATCCCCCTATGATAGGGATATAAGATGAGTTCATTTAGATTGGTTAAAACCCTTTATGACATCATCATTTTGCATCAACAAAAGGTGTTCAAGCCTCTTTTTTTGTGTTTTAGGGAAATTTTCCCCTAACATGATCATTCAAAACGCAATTTGATTCCTCAACTCTACCTACCACTTTTAAATTCAAACCTAATCATAATTGAATCCTCAACATTTATAAACTTCATAAGGGTTTTGAGACCATGTGGAACCCTTAATTGACCTTGCTTAGATCTATGTGATAGCTTATATATGCACATACAATAATACACAAGGCAATGAATGCATAATGTGGATTATGCATATTGTATGAACCTATACTGGGTTCTCAAGACATATCCATACTCTTGAAACATAATTAAGGCCTCAAAAAATGATGAACATGCTTATGAAACAATCCTAAATCCCTTTTAGTGACACCTATAGATGGATAATTTAATGTGCAAGAAGTGAAAGTGAATGTAGGTAGTAACCTAATGATATATCTTCATAACTAGTTTTATACTCTCTCAAGGTGTCCAAATGTAATTTGACAACATTTCAAGGCTTGATATATGTTTCTACATTCCATTTACATGTGACATTCTCTATATATAGGATAACGAGTGTGATAAATAAGGGAAATGTGCATGATATATTAATATTCATTGAGGTTTAGACATTTTTAACACCTTTAATTGGATTATTTTCACCATATATAACCTCAATCAACTCTAATTATCACTTTCAATGTGATAATTTCTTGAGGATAGTTGTAGATGTAGAGTCAGTTGTAGAGAGGACAAAGCAAAAACATGAAAAATGGGCATTGTAAAGGATTATATAACAAGTCTTAGTTCTCATCAAGATTTTAAAATTAAATATTTCCATCATAAGGAACTTGAAAAAAACCCAAATCATTATCTCAACATGATTGGTCCTCTCTATAGCACTTGTAGGTGCTCATTCATGGTGGGTGATTATGCATACATGGTAAAAGACTATCATAGTCCATATTTTTTCATTTTAAGGGATATTTATTGCTTTAACATGTAACAATAATGTGTTTAGCCCCATTTTAACTCTTCATAACATCTCTATGAAAATCTTTAGGACCTCACATACCTCACTCAATTGACTATGTATGGAATTGTATGAAATGACCATTTGGCTTATCAAGGTTTTGATGAACTACTAAGGATTGAGGATAAATTTCAATTAAATATTGTTTATGTGGCATAAGTAGGATGAGGTACATTATCCCTCAAACCTAGGTTCTACTCTAAAACTAATTAAATATGTTATTCATAAAGACAAGAAGGAAAATATGTTTTATTCCAAAAATACCTTCTTAAAATGACTTAGCTGATGAAACCAATTGTAATATGTATTATTTTATCCTTTAAAAACACACCTAAAACCATTATTTCTCACTGAATTCTAAAGTGAAGAAACAAGGAAAAAGTTAGACCCTATTTGGATGAGTAGGCCACCTAGACACCCCTGTATTGTTAGTGATTGTTCATAAATATGGGGAGATGAACTAGAAAAAAATGAAACAAATTATAATTTAACTAGGCTATCTATCACTTCCCAAAATATTCTAGCCCAAATCTATTTCTCTCTCCTTACCATATCAAGTGAAAACCTGAGGCTCTCTTAACGCTATCCCAAATTACCCAAAATATTTCTCCTTAGAATGAAGAAACAAAATTATACCTATGTAATATAACACTTTGGAGATATTTTTATGCTGTAAATTAACTTTAATTATTTATGTAAACCTTCTAAAATACCTAGACCTCCATTAATGGTAGAAAACTTATTTCATGCCTAGTTTGCAACCAATAGGTTTTCCTTGCCTCTGTTGGTTCTTATGTTGGAATATGATTTCAGGGGCCTATAAAGGGATATTATGGACACCATGGATTCATAAATATGATGACTAAGACATTTAATAAATCAAATCTTCTAAAAACTTATTTTTCTAAAGCTCCCAAAGGCTACAAAATATATCCTTTTGCTCCCAAACTCCTCTCCTCCACTCCAAATGACTTCAAATGACCTTGAACATGTCAAAAAGGGTAAAAATATCCACATGGAGGTTTTATGAAGTAAAAACCAATTTTAATTCCTCAAAAAATTTCTTTGTCACTTGAAATTTATATTTAGGGACCCTTAACTCATATAATGCACTTTTGGGGGTATTTTGGGCATAATAGCTTCTCTAGGCCTCATTTTTGGCTTGTTATAATCTATAATACTTTGTGAAAACCTCCCCCATGACCCTAAATGCTCTAACACCCTCAAAACCTATTAGATCCTTCACTTGTAGTTTTAGACCTATTTCTAGGTATGTTTCCCAAAATTACCTTAAAACTTAAAGTGTTTGAAATATTTTCAAGTTACATGAGCTAGGGTCATGAGGTTTGTCTCTTTATTCCACCATTGGATCACCCACTCAACAATAACTCTACTCAGATTCTTACAAGACACTAAGACCTCCTAAAATACTGAACTACATCACTAGGATAGGACCACAAAGGGACTAGTCATAGGGGTAGAAGGTTACTAAAGGTTTCTAGAGAGTGGCATGATCCATACAAGCAAAAGTTTTATATGTAGGAAAATTTTGGCTAACATTTTTGGTGACCTTTTGGGTTCTGATCCATTTAACATATGGGATCACAAGTCTTTCTTTCCTAGTTGATATGAAATTGATACAAAGCTATCCATAACTGAAAACCTCCTTTTGAAGTAATAAGGATAACAAGAAACAAAACCAACATTGTTCTCAAGGAACTTAGGTAAGGGAAACACATAATTGAAAATATGTGCATGAGGAACTTAGAGGAAAACATAAAAAACTATACAATATATATATATATATATATATATATATATATATATATATATATATATATATATATATATATATATATATATATAATGGCTGCAAACTCTTCTAATATTGTAGCTTTAGATGAATCCTATTAACTAGGATGGGTAATACCTCTCCATCCAATTGGGCAATCTAGAAATCATTATGTTTCTAGTTAATAGGATTCATATAAAGCCTTGATATTAGAAGAGTTTGCAGCCATTATATATATATAATGGCTGCAAACTCTTCTAATATCAAGGCTTTAGATGAATCCTATTAACTAGGATGGGTAATACCTCTCCATCCAATTGGGCAATCTAGAAAGCATTATATTTTTTTTATCCATAGATCAAATAATTACCACTCCATAAGCTATCAAACTTGGTATGGTTGATTGGATTGGAATTATTTAAATCACACGTGAGGACTATATCCCCTTATTGGAAATCCCTTACTATGGCTCTCTTGTCAAATGATTTCTTGACTTGAGCTTTATGAAACTATAGTTTCTTCTTTTAAATTTATCTTATCTCCTCAAGATCTATGGGCTTTTCCATCCTCATGCCCATAGGTTCATTCTTCATCAACTCACATTGATGTGATAATAGCAAGCTAAGAAAATCGAGAGATATGGGAAATTTGGCTTCCCTCCTATATAAAAGGACAAATGTTGAGTTTCCAATGGTAAATTTTGTAGTCACTCTATCATCCCATAATGTTATCCTTAGCTTTGTCTGTCACACTCTCTAATTCTCTTCCATAGTCCTCTTGATAATCCTTATCAATTTTTTATTTGTTGACTCTATAATTCCATTTCATTGGGGGTAGTAATTTGAGGATGTACTAAGGTATATACCTAGATAAATTAGCCACTCACTTATCCTCATGCCAACAAATTTTAAGCCATTATCTAAAATTATTATTGCTGATACACCAAACCTCATTACTATGTTATCATAAAAGTCCAACATTATTATTTTATTAGCTTAATTTAGGGAAATTGCTTCCACCCACCTAGTGAAATAATTAGTAGTAGTGAGTACCCACTTTTATCCTCTATTGGAATGTGGATTTATCATTCCTATGAATTACAAACCCCATTACATGAAGGGTTGATCTACTTAAATTGGGTTGAGAGGAAGGGCTACCAATCTTTACTTGCCATCAAATAAACCACTCTTTTGACACTTTTTCACCCATGAATAGACATACTTGAAGAGGCTAGGATAATAATAACTATCTCTCATCACTTTTTTATATATTCCTTAGATCAAAATGTCCTCCTATAGGCCCATTATGGAATTGCTCTAAGAGCTTAGTGACTTGGTCATTATCTATGCATCTTAAAATCACTCTATTGAGGTCTTTTCTAAATATAACACCATTAAATAATGCATAAGGTATATATTTAAGTCTAAAATACCTTATCTTTACCCTACCCATACCTTGAGGGCAATCACCTATTATCAATAAATGTGTCATATCCTAGATCTAACTAGTGTGAGGTGGAGGTGCATCTATTTGTGAGTTGCCTTATGTCACCAAGATAACCTATTTATCTTCATGAAGGTCATCAACTATATTCTCACACAAGCCTTTATGCCTTAATAGATTAGTGAATCTAATCTCCATGTCATATTCATGACCTTGGTAATACAACCATCCCTCTTCTCATTCAAATCATTGTTAAGAAGGAAGTCTCTCACTTTAGGGTGACACACCATAAGATAGATCTTGCTATTAGAGAGAATTGGTTTGAACTTTCTAAGGATTCTTACCACTTCAAGGTATTGAGTTTATAAAATAGTATACCTTTCCTTTTATCCTTCAAGCCTTGATTGAAAAAAAAATTATCTACTCAAGTCCTTAACCATTCTTATACATCAACATAGCTGATATATTGTCAATATGGGCAAAGGCATACTACATGAAATCCATTGAGAAATCAAGATTCATGAGTGTGGGGTATTGGGAAATGTCTTTCTTGATAGCCTCAAATTTGGATTCACATTCATTAAACCAAGTGAAAACTTGGATCTTCTTTAGTATGGTAGTAATGGGTTTGACTAAGCTTGAAAAACCAAGTATAAACCTCCTCACAAAGTTTATCTTCCCAAGGAAACTTTGAAGTCCTTTCTTATGATTGGGTAATGATAATCCAAAGATAACACTTATTCTATCAATATCAATATCTAATACTTGTTTTGAGATAATATGTCTCAATAATTTCCCATCATGGATAAAAAACACACATTTATTGGGAATCAATGAGATCCCATATTTTCTACATCTCTCAAAGATTAATCTCAGGTTGTCTAAGTGCTCACTAGCCTTCTTGGAGAGAACTATTATGTTATCCACATATAAAATCACCATCTAATTTATAAATACTTATAAATTCGTGTCCATGGCTCATTGAAATGTGTCCTCTACATTTCATAAGACAAAAGGCATCTTTTGATAAGCATATGTGCCCCACCTTATGGTAAAGGCAATCTTGTATTGTCTTCTTATCTTACTAGCATCTAGTTGTATTATGAGTACCCATAGAAAAGAGAGAAGAATTCCTAACCAAAAACAATTTGAAGGAGTTGATCCATGGATGGTAATGGGTAATGTTATTTAAAAGATACCTTGTTCAAGTCTCTGAAGTTAGTGCACAATTGGATCTCATTATTCTTATTTCTCACTGGCACTAGGTTGGCTACCCATGAGAAGTGCTTGATGGGAAAAATGATATTGGACTCGATCAATTAATTAAATTATTTCCTCATTATATCTTCAATATTTATATTTATATTCATTTTATTTTTCCTAATAGGATTGGCATTAGCCTCCAAATCTATAATGTGTTAGGCTATCTTGGGATCAAATCCTCTGAGATCACTATATTCCCAAGAGAAAATGTCTTAATATTCCTTAAAAAGTTTAATGAAATCTTGCCTTTTTTCATCATTACTTAAACTATCAATCTTGAAGAGATTTTCTTTGAAGATAAATACTCTTTCATATTTCTCCTCATTAGTTAACATCACTACCTTATCTTTCCTCATATGGTCTCCCTCATGGAAAAGACCTTCAAGGGTGACCAGCCCTTTAGGAATTTTGTTAGACCTCAACTAAACAATTTGATACTTATATTAATTTTGAAATTTACCTTAGTTAATTAAAGAAAACTTTGTTTCCCACTACAATAAATAATAAATCTACTTGTCACTCTTGAAGACTTGCCAATGATCCTCATTATTTGGCATTGATGGTCTTACTACAACTTTAATATGTGGCTACACTTTGGACTTATTCAACTTGTTTGGGATGTCAAATTGAGATACCATAGTGGAAAACCAATCATCATGCTGATTTTAGTTCCTTGGCACTACTTAGATTTTGAAGGCTTCAAAGTCCTCAAGTATGTCCGACACTTTAGTTTGTAGGATCTCATTAGGGGATTATTTATGGTGTTTTATCCTCTAAACTAATGCATGATCAGCTGACTATCCCCATACACTTGTAATTTGTTGATTTCCCTCTTACTAACCCATTAAAGACCATGGATAAGGCCCTCATACTTAGTTGCTTTTTAAGATCAATTGAATTGAAACCTATAAGAGGAAAAATACTTGTCATTGGAAGGGGATATCAACATCACACATACACCTACCCCATGTTTGTTCTTTGATCTATAAAAGAACAATTTACACAAACCATTAATTTCTTCCTATGGCCTTATGAGTGATGGTATGAACTCATTCTCTTCATTCAATTAGTAGAATCCCATGTCTCTTCCTTTAACTCCCTCTAAAGGTCACTTAGCTGATTCTCACTCCATAACTCATCCAAGAACATATCGGGTATCCCCTTAGGATGACTTTCTAGTTCATGATCAACTAGGTGGTCATATTCATATAGGATGGTACAATTTATGTTTGGGATGCTTGTCCCATAAGGCTCAATGTGAAATTGGGGAATAGGATTAACTTTGATATATGCCTTTTGTATACACTTAAAATTTTCCAAATTTTATTGATTGCTAACACTTTGTATCTTTCAAGAACTTGTCGAGTCTTAATCTCTCTGAGTGCATGACTTAAGAGGTGGATCAATAAAGGGGTGGGAGTACCATGGGTTATTCATAAGATTGTTGTGCCTTTTTCTACTTACCATCTACACACTTATCTCTTAAAACCATTAACCCTAAGCTTATTATTCTCAGTCCTACCTCCTTCAATCTTTTTCTTCTTTTTATCCTCATTTTCTTGCCTTAACACCCTTTTGGATAGTTGGTTGTACTGAGTCAATTAAGTCATCCCAATACAATTTATGGGTATTTTTCACTTTATTATCTTGTTAGTCTTTCGGTCAACCTAGTTTAGACCTAGTGATTTAACTTAGAAAACACATTGGGTCAACTGGGTTGACCCTGTTTAGCCAATGTTCTTGGGAGGATTTAGGTAAAGATTCACCTATATATACAAGTTCATTTCCCTCCATTTCATAAGATGATAATTATTAGTTAAGAAGTGTGAACTAACATCTAGTTATTGAGCATTCTAATTGAGTAATAAAGCTTAGGGTTCCATACTTTCTTTAGAGATACGGATTTTATTTCTTATATGCTTAAATACATTATGTATCCTAGAGTTTATTTATCTTAGTTATCATTACATAATCTCTTGCAAATCACCTTGGCCAAGGGAAAGATTGAGGCTCGATAGGTTCATCTTCAAAGGTAAGTATCCCTAACTTTATTTCTCCTTTGTAAGAGTAGATAGATAATGTATTTGTATTCTTCTCCCATGTATTAGGATTATGTATACATTGATGTGAGTATATGTATTCTAATACATTTTTAGTTTAGTTTGTTTTATTGTTTTTAACCCCCACTTTGTGCCACAATATTTTGTATGTACTATATTAGATTCATTTTCTTATTATTAGAATAGAGTGAATGTTTCAAACCTTAGAACTCTATTAGGTTTGTTGTGTGATTATGTTAGCTAGTAGGTTGTATAACCATTCATAGTATGATATGTTGTGACAAATGATCCCTTAATCAGGTCAAGTGATCCCTATATTGGTCATGCTCCTACAAAATAAGTGTATCCCCAATAAGAAGTGTAGGTATGTTCCATCTTCTCTGATCAAAGATTGATTTATAAACATGATGCATTTTTTATTGCATACATTCTAGTGAACTTGATGTAAAACTAACCCTTGAAGGATTTCTTTCACTTATTTCATTCTTTTGATCATCATTTTGATTATATATTTTGACATACTAGATCGATTCTATTGACCCAACTATTTTTCTCTATGTGTAAGTTTCTAGGAATAGGCAACTAGATCGACCCAATTGACCCAACATAGGTTTCTAGCCTTTCAAACACTTAGTTTAGCTTACTAGGTTGACTTAGTCAACCCCTTATAGTTTTAAAAAAAAATTAGTAGGTTCCTATATAACTTGATTGATTTTGTCCACCTAATTTATAGGTTTCTCAAGCATACCTCAAGGTTCTTCATCAATAAGATTCCTTCATTACATCTTTGATCCACCAAGGTTCATTTATAAATATCTATTTATTTATTTTCTATCTTTCTTTTCATTTTTTTTAGTCTTTAAAACTTCCCTTTCAAAGTCAACTAGATCAACACTACCAACTCAATTTTGTGTTTCTTGTGCTATTTGAAATAACTAGATTGACACTACCAACCTAGTTCATTTTAATACTTTAATTTCACAGTGTAAGTTCAACCCTATCAACCATATCCTATATTTTTTTCATATAGTGTCCACACTATACCTTATTTCAAATTAGAATTAACCTCATATTTTTTATTAATTAATACACACTTTCTTTTTATATTGCTTGCATGCTTAAAATAGTTCACATAGTCTAATTAGGGGATTTTTAATTAATCACTTAGTTTTAATATTTATTTTTTATACACACATGACCAAATCACAAAAACATAAACAATAACTTTAAGATTTTATCTACCCTAGGCCAACCTACTTGGATTTCATCACCAAGGAGGAAGCCAACTTGATGCTCTAGTTAAGTATAAAACATAGTTAATGGTATATTTTGGCTAAGCACCCAATACCATTATCACTATGGTGTGTGAAGTGAGGGGTTAGGTCCCAATACCAAGATTATATCATTACCACTATAGTCCCTTTCAGCCCCAACTACCTTAAACCATCCTTAGTTTGCTATCTAGTACCTTGCTTATAGCCAAATTCCAATCACATTTAAAATAATTCTTAATAATTTAATAAATGATTAGGTTAAAAAATTATTTATCTTTACTTTTAAAGTTGTTTACTTGATTTTTGTTTCATTATGTGCACAAAAGATTGCATTATCTAGTGTTAGTGAAATATTTTTCTTTGTGTGTTTAAATTGGATTGGCCAATGTTAATCCAATTAATTATCTATTTCCATTTAGTACTTACTACTTTTCATTACTTTCAAAATTATCTTGTTTCATTTTGAAATCTATTTTTTGGCTTCTTAAATTCCCTATCTATTATATTAGATTGGCCTAGTCGACCCAATAGCTTTTTTTCCTTCTATACACTATACAAGATCGACATTGATAAAAAAAACTTAGGAGATTTCATTGAAAGATAACTCAAAAAACAAGAATAACATAGTTGTAATAATTCTATTTTTGAGAAGAGATGTTTATTGATCAAATTTTTAGATCCAAACATATGCCTATCTCTAAGAAGAGATGTCTGATTGCTTTTTTAGGATACATCTATTTTTATACATAATTTTAATGTAGGAGGAGGATGTGGAAGGTCACCAATCTTAAGGGAGATTAAGTGGTTCAGCTTCCATGATTTAAAACACTATAGAATTTGAGAAATTATTATTTTTAGAAACTTATTACTTTTATACTACACTATTAAAATTGAAATTTGGGTCACTTCTATTTGGTTTTTATGGGTCAAAACCCACCAAGTAAAGGTCATGCCATCTCACGGAGTTCCCCTCATTCTTAGATTTCTAATGGTTTAAATAGGGATTCAAATGGAGCTATGGTGTAAAAGCTATGGGTCCCAGAATTTTTACCACCAATTGGAGTAGGACCATCACCCAAATTATCACTTGAAGTGTTGCCCAAATCATTGCCTAAAGTGTTGACTAGATTAGACATAGTTGATCCTATATAGTTTTATAATTCCTAATTATATACTAGATTGAACCAATCAACCCTATACTATTTTAGTCACCTTTTTTTCCTTTGCTTTCTCATCTCTCTTATTTTACCTTCATCATGGACTTTTTATTGGATAATGACACTGAGTTGTAGTCAACAAACATGATGAAATTTACCAATCCTAATAGGTTCTCCCATAGACATAGTAGGGATATTCTTTTAGATGATATTAACATTCATATTACCAATCACATAATGAAATATGGGACCCCTCCTCATACCTCTTCATAGCATAATCATTTTTTCTCATTAGAAGACCAATTTGAGTTTGTGTATACTCCCCAAATTCTTTACATTATTTCTAAATTTCCTCAACATAGAGGAAAAGATCCTTTTACCATTTATAACCTCATGATTAGTGCTCAAACTAAATATCCTCATTCACCTACTCCTAGATTCTCAACAAGATTTAGAGGTACCACTTTCTTTGGCTCTCAACCTCTTCCTTCAATTTTGACTCCTTATGCCATGACATTTTCTTCTTTAACCTCTTCTACCTCAATGCTTAGTATATCAACTAAAATGGTAGGTTTTAAATCTATGGGACCTCTAATAAGATCCACTATCCTTAATCCTTTCACTCATTAATTATTTTCTACCTAAGGCAACCATGCTTCTAGTGCTTCTCCCTCTCAATCATTCACTAGTCCATATTTTTCTTCACAAGAAAAATTTTCCACTAGTGCCTCAAATTCTCATAATTCTTCTCAAACTCATATCAACACTAATAGTGGTACCCAATCCACTAATATCATAATAAATACCAATTCTAACTCTTTTAATGTTAATCAAACACATCAACTACTATTGCAAAATCTCAATCAAATGAATACCTTTAAAGCTCATAACACAAATAAAATTATGTTAATGCAAAACCACCTTCTTAATCTTTAATCTCATCCACAAACAATACCTTGGGGCACACATAAAAAATGTTCCCCCTCCTCCTCTTCAAGATTCTCAAGGAAATATCATTCTTCAACCTCCTTTAGTCAGTTAAACCATTGACCATCTATAAATTAAACCTCTCACTACTCAAATTTCCAACATTGATATAAGAGGTATAACACCTACAATTTATTATAATGGGTCAACTGATTGTACCCTTCACCTCAAAAAATTTGGAAATATTTACAAAGATTGGGTTAAATTAAACACATTTTCCACTATCAATCTCCTAGCCAAAACCCTCATAGTTGATGCCTTAGATTGGTACCATCACTTTAGATCTCATTCCATTTCTAATTTAGAAGACTTAGTAAATGCCTTAGTTTAAGAATTAAAAACTAATGATCTTCCTAAAACACTTTTGCCCATTTCATTAATTACAAACAACATGAGAATGAAACTGCCCAAGCCTTTGTTAAGAGATGAAAGACTTTGTCAAACAAATGTGAACATAACATGGTAGATGACAATCTTTTTCATATCTTTAAAAATTCTCTCTTTCCTAAACTTTAATATTGAGTCCACACTCTCTCTCCATGTACCTTGGAGGAGGCTATTGACCAAGATAAAATACAAGATTCATAATGCATAAATTCAAGCCACCCCAAACTTATACAAATCCTTATTTATTACTTAAGAATAAAAACCACAACATCATCAATGATGGTATTATCAATTCCTATCACACCATTCACAAGTTATCATGCCTAACCCTTCTTTGAAACTAGTTCCTTCTTAACAATATACTAATCCTTATTTCTCTTCTCTTAATAACATCAATGTTCACAAAACTCTATCCTCACTTAAATCACTTAAGTGTCTACCTAGGTCTCTTCCACAATAGCTTGACCCTACTCGACCTATGAAATATTGGTATGATCCTAAAAAGTTTTGTTGGTTTCATGCTAGTTGGGGTCATTCTCATGAGACCTTTAGAAAACTTCATAATTTAGCTATGGATTTTCTTCTTGGGCCTAATTTTGATCATTATTCCATTATTTATATGTTTCAACAAGCCTATGAGATTTATTTCTAGGAATATAAATAAAATGACATAACTCAAGCCTTAAATCAATCAAATTCTCATTTAGCTATCTATAAAGATCTTTTACTTAATCATCAACCTATCCAAGCAAATCCAGACAAGCTCACCCCTTCCACCAATAACATAGAAAGTCTTATTGAACCAATTTTTTAAGGGCATGTGGTTAACATGACTAGTATGTGAAGCATGGTGCATTGCATTGATTCCCAACATATCTACACTCCTTCCCATAAAACATATCATATTTTCCAAAATCCTCCTCCAAATCATTTAAATGAATTGGTGAAAGAAGATCTTATCACTTTTGATAATCTAATTTATGATCCCCCCTTGGATAACACATCCCATTATATTTCTACCACTCTTCCAAAAACATCTAATGCTAATTGTTGACCACTTTTTGTCCAATAGGCCAGAAATTGGTCCCCTTCTATCCCTGCTATTCTAGGCCATTTCATTTTTCAATTTTACATGAATCTGTTCATTTCTACAGAATCTACAGAATTTATATGGACTCTATAGGTCTAAATCTATGGACTCTATAAGTTATCCCTTTGGTGCATGAAGGATCAGTTCAGAGAGTTATAGCTTTCACAAGGCTTCTTCGGTCTCTGATATGAAGAAAATCACAAGAAAATTTGGCGTCTTTGAACCATTGAACTAGTTCAATGCCTTAGTTCAATGCTCAGTTCAATCGGTTCAAGTTTAATTCTAAGTTTAAAGGCTTAGGTTTAATGCTTCAATTTAATTTAGTGGTTTAATGGCCTTTGGTTCAATGTAAGAGTTCATCACTCAGTTCCATG
This sequence comes from Torreya grandis, assembly GCA_037957365.1. Classification (NCBI taxonomy): domain Eukaryota; kingdom Viridiplantae; phylum Streptophyta; class Pinopsida; order Cupressales; family Taxaceae; genus Torreya; species Torreya grandis. Next base: position 385,239 of record JARHVA010001391.1, on the reverse strand, counting down.
CCTTGGTTCAATAGGCTCGATGCGTAGTGGTTGAACCATTGAACCAATTGAACCATTGAACCAATTTTGGTTCAATGGGTTAGTTCAACGGCTTGGTTCAAGGGTGTGCCCTATAGCCAGAGGGTAGCGATGGGTTCAAAAGCCCTTATAGAGGGTAGTTCAAGATTTGAAAGCGCTTGTAGAGGGCATAGAGTTTTAAAGAACTTGAAGAAAAGGACAAAGAGCAGCTAATTCCTGTAGACTTTTATCTATGGGAAAAAAGCCTGAAACAAAAGCTTGAAGCTAAAAAAAATTCATAGGAAAGAATCGATGACTTTTGCTAAGGATGGTGACATCTTGAAATCCATCAAATTTAAGTAGATGAACTAGCCATTGCATGATGGTTGTGCAAATGTCAAATTTAGCACAGTGAAGTAGCCATTTGTTTTAAACTACCTTAGCACCAAATCAAGAAAAGAGCTTGAGGAATGCAGCGACCCACTAGAAGATCGCCCCTAAGGGCTGAAAGAGCAAGAAGAAGACAAAGAGCAAAAATGACAAAGCATTCAAGTGGTGAAGGGAAGGTGAGTTGTTGTAGATGTGTGACACAACCTATTTTCTATAGTTGACATTGATGAGGGGATAAACTATTGTCTACTTATAGAAAGGAGGTGCGGCCATGCTCTTATATTAATGTTTGAATGCTAAAGTCAATTTGGGTGACTATGTAACATGGTTCCAGTAGGCATTTTCTAAAGAATGACATTAGTAACAGTGGTTTCCTCTTCTCGATGTGTTCAGCACACATGGGCCACTTGCAGAAATAGTGCCAAAATCCTTCCCAAGAATTGCCAATTTCTCTTCCTCTTTCTATAAATTGTAAACTTCTCTTTGGAAAAAAGGATCTGCTCTTAGCCTTAAGGCAAAACTCTACCCAAAGATCTCTTGTGCTTTTAAGGTAGAGCTCTGCCATAATTTTACCTTAAATTGAAACATAGCATTTTTACCTACATTCTAAGATTTGCATCTTTAGTATGTGTCTATGCCTTGATTCTATGTTAAGTCATTTTCTTAATGCTTTTATAGAATGATTCTAGCAAATTTGGTCCATTTTTGAGTTTCCTTTTATAGGTCTATCAAAAGTGTCCCTAGAGGAGTGTAGGTGAAGTGGATAGGCTACTACAGTGTGTCCTAGAATGCCTCTAGTAGTTATTTCCTCCCTGTATCTCCACGGACCCCTGCCCCACTGATGCAAAAGGTATTTTCACTTTAGATGAAGTGTATAGGTGCTCCTTTTTGGTGAAAAGTGTATGTTTGGGTGGATTAGATCAACCATTTTTTGTGTATCACCCTTTTCTTTTTAGGCTTAGGCTTTGTTTTCAGCATCTCTCTCTCCCTTTTCATCCCCCCCTTTTTTACATTTTGTTTTTTAGTAGTAGGAGAAACCAGGGCCTAAATGATACATCAGAGGGAGCTAGCCCTTATCTAGAGACTCTCCCCTCTAACTTTGTTGGTTAGGTGAGAGGGGAGTTTCCATTGTTGCATGAAGAAGGTAGGAGCTCGGCCTCCTACCAAGGGTGCAATCTTCTACGTCAACACTAATTATAATCAATATTATACTAACACTTCTTATTTCAATTCTCAAAATCAACTTAAACCAACTAGTTCATCATCTCAACATGATTTAACACCTTATTCTAAACCTTCTTCTTCTTATCAACAAAAATTCCAATGTGCTTCAAATAATCCTTATAAGGACATCATTAAACATTATGAACCTATATCTAATAACCTTATTATGGGATATGATGAGTGGGATCTAAAAATGAAGCTCACTAATCTCCCATCCTAGATTTTATTTCTTGATCTTAGGAGGACTTTTCCACATCATATAAACCATATCATGAAGCTCATATTTGAAATTAGTTTCCTTCATCCTCCCCTTGAAAGATGTGAAGTAGATTTATTTGGTTCCAAAGATAATATTTTAAAGTAATGTGAAGAGTTGTGTATCAACATTGATGAAACTATAGACACTTCTCTTTTTCTATGATTTCTTATCATGCCTATGATCTCAACAAGATTTTACTTCATTTAGATGATCCTCCCTTATATATTAGCATCCAAATCAGTGATATCTAATTTAAGCATGCATTGATTGATGAGGTTCTTGCACTTATGTCACTTCTCTTAATTTCATTAAGATTCTTGGATATTTTGAATGCAATCTCAATTCTAGACATAACACATGCCAAGTATATGATAGAAGGCAAATACATCATCTAAGTTACACATGGATTCCCATTACCATCCCACCTATCACCATCCATGTGAAGGTTATTATCTTTAACTTCCCCCTTTATTATATCATCTTGCTTGGTAGGCCATGAACTCATTTCATGAGAACTATCACTTCTTTTGCTTACCAATGAGTTAAATTCCCTCATGATGGATCCATTTAATGGATTCAAGGTGATATTAACCCTTGGAATTTTTAATAATTCCAATATTGTGGTATCTTCAAGATTCTTACTCTTGAACATTTTCTAAGTGTTCCATTTCATGAGTCTGAGCATCTCAACTTTCATGTTAATTTAACCCATGGTTACAATGGGCATCTTGATCTCATTAGTAAGATTTCTCCTAATATTTTATATTTTGATGATGATGAGCCTGAAGAGATTAATTTAAAACTCAAAAATTTTGATCTCTCACCTCATCTCATCTCTTATCTTCCTACTTAATTATAGCCTCAACTTGCAAACCTCCTTAAAATGGCATTCATGTAGTCTTGACCAAGACTAGGCATTCTATTTACTATGCTTCATCAGATGAAAAGGTTATCCCTACCTATGTCATTGATATTCATACCACAAATAATGATGATGTTTATTCATTAGATGATCCATTATTATGTGGTCTTGTCTAAGATCATGATGCTGAGATTGTCCATTATCATTCTTCTTTACTTGAGTCTTTTCATGTAGCTCATCATTTTCCTTCACTTATAGTTCCTAATTTTTTCATTTTCCCCCTTTATCATAGGGTAGATATGGTGTCGACACATTCAATTTATAAAGATCCATATAGGACTATGCTCATGGATCATGATATGACTGAGCCATACAATTTTGTTAGGTACCCTAACCCTCATACTTATTTTACCCCTGAGGTTAGTGTAAATCTCCTTAGACCTTATACAGATCTCACTCCTCCCTTATTAGCACCTACTATAGTTGAACCTCTTCTTGATTTTATTATATTTGATCATGTTTCTACTACTATTACTAAGCCTATCCTTACTTCTAATACTATCACTCCTTCCACTGAGCCTAGTTTTATTCTTTCCTCATCATCACCCTCCCTTGGTGATGGTTTTCTTCCTTTACATAAGATGGCTCCTCTACCCACCAAATGGGCCAATGAATATTATCCAACTTATTTCACTCCTATTTTACCTACTTCTATGAGTGGTTCTACTAAAACCACTCACAAGCATATCTATTGCTTTTATTAGATAGATAACCATTCTTCTACCCATTGTCACAAGTTATGGTAATATCTTGATACCTTACATCCTTATTCCCTATCACCAAACAAAGCCATACCTCCCCTAAGGTTACTTATTGAATATTTTCCCAAGTATGGTGAGGTATATTATCTATGACATCTGTGTGGCACCCATCACATTGATCGTTGTCATATCCTTCAATAACATCTCAAGGATTATCTTACATTCATTCCTAGACCTTATTTCGCTACTCCCACATGTAATTCCTACAAGAAGGCTCCTCTTTCTTCTCCTATGGTTCCACTTATAGTGGTTCCATCACCTCCTTTAGTCCCTTAACCATCTTCTATGCCTCTATCTATGATCCCTTCACCTATGGACCTTCCCTCACCTGTGGATCCTTCTTTACCCATGAGTCTTTCACCTATGTATCCTTCTCCACCAGTGATTCCTTCTCCTCTCATAGATCCTAGTCCCATGCATTATCCTTTCTAACCTTTGCCTAATTTTCTTCCTCAACATGATCCTTTGATAATTCCTAATTTTTTAGTTGAGGAGATCAGAAAAGAAGTATTTAACTAGTATTCATTAAAGATTGATGAAACTTTAATATGAGTTAGACTACAGCTTCATAGAGACTTATCTGATGTATTAGATAATATGTGTGGATATATTTACCAGTATTTATGAGCACATGCATGGTGCTTTCACATTTATATTGGATTAGAAATGTGCTCTAATCTTATTTCTTTCTATTATATCATTTGACACTATGTCAAATTTCTACTTATCTTTTATCATGATTTCTTACTTATATTATATGTTACTTATCTTTTATATTTTGCATATGATTATCTTTTCTTTATCATTGATTTCCCTTCCTTTTTCCCTAGAGTTTTTCTCAAAACTCTCTTCTTATATCTTTATTATTGTTTTTCTTTCTTATCCTTATTTTTCATAGATATATTTTTTGATTTAGTTATGCATACCCTATTCCCCTTGGTTATTATCTCTCTTTACCATGTGATTAGTTAGAAAATAATCTATCTCATTATTATCTCCTTTTATCAATCCACTTTGGATCTCCTTTTTCCCTTCTTCCTTTTTACATAAACTAAGCATATACATGGTTGAGACTTGGGATCACATTCTAGTTCATTTTCAAGATTAAGTGTCCTAGTTAGTCTTTGTGTTTGGTTACATAACTTCCTTTAACCTCAGGCTAAATCTCATTCATTTGTATCAGTATCTATCTCATGATTGGTCATTCCAAATCCATATGGAGGAGGAATCTTAAAAATCATTTAAAAGAACATTAAAAGCTAAATAATTTAAATAAAAGGCAATGATATCAAAAGAAAAAATATATTTTTTAAAAGTCTAATCACACTAAAAAAACATGATTTAAATCACATCTCATTATTCTAGTCAAAGCTCAAACCCCAAAGTTGTATTAATGATAGAGCCTAGATCCTTTGGCGTATGGTAGGCTAGTAGATTAGAAGAGGAGAATAGAAAAATATTTTAGTTCTACCTACTTTCTCATGAAAGAACCCAATCTTCACAGTAGACTGATGGCTCTGTAACGGGTCCTAAAAAGTGGGGAACACATCGTGGGAAGGTAGATCCATTTTATTTTTCTTGTACCAATCTACCTTCATGATTTTATCTTAGTAGAATGTATATTTTCCTATAGTATTTGTGTCTATAGTGAACAAGTTTCCTTTGTACATAGACGACCACTAGTCACTTAGTGTCTTCTCATGTCCTTAGTATGCCTCTTACCTCTTAAATGTCTTATCATACGATACTTAAGTTTTTTATTTTTATACTCCATTTTCCACTCCTTATTTGTTTTGTGTACTAATCAATCCCCTTGGGATTTTATTTGTGAGTTGTATTGTAAGACAATGGATAGGACCAGACCATCCTAAAAAAATACCATATTTTTTTCTTATTATCCACACCCTTGATTACCTAATTTTCCTATTTATTCCACCCTAGTGGTCTTATATTTATCAAATTATAGTGTAAGACTATGGATAGGACCCCTCCCTCCTCATAAAATTTTCCAATACCCAAGTTAGCATCCAAATTACATGTGTCAAATTTAAGATACGATTTGATCGATTATGAAATTACACATCATTTTATATACTTCTCAACTAGATTTAGTGCATTTTATAATTAATTCATTTTTATTTCACCTTTTTATATTCTTATTTTCTAATTTTATGTATGATTTCAATCACTTCTTGATTTTTTCATACTTCCTAGCTTGAATTAGTATGACCAATTTAAGACCAATATTTTACAATTTTGTTTTTATTTCATACTTCCTAGCATGATTTAGTATTATTGATTCAATTAACTAATTTTTTTTATTACCATTTATACCCTTTTACATGCTTTCCATTTTATTACTTTGTCTATCATACTTTCCAACATGATATTAGTATGATTTTACTTGTTTTAATTTGGTGCAAAAATATTTCACATTGGTTTAAAAACAAATTCCTTTTTACCATCTCATTTTCCCATTTCTTTGTTCTTTATACTTAATCATTTCATATTATTACACATTTTCCATCTTGAAATAGTGTGTAGTACATTTTACTTATTGATTATATTTTTCTAAGTCCTTTTTGCATGTTTCTTTCTTCTTAACCATGCATGTGTCTTTTATAATGCTTGAAAAGAAACCACATATCATATATTTTCTATAGCATATACACAAAGATAAATACATGTTATAGAAAGAAATATATCCTAAGCATCCATAGCCTCAACCATAATAAACAACAAAAATCAACCATAATGATGACAACATACACATCCAACAACAATATGCCAAAATGATATATATATATATATATATATATATATATATATCATGAATTTGATACAACAAAAGAAACCATATACAATGCCCCAACTCTATGGTTGGGTCCCATCCTATCTATCTCATGGCCTAGCCAAACTACCTACTAAGGTTTTGGTCTAACTCCTCCAAATGGTATACTGTAAGGAGGCCATTCAAGATATAAATCCCTCTACCTATCCCTCAAGGTGTGATGCCTGCATTTATGACTCTGCCAACTAGGTCTAAACCTCTATCATCTAAAATATTGTAGTTAGATGCATAACTCTTTCTTCTATTAGGTCCTACCATGCCTATATCTCCCATACACCCATATTTGTTGGTGGTTACATCCTCTCTTTATGCCCATATTTTCCTTTGTACCATCCAACTAATCTAAACTAGTTTGCCTAAGTTGGGTTAGATGGTACACTGAGATCCTCTAGTGTTTGGGGTCATATGACTAAAGAGTCTCATCTAGGATGTCATGGAGTGCTCCCCTCACTAGGTACCCCCATCTCTCCTCTTCATCCTCACTTAAACCTATAAAATCACATTAGATGGATGTTAGATCACTATTATATATCAGAATATCTATCTTTATTTCTAAAAAAATATAAGCAATAATTTAACCATCTTTCTTTACATGTCTATGTCTTGGCTACTATGGTCTTACCATCTACATGATCTCCTAGCATAGTATACCCATTTTCACAACCTCTTATCACCTCCTCTATAGATTTCCTCCTCAACTCAAACCTAACTATCATGACTCATGTCATTCTCTACCTACATCTAAGTGGTCTCTCTATCATTTCCTCTAGCTCATCTATGGGGTCATCTAGGATGGTAATAGTCCTCACTTTCTCCTTTACCTCCTACCTCCATCAATGGTGTGTCCTTAGTGGTTGATGCTCATCTCACTATGGAACTAGTAGTGTTACATCTAATATCTATGCCTATGTATCCCTATCCTCCTTCTTATCTCCTCATCATGCTCACCTAGTCCATAGTCACTCTCTATGTGGCCTCAGTATTAGCCTCACTACTAATGGCCCTAGTTCTTTCCTCCCCCATGGCTCCCTCACATGCCAAGTCCACTACTCAAACATTAATATTAGTATCACTAGATGAGTTAGGCCAATTTTCCCTATCACTTGTGCCATGAAATGTGTCTCTCTCTACCATAAATAGTGTATAATAATGTCTATCCTCTTTGTCACTAGTATAATTGTGTCCCATCTTACCCATGTAGATATTATGTGCTTGTATGAATACCACACAATGTATTTACATCTCAATAACTAAAATTCTAGCATGTGGGGCATGGCCTAATGCTACTTGGTCCTCCCTCTAACTCTGCACCTAAGGTAACCTATCATTGACCACATGGGGAAACCTAGCCATTTGATATAAAGGAAACATATCATATATCTATGTTGTCATCAATATGATCAGTCCCATGGTCTTATACCCTATGATTAACATCTTGTACATATCTTGTACTAGTTATACCTAGATGATAGATCTTAGGTCATATAAAACTCACTCCTCCAAGATCATCTTACTCAAGGCTACCCTAAATAGTGGTACCTTGCCATTTGACTTGTGACATAGTGCCCACTATGTCACAAAGCCTATCACAACCTTTAAAATGTTTATAATTTGTGATTTATAGACATAAAACATACTCACTCTCTTACCAAGTAATATCATCTTTGAGCCTGTAAGCCACATGGATAAAGTTCTCCTCTCCTCTATACTATCTAGTATCCCTATGGTCACCTACACTCCTAATATAGGTAGTCTAAGGATGGCATGGACATCTTCTAGTGTGATAACCATCTCTAACTTGTCCCCATCCACCTCCCATATGAATGTGTTAGTCAATCATTCTCAACATATAAGGAACATGACTAAAAGGCCAACACTGAGGGGGATCTAACACATCTCTACTAGTCCACCTAGACCTATAGATCCTAGTCTATCCCTATCTCCATCTAAAAACCTATCTAATAAGTTTAGTAACTATATCACATCCATAAGTCTCCAAAATCTATGTCATCTTTGCACCCAAGAAACAACAAAGGAAGTATCAGTTCATCCATGTCATGTATAGTCATAATACATTCTTTTTACTTTTTTACATAAAAATAAGCCTAAAATTACTTTACTTTATTCTCTTTAGTTTAATTTTAGCCTACTTAGTCCTTATTGACCTTACTTGGTCATTTTTGGCCATTTTATCCCTCTTTTAGCCTTTTGCATGCTTTTTTGTATCATTCTAGCTCTTTGGTCAAACTAGTTTGACCAAAATTTTCCTATTTTTTCTTGGTTTACTCAAAAATCTAAATCAACCCCCTTATTTTCCCCTCCCTAGTGTTGAGTTTTCATTTTTGACCTTTTAGACCTCTTGGTAACTCCAAACTAGGCCTCTACCTTGTAGATTATATAGGGTTGACCCATACCTACTTGGTTAGCACTGTGAATTCTACCTATTTTCTAGCCTACTATGTCATATGGGTCAACATAGTGCTTTTTTCCTGTCGATCCCTTGCATTTTATAAAAAAGTGCAATTTTCTTATTTTTTACCTAAACCCTCCAAACCCATTTCTCATCTTCCTATTTTCTACCCCTAGAATATAATTTTACCTCACTTTGATATCTATAAATGCTTAAATTCAAAATTACTAAAAATTCACTTAAATCAATAAAAAAATTTAAAAACTGGTTTGAGATTCTTAGTTGCATACTTGTAGTGCACTTGTTGTCACCTTTGGAGCCTCTACCTATCTAGCATGTCATCTCCTCATCATCCTATCTTTTTTTATCTCATAATCTCTCTTTTCTCTCCTATACAAATCAAAATAAAAAATGACTTGTCTTTTCCCCTATTTTAAAACATTTTTTAAAATACAAATCTTTCAATTGTTATCCTACATATTCCTTGTTTTTCTTCTATCTTTATTTCTACTCATCCATTTTACAAACCATAAAATGCATTAGATTCATGATGATGTAGAGATTATTTTTCATTATCACATGCTTAAATTCCAAAAAAAAATATTTTTGGCTATTTTTTTCACTAACTTGTACAGGTTCAACTAGTGTTCTCTATATTAGATACCTTCACATTTATTACAATATACTTATTTATATATGACACTAAGGTAAGTTAAAGGTATGTGTTTTTCAATTTAGTCCTTCATTTATCTTATTTTTTACATACTACACTTTACTTAGCATCAATTTTTATGGTATCATGTTCTATCCCAAAGTACCATCCTGTGTTGTACTTACATGACACATGATGAGTTTTTAGCGGGGCATATGTATACACAAGAATTTAAAACTTTTATTGATTACTAATAATTTGCATCTTATAGTAACCTCTCAAGTCTCAATCTCTCTAAGTGCATGACTTAAAGGGTTCATTGAGAAAGGGGTGGGTAGACCATCGATTATTTGTAAGATTGTTGTCCCATTTACCACTTGCCATCTATACACTTGTCTCCTAAAACCATTAACCCTAAGCTTATTCATCTCAATACTACCTCCTATAGTCTTTTTCCTCTTTCCATCCTCATTTTCTTGCCTTAACACCCTTTTGGATAGTCAACTATACTAGGTCAACCCAATATAGTTTAGAGATATTTTTCACTTTCTTGGCTTGTTAGCCTTTCAGCTAACCTAGCTCAAACCTAGTGATTTGTCCCCAAAAACACACTGGGTTGACTAGGTCAACCATATACAATTGAAGTTCTTGAGAAGATTTAGGGAAATATCAACCTATATATATAAGTTTATTTCCCACCATTTTATAAGATAAGAATTATTAGTAAAGAAGTGTGAATGAACATCTTCTTATTGACCATTCTACTTGAGGAATAAAACTTAGGGTTCCATACTTACTTGGAGATATGGATATTATATTTTGGATAAGTATTTTCGATGCTTAGATATGTTATGCAGCTTAGAGATGATTTATCTTGGTTATCCATACACACCACAACAATCTCTTGTGAAACACCTTGGCCAAGGGAGAGATTGAGGCTCAGTGGGTTTGTCTTCAAAGGTAAGTATTCCTAAATTTATTTTTCCTTTGTAAGAGTAAATATATAATGTATTTATATTCTTCTCCCATGTATTATTATTATGTCTACATTGACTTGAGTATAAGCATTATAATACATGTTTAATTTAGTTTATTTTATTGTTTCTAACCCCCACTTTATGCCATAAGCTCTGGTGCACACTAGATTAGATTTAATTTCTTGTTATTAGAATAGAGTCAATGTTTTAAAATTTAGGACTCCATTAGGTTTTTTTTAAAATTGTGTTATACTTTAGGCTTTGAAACCCTTCTTATCATGATATGTTGTGACAAGTGATTCCCTAATTTGGTCTAGTAGATCCCTATATTACTCATGCTCCCACTTAACAAGTGTATACCCAATCAAAAGTGTAGGTATGATCTATCTTCTCTAAGTTAGGACTGATTAATATAAATGATGCATTTATGATTGCATACACCTTGGTCCCATACCTTATCCTAAAGGCCATGTAATACCAATCTTCTACTATATAACCCCCAATTTCTGTATGAAATCTCTAGATAAGCATAAAATAAAATGAGGAGTCACCTCTAGAATCAACATATCCTAAGCCACTAAAATACTAGGATAAGAATGAAGGGTCAATTTTAAACCTTTGATGATACCACCTAGTTTAGTAGATGATCCATCAAGCAAAAAAAATCCCTTAGATTGGGGTTCATACTTCAAACCAAGCTAATTAGCTATTAACTTTGGCATCAATGAAGTACTTTATCCATTGTCAACCATGCAATTGTGTACCAAGGAGTGACTAATGATTATAAATATGTATAAGGGAGGAGGATTAACCACCTTAGGTCCTTTGGTTTCATTGGTGAGAACTGCATTTTCCTTTCTTGGTAGCTTCTCAAAAACATTGATATTTGATAAACCTTCTTAAAGGATGTCCACCTAACCAAGAATTGAAAGCATGTCCCACATTGGCATACTCACATTGCATTTATTCATTTATTCAACAATATTGATTGTTAAACCACTAAAATTTACTTGTGATTTGGGAGCCATAATTGTGTTTTGAACTTGTGAATTTTGGGGCACAAAGGCATTCCCTCAATTCTGATTCTTTGGATCTATTGGATCTTTTAGAGCAATTAGAACCTTTGGAGGAGTATTAGGTTTACCTAGTTTTTTATAGTAATGGATTAATAGTAGGAGGCTCTTTGACTTCTTATTGGTTATTTTAAATGTTCCCTTTTTTGAACCTCATATTATCCACCACTAGAATGTATGCTTAGATATAACTAGCCTAATAATTAGATGCATATCACTTTTCTTGTTCATAATTAACCATTATAGGACCCAACTAGTTTGGTACTTCATTAGGTCCTTGGCCTTGTTGAGGTTATTCAAGTTTTTTCATTATAGGTACTTCTATGTTCTGAGCCATAAGAGCTTGATTGTATCCATAACTAGCACACTGCTACCATTGATCATTGAAATCTTGATTAAACTTAGTGTTTGGGATAATGAATTGAATGAATGATTGATTATAAGGCATAATACCCTTAAATTCTTGAGAAATATTATTCTAAGTAGGGACCAAAGTGTTGGAAGTGGTTTTAGCATTTAGATTATAATTATTTTTCCTAACATAGTTATGATACCCTTATCCTTAACCTTATCCTTGGAAATTTCCTCTGTAAAGTGGCCTATTTGTTTGATAAGACTACTGCTAAGATTGATATAGAGCTTGATAAGGTTTATTTAACTAAGCTTGATGCCTCTTCACATTCACCAATCCATTTCCAAAGTATTGATAAATGTTTTTAACCTCTTCAAAATTATTATATTCTTGGGAGTCACTAGATACACTAGTTGAAGCCTTTTCCTAGTTTGGTGTAGGTATGGAAATAAGTGTTGGCAGAGGTGGAATGGCAGCAAGGGGAGGAATGACAATAGGAGGCTATTGAATCTCAAGAAGCAAAGGCATTAGTGGCCAAGGTGTAATCTTTCCAATTTGTACTAGAATATTCTCTACTCTGATTACCACCTCATAAGCATCTAGGAGTGTATTTCCTCCCATAGTCTAAATCATTACTAAAATATCATTGTTGAGATATTTTAGATAGTAAAGGAAAGCATAGTTAGGAGTATGCTTGATAGAGACTAGAATCCTATCCCATGTATTTTGAAACTTGGTATTGAAATCTTACATAACCTCATGAGGATCCCTCTTGATTGTAGTTAACTATTAAGAAAGTGACAAGTGGTCACTTTTGTCTTCAAACCTTTTACACAAGGCATCACCTAACTGATCCTATGATGTGATGGAATTAGTAGTAATGTTTTTATTCTAGTCCAAGTCTTACCCTTAAAAGAGATGGCCAATATCTTGATAACTACATTTTACTCGTTAACATTATGAATATAGTAAAAGTTGGCTATATCTTTGAAGGTGCTTAGAAGGGGTTGTAGACTAGATCTTATGAAGCAAGGATCACTTTAAAGAGCTATCACTAGAGTAAGATCATACTATTAGATGTCTAAAGGACTCTAACCATTGAAATCCATAAAATTAAAAGCTCTAGGGGCTACCATGGAAGTTAAAGGACCCAATGAAGACCTTCTTACATAGGTATATTTAGAAATTGGTTTTGGAGGAAAGTTTCTAACATATGGGTGAGTGTTAGTGAATATTAACCTTCTTACTAAGTTTAAAGGTAATTCAAAATTCAAAATGATTAACTCTAAAAGATGATCTTGTATTTATTCTACCACCTAATTATTCATTGTTCGTTAGAGTCACCAAATACTAAAAGATGAGAGCTATAACCATTGTAAATTGATCAAAACATCAAAATTGACCAGTCTTATTTGAAAGTGGTCCCATCAAGCATGCCAAAAATTGTTGTAGCATAGAATTACACCCTTGTGGGAGAGTTATTTAAGCTCTCTCACTCACAGCTACAATATTGGAACAACCTCATGTTGTGGGTATCCTATAATGAGGTTGAACCTCCAGAGAAGGCCAACTTCCTCTTGTTAGATCACCTAAACTAATATTTCTACTTAGAAAAGGGATAAAGAGGGGGTATAAGATGACTAAAAAATAAAAGGGTGATACACCAAATTTATTGATACTTACATAATCTTAAATTAAATAGTAACTCAACATAAGATAATTTGTGTTCATACAACCTCACAAACTAGATAATTTGCATAAGTGTTTCATAAACTAGGCTCACCAAATAATATATGAAGTAAAGAAGAATTAAAAAATTGACACTGAATATTTATTAATGGTAGAAAGAGCTCAAGTTCAGACCTATAACTAACTTGAAAACACCCAAAAATATACAATAAAGAAGGATGATAGACATGGAATAACACTTCTTCACAAGGCCATCATGAACAATTTCTATAAACACAATTTAGAGTCAAAATATATGTGAAAAATGATTTTTATTGATTCAAAAGGTATTTATTAAAAAAACTTGTAGCATTTCTCTTTAAAAAATGAAAATATCTTATAAAAAAGGGGAAGAAATGAGAGATATATGGGAAAGGAGAAGAGAGAGAAGAGGCAAGAAAACATAATTTAATAAATGAGATCCAACCACTTCCATGGAGTCTCACCCACATTTGGGTTAATTAAGACTAATCCTTCTTCAAAATATTTACCTTAATTAGCTTCAATAGCCTTTAATCCCTCTCGTTGGCTTAGAAACACACTAGAAGACAAAAACTTGTTGAGTATGATGATGTCATGATCCACTAAGAAGGAAAAGTCTTGAAGACTTTGAAAATGCATTGAATTATCCACTTACACTCTCTAACCTCCAAATATCTCTCCCTTGGACTTATATGCCCCCCTCCACTTTCCTTCTAGAAGATGCTTGGGTAACAATCAGTTGACTTAGCATAAAGTGCTTAACTGACCATGGAGGTTAAGTTTCATGTATTAAATTTTCTCCTCCAACGTAAAATAAACTCCATGATACCTGTAACATTCATAAACCCAATTGATGGAGGTCACAAAATTGAGCCACCTTAAACCAACTACCTTAAAAATTTATTCCAAAGCCATTTGGTACCTTGAAGACCAATTATAGACCTATAAAATACTTCCAAACATCTCTAACATATATATGAGGAAGGAAATGAAGATTTGAAAAACCTTTAATACCTATAACAATGGTGAAAATCACCATTAAACTTGTAACAATACACAAATATGTCAAAAACTTAGTTTTTGACCTTTTATCTTAATTAGACACCAATAAAACCCTTTTGAAGAGATAAAAGTGAAATAAAATGATGTTTTATGCCCATTAGGCCTCTTTCATGGTTTTATACCATTTATTTCTTTGTTAACCTATAAAATTAGGCATTTTGTAGCCATTTTGGGCGTCTGATGCACCCAAACATGCCATATTATTATAAAAAATAGGGTTTTCAAGATATTTATGGAGTCCTCTAAACATTTCATGTGCTTTCCAAGCCACTATAGGCCATTTGATGGACCTACAAGTCCAAAAAACAAAAAACTAGTCAAAAACTTCCTTTGCAAGCTCAAATAGGCTCAACTTCAAGATGATTATTAACATATTGAAGACACCCATTACAAAACTTATTGATATGAATTTATAACACATAGGACCCTTCAACATCTATAAAATTATTGGGATGCCATGAGGAAAGTATGAAAATATACACATGTAAAGATGATTATCTGCAAGGTTTGTAAGCATTCTAAACTACAATATAAAATATTTACATAAAACTCTATAACTTAACTAACCTCAATCCATAATTAATTTCAATTACATATGGGTACTCAAAACATTCTAAAAGAACTTAGACCAACTCTTCGTGGTATGAAATTAATGAGCATCTAAAGAAGGGCTAAAACTAGGTGTCATAGGCCTAAAAAGCTCAAAATTATCCAAAGGACTAATTTTAAATTTCCACTGACCTTATTTTCTTGAAAAAATCTTCATGAAACTTGAAACATCTCATAAGACCTTTCAAATGATCAAAACTCAACATTACTTTTTATGCCTTTGAGACTGCCTATGGGGTTTGCATGATGTTTACAGTGTGAACACTCTTGAAATGTGTTTAAGAGGCTTTAAAACATCTTACCATGATTCTCAAACAATAACATAATATTTTAAACCTCAAACACACCTTAAAACTCAAAAAAGTATGCTTGCATGAATAGTGACCATTATGAGACATAGAGGAAACTATGACAAAATAGAGAGAACTTACACTAATCACATAACCTTCATAAGATTATGTACAAATATAGTAGGTCATGAGTACCAATATTACCAAGTTTCAAATCTTTTTATGAGTAATTTTTCCTAAATACCCTTTTTTCCAAACTTTACCTTAATCTACTTACCTGCTTCCTTCATGCCAAAACTTATCTTTCTTCAAAATTTTACATGAAACCCCTAGATTTTATCACTTATATAGGACATGATAGGTTTAAAACATCATATTATATGGTTTTTATACCTCTCTAAGGCCTAAAATTCTTCTTGGCACCCAAAATTGACAAAACTTCACTTGGTCTCTAATGGTTGCCTTCTTGACTACCTATGAACTATGTCAAAATAGTAGGAACTTTCACTATTGATATAACCTTTATGATGTCATGAGATGTTTTTTTAGGTCATATATATGTTTTTTTACCAAATTTAATGGTTTTAATCAACCTGTAGATTCCCCAAACTGACCAATTCCTTCAAGGCTTGCTCCACTGTTAACCATGATTTGACATAGGGTTGACTATACTAAAATAGTGAATATTTACCATTGTAAAAAATCTTAAATAATATTTTTAATGGGTATAATATGTCATAATGAGCGTTTCCACCAAATTTTATGATTGGATCTTGCATATTTTGGCTTGTAGGCCCATTTTGGTGAAAGCTAATGACATGTGTTTACTTGGTCAAATTACACAAATGAGTCTTCCTCCTATTTTTTCTTGGTTTGAGATATAATAGGGTTAATTTTATTTTAAATTATCATGGAACCTATACACGTATGGTTTCACCCTTCATTGGTTCATGTTTACCTTCATGCAACTCATGTTACCTTATGTCACTTTAAGCTCTAGGAGGGAAATCCATGGATGCCTATGTGTTCAGTGATGTAAATGATGGAGATGAGGTACATGATAATATATTACATTTTTTTAATCCATTTATCATCAACCTAGACCCCATTCCATCTCCACATGTTCTTATTATATCTTCATACCATGAGATTTCACCATGGAGCACTTTGCTTGACTTACCTTTTTCTCTCTTGAAGGTAGGATTTCTCTTAATGACCATCTCCATATTTGAACACAATCCTCTCTTGGTGAGAAAAATTCCATTATTGGTTTTAAAAATAATCATGATTCCCACCTTGGTTACACAGTGGGATCTCTACTCTCTTTAGACTCTTTAGCTTCTTGCCAAATAACTTGAACACATCTTAGACCCAACTCACTATCCTGATCAAAGGTGGTTGTAGGTACATTGTATTTATCATTTTTAGACTATAGGTTCTCATCTCATGGTGTGTCACCTTTAGGATTTGAGTCCCTTTGTCTTCTCTTGAATCAATTCTTAGAACATGAAAGTTCTCTCTATATTTTGTGTTTGAACACCTTGGTGGATGGCTATAAGCCTATCATGCTCCTTGAATGCTCTACCATATTAGCTTGTTGTAGGTGAAATTCATGTTTTTAGTGTCTATTGAAACCATAGTTTTTCTTTTTTAGCCTTATATTGATGTTGTTACCCCTACTAGCATTTCTTACACTTAGCAATGTTTAATTCTCTTTTTTACCTTAATAAGTCTCTTGTTGAAGTTGAAACCTCACCATATTATAGGCTTCTTAATGACAATCCTATATGATAGTGTATGAATTAAACATTGATTGAGTTATTCAAGTACCTAGGGTCTTAAACATGATGTTTAAACCTCTATTTTTTTTCTTGAATCTTGATCATTTCACCTTAAAGAATCCTTGATGAACCTTAAACCTTTCATTGCTTACCTTTCTAGAGACCACAGTACTCTCATTCAAAATTCCAATATAAAGGAAAGATTGGGTTTTTGAGGTTTTAGGAAAATATTTTAGGGTAAATAATTGTGTTAAGGTCCCTAATATTCCTTACTAGAATTCTTTGATCTATTTCATACTAGAAGAGTTGAAAAACCAATCCAACATTGGTTTTCCATAAGGATCCTTATTCAATCCTTGAGAGCCTTTTTTGACCACAATGTATGATGGTTTTGAATGTTTTATATTTTTAAAATATAGAGGAACTTATTGTTGGATTTAATCAATTCTCACTATCAAACACATTTCAATCCTAAGTCCTTTCACATGAGTTATCTCTATTTATTATACAACTCCATTAGTTTTATATTAGGCAATTCACTTAGGTCTCAAAGACCAAATCTTGATCTATGTCTCAAGAATATAATATCAATGCATGGATGGTATAATATTACCATATAAAACCCAGTATTAACCCTTTCAAGTGCTCAAATACACTTCAACATTCATTTCTACCTTCTAAGCTCTCAATGACCTTATGAGGCTTGTAGCCTTTTTTTCCATTTCTCCTTAGTTTGACCATTCTACAACCTTTCTTAATTATAATAAAACATATTATAGCACCCTTGATTCCAATTCGACTCCTCATGTATTTTAATTATATAATTCCATTCCTATGTATCTTTTCTAGCCTCCTTTGCATTACAATTAGCCTCTTTTAGG
Organism: Torreya grandis; assembly: GCA_037957365.1. Lineage (NCBI taxonomy): Eukaryota > Viridiplantae > Streptophyta > Pinopsida > Cupressales > Taxaceae > Torreya > Torreya grandis. Next base: position 367,038 of record JARHVA010001391.1, on the reverse strand, counting down.
CCTAATTAGCCCTATCTCACAACATAGTAGTCAAAATCCATACTAGGAAGACCATACAGGTTTGAAACTAGGTTAGTAATTTATAAGAACTTAAATTTTCCCAAACTAAAAATATTTATCAAGTTCTAAAGGTGGAAACTCATTTTACCGCCCAAACCCTAGTTCTAGGGTTTTTTGCATGCACATAGGGCTGAGAGGCTTAAAAAATCAATAGCTCAAATTTGTGAGTGTTTAAAGGATAAAAACCACCAAAAATAGGTATATTTACAGCCCATACACCTTATACAATAGGTTAGACACCTTATTTCACCCATTTCATGATTCAAATTATAAAATTTCAAAGGACCATGTGTATTCTCATTGACTGTATAGGGTATAGACTAGTTAGTTTATCTTCCAAACTATCCAAAATTATCCTGATGTTTTTTATAACCATATATTAGTATCTATTATATTAAAACATATTTATACACCATTTTATCAATGGGTATAACTACCAAACATGAAATTGCCTTTAAAAGCCTTAAATGAGGGTATCTCTCCTTACACAAACCAGAGAGCATTCAACTTGCTTCTTGGTTATTGAGGGGTATTATTGACCAATATCAAGGCTGATTAGGATATATTTTACCATATTAAACATATTATAACCATAATATAACCCTAATATCTACTTTATTCCTCTTGTTCAACAAGAATCTTGTTTGACTATCTATACACACAGGCATCTACAGGACTATTTACAATTGCTGGAAAAGATAGATGTCATAAAATTTATAGAAAGTCTCCAAACCTTGGTGAAGGGAAAAAAATTATTAATTACCCTAAACACTTAAATCACCAAAATATCCTTTATACTCCTTTTTATTCATTCTATAACCTCTTGGTTGATTGTGTTTTCTCCAAACCTAAACATAGTCCTCTATACATGAAAACCAACCCTCCCATTGGTTTTATATATTGTAGTGATGTCACCATTGGTTAAATTATATTTAAATACACTCCTATAGACCATATAATACTTCAAATTTTGACAATAGACTTGTGGAGAATAATGAATGTGCAAGCTTGGATTTGTGACTGTGTATTACATTCCGCCATAGTTGTAAGTGTTTATTTGGTCTTGTATCTTATATGTAATTCTTAAAGATATTATTTAATCCTATATTATAATATCATATTCACCTAGGACAAATTATATCATGTAGCTATGAATCCAATTACCAAGGTAACCATTCGTTGACATTGTAGTTGACGTTGTTGAGGTAAGAAGGAACTTGTAGGTGAATTACCACTCTTTGAAACCTATGGTACATATATTAAGGTATCCTTAGATGTCCTTGGATATGATCCCAATAGTATGTGTTTGGGTTTATATTTCCAATCTCACCTCATAGCCCTATGATAATTCATAGTCAGTTTTAGGTACTTATCTCAGGGTAAAGGACACCCATAGGTGTATCTATAGACCAAAAACATAGAACTCCAATCTTCCTTGATGATATTATATTACTAATAATACCCCACACTTTCCTAGAACCATTTTTCATAGTGATAGGATTTTCAATTTTTATCTTAGGGTGTAAGGGTAATTTAGAAGCTCTAATCCTATAGAATGCACTAAATGATCATAGTGAACAAAAGTGAAACATAAATGCCCTAAAAATACTCTTCTCTATTCACACACCATTTTAATTTTGCAAATATATCCCTCTATGATAGGTATATAAAATTAGTGAATTTGGATTAGTCAAAAACCTTTGTGATAATCATTTGGCATCAACAAAAGGTGTTCAGGCCTCTATTTTTGTGTTTTAGGGAAATTATCTCCTAACTGAGTCATTCCAAATGCAATTTTATTATTCAATTTTGACTACCACTTTTGACTTCAAACCTGATTGAAATTACATCCTTAACATTTATAAACTTCATGAAGGTTTCAAGACCATGTAAAACCCTTGATTGACCATGCTCAGATCTTTGTGATAGCTTATATATGCACACACAGTAGCACATAAGGAAATGAATGCATAATGTGGAATATGTATATTATATGAACCTATATTGGGTTCTCAAAACATATCCATCTTCTTTAAACCTAAATAAAGACTCAAAAAATTATGAACATGATTATAAAAAAATCCTAAATCCTTTTGAATGCCACCTGTTGGTGAATAATTTAATGTGCAAGCAGTGAAAGTGAATGTAAGTAGTAACCCAATGATATATATTCATAACCAATTTTATACTCTCTCAAGGTATCCAAATGATATTTGATAACATTGCAAGGCTTGACACAAGTTTCCACATCCCATTTCAACATGACATTCTCTATATGCAAGATATTGAGTGTGGTCAATAATGGTAATGTTCATGATATATGAATATCCATTGAAATTTAGACCATTTCAACACCTTTAATTAGATTTTTTTCACCATAGAGAACCTCAATCAACTCCAATTCTCCCTTTCAATGTGATCATCTCTTCAGGGAAGTTGTAGAGAATATAGTGATCATAAACATGAACAATATGCATGGTAAGTTATCATATAACAAGTCTTAGTTCTCCTCAATATTTTGAAATGAAATATTTCCATCCTAAGGAACTTGAAATTAACCCAATGCATTGTCTCAATGTGATTGGTACTCTCTATAACACTTTTAGGTGCTCATTCATGGTGGGTGACTATGCATACATGGGAAAATATTGTCATAGTCCATTTTTTTTCATTTTAAGTGATATTTATTGATTGACCATGTAACAATAATGTGTTAAATCCCATTTTCACTCTTCATAACATCTCTATAAAAATCTTCAAGACCTTACATACCTCACTTAATTGACTATATGGAAATGTAGGAAATGATTGTTTGGCATACCAAGGATATAATGAAGTAATAAGTATTAAGGATAAATATAACTTAAATATTTATGATGTTTCATAAGTATGATGAGTTACATTATCCCTCAAACTGAGGTTCTGCTCTAAAACTGATTAAATAGGCCATTAATAAGGACAAGAAGGAAAATAGGTTTTATGACATAAGTAGCTTCCTAAAAGGAATTATATGATGAAAATAGTTTTAATAGGTATTATTTTACCCTATAAAAATACCCCTAAAACCATTATTTCTCATTAAATTTTGAAGCAAAGAAACTAAAGTGAAGAAACAAGGAAAAACCTAGACCCTATTTGGATGAGCAGGCCATCTAGAAACCCCTCTATTGTTATCAATTATTCATAAATATGGTAATATGAAAAATAAAACTAATGTCAAAAAGTATAATAAAATTAGGGTCCTTATCACTTCCCAAAATCTTCTAGTCTAATCTCTCTCTTTTGATTGTATCAAGTGAAAACATGAGGTTCTCCTAGAGTTATCCCAAACTGCCCAGAATGAGTTTTCCTTAAAATTAATAACCATAAGTTTTCCTATGTAATATAACACTTGTAAAATATTATACAGGATTAAAATTACCTTTTATTCCTTTAGGAAACCTTCTAATATACCTGAACCTCCATTAATGGTAGAAAACTTATTTCATGCCTAGTTTACAACCAATAGGTTTTCCTTACCTCTACTGGTTCTTATGATGGAATATGATTTAAGGGGTCTATAATGGGATATTAGGGACACAATTTATTTTATAATATGATATATAATACTTTAAATAAATTAAATCCTCCAAAAACCTAATCTTTCATAGCTCCAAAAGTCTCTAAAATGCATCTTTTTGCTCCCAAACTCCTCTCCTCCACTCTAAATGACTTAAAATGACCTTAAACATGTAAAAAAGGTAAAATTATCCTTATATATGTGGGAAGAAGCCAAAACTAATTTGAATTCCTAAAAAGGTTGTTTTTTCACTTGAAATTTTGATTTTGGGGACCCTTAAGGCATCTAATGCACTTTTGGGTTTTTTTAGGCATAATGGCTTCTTTAGGCATAGTTTTTGGCTTGATAGAATCTTTGAGACATTTAAAAAACCTCACTCATGTCCCTTAATGCTCAAACACACTCAAAATCTAATGGATCATTCCCTTATAGTTTTAGACCTATTTCTAGGCATGTTTCTCAAAATCACCAAAATCTTCTTACAACTTGATTAAAGTGTTTCAAAAGATTTAAAGTGAGATGAAGTAGGGTAATGAGGATTTTATACTTATTCCACCATTGGATCACCCATTAAATAATAACTCTACTCAGCTTCTCATACCATACCAAGACTTCATATAATACTACACTACATCATCAGGTCAAGACCACAAGGGCAATAATCATGGGGGTAAAAGGTTATTAAGGGTTCCAAAGAGTGTCCTGATCCATCCGAGAAAAAAAAATTATGTAGGACAATTTTGGTCAATAGTGGGGGAATATACTAATCCTTCAAGATTATCTATAGTAGTGGAAGAGTCCTTATATACATGTAGTTGATATGTGGATTATTAAATATTCTATTATGGAAACTGAGGCTAATCCTAAATCCCTTCCCAAATTGATGAATAGGCAGGTTCCCTTGGTCATCCATGAGAACAACTCAAGTTGGGTCAGACACCCATGAATCTAAGACCTTATCTAGGGAGTACAACTCATACCAATTGTCAATGATGGCCTAGTTATAGTCAATTTATGGTGAAGGTAGTTCATAATACTTGTCAAATATAGAACCTAATATGAAGATGATAAGGATCCCTTGAGACATTGATTTGAGTAGTCCATCCTCACATCTTGACCTCCCAAAGATCTCATAAACTATGTCAGTGCATGGCATGACCTCTGACTTGGTTGTGGCCTTATGGAGATTGGAAACATTGATAAAGAGGATGTCTAAATATAATTAAATTATATGAGGCATTGTATAATCCTCCTCAACAACCCTAACTACCTTTATATTTAAGTAGATTATATTTTAATGCGTGACATCAAATGTAATGGCCTCAGGGATGAATTTCATGTCTTTGAAAATAACTAAAGTACCATACTAGAATATGAAGTCATCATTCCCAAAGGAAATGATCTTACCTAGAGTGGAGGACATAATTTTGCAATCTATTTTAATGTTCTAGGAAGCAATCAATGTATTTTATGTATCTTCATTCAACTACCAAGCTTCAACAATGGTAGTTTAAAGTATAGTTTGTAAACAACTTGAGCTCTATTAACTTGGGAGAGAGAAGATAATAGAGAGAGAGAGTAAATACATATAACTTAAAATGTGAATAATAATAGTTTTATTAAGTATACTTTTGAAAGATCACTTTAATTACTGAAAATTTGATGGTGATTCTAGTTCATTCCATATTAATGACAAGCTTATCAACTTTGCATAAGTTTGAAACAACTTTGAGATATTGATTTTGGAAATTAATTTCATCAGAGTTCAAATTTAGTTTTAATTCACCTTTGATTTTCTATCAATTTTAGTTTTAAATATAAATATTGTGACCCTTTGACATATGGATACCACCTCTAATCTAGATAGGTACTTGTGGGGTCTGAATATGTCTAGGCTACCTATTTGACTCAAAATATGAATACATGGTGCCTTTTGATTTCCTTATGGGATCTTCAAATGTAGCTTAGTGTGATGACTCATTTGTATCCTACCATGTGGTATATTTTAATTTATGGCAAGTTCTTAAGTAGTGACTTTTAGTTTTGATTGGTCATGGGAGTGCCACATGTCACTCTCATGGCCATCTAAGATCTTCTTCACTAGGTGGTTCTCTTGCAAGAAATCATGGCTTTGATTTACCAAGTGTCTCCTTCAAAAGGAGTTTGCATAATTTTTTGGTAAATTAGTTCTAATTGTGTAGCTCAAGTGAAGACACACATCCTTCTCAAAGGTGACCTAGTGGATCTCATAATATAGCTTCATGGGAATGACATGTGGCATCATCATGTGGTCCCAAAGTGGACATACATCATTCTCATAAGATTTTATTAGTTCTTATAACAAGTGTCATTTTTGAAAGGAAGCTTGAGTAACTATATACCATTCAGCCTTGATAGTATGGCTTAGTGCTCTTAAATGTGTAACTTGTGAGATCTTATGATATTTAGATGGATACAACACAATGTGGACATGTGTTAATCTTTAATGAACTTGAAGGTAACATGTGTTTCTTTGGAAGGTTGCTCAGGTTTGGTTGGTTAAGCTTGAGACATGTAATGGCATCTCATGGGATTCTAGATCATAGTGGGATGTGTGGTGGCTCAGATTGAATGGGATTGATCATGGGGGATAATATTATGACAAATATCCCTAATATTTTAATTCTAATAGCTAGATCCTTTGTAAGCTCTTTAGATGATATCACGTAGCTCACAAACTTGGTAGATTTTCTCTAGGTGTCTTTCATGGGGTGCCATGAATCTCCAAGGCATTACTAAGTCTAGTGAGGTGAACACCTATCCATTTTAATATGTATCCCAAACATTTACATTTTATGAGTCATCATAAATTGATACTTAAATTTGACATCCTACGAGGTCAAGCAAGAAGTGAAGTTAGATTTTAGAAGACATCATAACCCATTTTAGGTATATTAAAACAAGTTTAAAGAAAAACTTTGTGAGAAAATGCTTTAAACACATCATAATGATAGTTTAATAATATATAACAAATCTCATTATTCTTATGTATATTATAAAACCCAATTGTTTATTCCTTAGCAAAAGCATGTATGCACATTATTGAATCATCTGTTGTTAATAATCCATTACTAAATAAAACATGGAGAAAACTTTTCAATAATTTTAATATTTATAATTACTAATCCTTATTTCAAAAATTAAAAATTAACCAAAAACTATATAAGCACAAGTAATGGTAAATTAGATTAAATCCATATGCATTCAAACATTTTACTATGCTAGGCATCTTGGGAATTTTTAAAATTGAAGAAAGGAGGGTCCCCATTTTGGGAATAGGGGTTGTTGATCATAAAAAAATGGAACCCTCTATGGTAAAACATTGTAAAATGTTAAAATCCAAATCTTCTATTCAAAGATGAATAAAAAACTAGTTGTCTCATTATGATCTTTAGTCAATATCAAAACTACTTTTTAGAACTAACAAAATCCTACAAGATGGAAATAGAGTTTAAACCTTGTAAACAATCATAATATGTGTGTGATTGGAGTTTTATTAACCATTACCATTGGGTTCAAAAATGACAACTTTAAAGCTTCAAGATCTCAAACATGAAGTGACTCAAGCATTATTTAGATTTTATTTAATAAGGCTTTGCTTGGTTAGGGATGGCTTGGGAATTGCTTTGCTTCCAACCAAGTGTCTATAGCCCTGATAGAGATACCTTTGGCTCCAATTTGAGCCTTGTTCTACTACCATCCCAGTGTCCATAGCCCTGGTAGAATAGCCTATGACACCATTGGTGGAATATGAAGGCAGTTTATGATTTCACTTCATTGGTGTATAATTTTCCTTCTTTTTTTCTTTATGCGTACATTCATAAACCAGAATGGTTGGGAACTAGAATTCTCTAGGTGTAAGGTTTTTTTAAAGATAGTCTTAATGCAATTCATTTTCAAATATCAATTTCTACCCTAACAATTTATTTGGATAATTTAAGTGACAATATGATGGTTCAAAGAGATTCAAAATGTAGCTCAAGCAAATGTTTAGAATCTAAACTATATTATATCCTTAAAATAACTTAGGATTATCATGAGAAAACTAAATTTTTATTAACCCCTCCCATCTTTTATAAATTGAAACACTACTAGAGATTTCTAAACTTTGGATGAATAATGTTTAAAAATAGCAATACCTTGCTCCTATTTTTAGGATCAAATTAACACAAATTAATCCAATGAATTATTTTCTTGAGGACTTATTACTAAGATGAAACACACAACATAAAATAAAAATAAAATGGAAAGCAATAAAGAACACAACAAGAAAGAAAACCAAGAAAGTGAGAAAGAACATAGTGAGAAAGAAAAATAAGAAAGAAAGCTACTCTAATCCTACCTACTCTAACTCTAAATAGGCTTATTATCCTTTTGTATTTTGGGATAGAGGGGCATATAAATGATGTTTCATGTATTGCCCATTCAATGACAAGGATAAATGATTCCCTTACATATATTTGAGCCTAAATGCATTTTCTCCCAATATTTATGCCACTTGATATGGTCTAATCCATAAAGGATTGAACTTGTCATGTTGTCCTTTTTTCTCATGGGATTGTTTCCATAGTAGGACTAAGTTTGATATGCAAAATTATTTAACTCTTACTAGTTTATCAAATCATCTCTTTACAACATCCTTATGCTTTCTAAAATTCTTCAATGTTTCATCTCTAACATCTTCCATTTGGATTATGTTTAGTATTCTATATTTTACTCTTTTGTTGTCTTCCATATACCCAACCATAAACTCATAGTTTGGTATTTTCTACATGATAAGAATAATAGGTTACTACCCATAGACTATTAGGAATGTGTATTCTTTGAGTGCCTATTTGTATATAGTTTTGTCTATCCAAAAAGCATACTTTAGTAGGGATTGCCATTATTTGGGTTTCTTTTTTTCAAACTTCTTAATGACATTCATCATGTTTTTATTGGTAGACTCTACAACTCCATTACTTTGAGGTTAGTAGTTTGAAGTAGACTTGATGACTGTCTGATTGTCATAAGCCCATTTGGTGAATTCCTCTAATGTAAAGGCTAGGCCATTATTGCATACTAAAGATAGGGGCATCCCAAGCTAAGTGATAATATTTTCTTCTAAGAATTTGATGACATCAATTTCTCTATTATTATTTGTGGTTACTACTTTAATACACCTAGTGAAATAATTTATGGTAGTGAGTACAAATTTATGTCCACCTTAGGACTTAATATTGATCATCCCTATGAAGTTGATGCCCCATTGTGTAAATGGATTCAATTCAATTACTAGTTACAAAGGCATGGCTACATTTGTCTCTCATTGATCAAACACTTGACATTGATGGCATGTTCACACATGAGAATGGGCATATTTGAATATGGTTTTCCAATATTATCCAACTCTCAATATCTTATGTGTTATGGTATGATTTAAAGGGTGGCCACTTCCCAATTTGTCATGGAAAATATTCATGATTTCCATGGATTTAACTCTACAAACACATCTTAGATAGATCCCCTCATAATGTTTTATATATAGGAATCCTCTTTTGATCATAAAATGATATGATCTCAACATGAGGCCCCTTTTTTAATCTCTTTTAAGGTATCAATGACATACTCCATGCAATAAATAGTGAATAATATCTTTGTACTAATCTCTAGTGGGAACTTGACCTACTTCATCCTATAAAATGTCAATCTATGGATTAGTGTTTGAAATAAGCTAAATTAAACCTTGACCACTAAATAACTTATTAGATTTTATTTCTATCATATTCTTGTAGTTTAGTCATCCACTTCCTTCTACATTCTCTAAGGTAATTTTATCTTAACATCAACTTGACATATAGATTGGATACTATGGCATGCATTTTGTTCCTTAGGATGTGGTGCCTAAATTTTTTGATGGCCTTTACTAATGCATAGGCTTGCCTATCTAAAATAAGATAGTTAAGTTCCATGTTCTTCAAATTAGTGCTCATGAAGGCTATGGGGTGCTCTTTTTCATCTTCTTTTTATGTTAAGACATCGACAATAGTGTGATCAAAACAAAAAGAGTATAGATAAAATTCCTTTCTAAAATTAAGACATTAGAATAGGAAATTAAATGATAGCATCCTTAATGTCTTTAAATGCCTTCTTCACTTCAACAGTCTATTATATCTTTGCTTCTTTCTTTAGCATCACGTTGAGTGCACTAAAAATCTCTACAAAACTAGAGATAAGCTTTCTTACAAAATTAATCTTGCCAAATAAAGATTTAAACTCATTTTAGCTGTTAAGAATTTCTACCTTTGAAATTATATTTATTATGTCAGGGTTAATAGTCATACCTTCCTAGGTGATTAAATTTCCTAGAAGTTTTCTTTCAATTACACATAAGATACTTGTATTGGTGTTTAAATAAATTCCATACCTCCTACACTTCTTCAATACTTGTTCTAAATGTATTATGTGATTAAATTTGTTTTTAGAAAAAAATGTTAGATCATCCATGTAAATAATGGTGAATGCATGGTCCATTGCTCATTATAAAGTTACTCCTACATTGATCAAGATGAATGACATCCATTTGTAGGAAAACATTCCCCACTTGATGGTGAAGGTAGTTTTCATTCTATCAATCTTATTCATTAGGACTTGGTTGTAGCTTGAAAAACCTTCAATAAATGACATCATTCCAGACCCACTCACCAACTGAATGACTTTGTCCAAATATGGTAAGGGGTAATTATCTATCTTTGAGGATCTATTCAAGTTTTTGAAATTGACATAAAGTCTAATTTTTCCATTTTTATTTTAGATAGGCACAAGATTGGCAACCCATCACAAGTGTTGTACGGGAAAGATTGTCCTTGCATTTAGTAATTTCTTCACTTCTTTATAAATCAGTGGTTCTACTAATGGATTCACTAGCCTTTGTCTTTGCCTGAAAGTTTTACAAGCCTCTTTCAAGGGGATAGTATGAGTAGTCACACTAGTATCAAATATCTTAAGATTATACTATGACTGGGAAATGACATCTTTGAACTTAGTTAAAAGAGTATCAACTTCCTTCATATTTTTAATGGTATAAAATAAACTAATGTTAAAAAATTTCTCATTCTCAGGACTTCCTAAGTTTACTTGCTTATATTATTTTCCTCTTACCTTGGGTTGTTTAGTTTCAGTTCTTTGTTTATCCTAGTCAAACATCCTTTTTAAGGAGATCATTCCTCTAAGGATTTAGTTCTCTTTGAGTTGAATCACTCCATTCGTAGTGTATTTTGAGTTTTATACAAAAATCTCATCCTGTTCATCAATAATGTGGGATTTAAATATGTTATCACTACACATGAAGTCAATTATTTGATTTTCATCATCAAAAACTTGGAAGTGATTGATATTGTTTGGCATAGTGGGGCATGAAATTATCTCCATAACAAACTCCTATAAGTTCAAAGGCTCTAAAGGAACTAGGTTTACTATTTATAAAGTTAGAGAATATGCCAATTGGTTCTACTCCTTAGGAAACTAAACAAATTAAATGAGTCAAAATACTCAATTAAATCCTAAGCTCTACATTTATACTTTCTTAGACAAGAAGTATTACACTGATATCTACTCCTAATTTGATTAACAATTAATTTTTATTCACCATAGACTAATAGTTATTTTACCTTATTTTTGATTTAAATTGAAGTCATAAAATAAGAGCTTCATATTTTTCTAAATTATTAGTACAAGTGAATTTTAATCTATAAGAATCTAGATATTATTTTCCTTTAAGATTTATTATAATAATTAAAATACTAGAACCTTGCTTAGCTTGTGCACCATAAAAGTGCAATGTACATAGACCTTTGATTTCTTATTTTACCTTATTATCTAAAAATGTTAGTGGTTTACATAGTGTAAACACCTAAGTTAGAGGATTGGTAATTTACCTTTTCATTCTTGGCATTATATTATATGATTATGTATTTCATTTGGATTCCTAGTCAATTCTAATCTGATTGGGAATCCCATGCCAAGGTAGCCACATGTGAGAATAATAAGTGGACATATATCCATTAATATATTTAGACCAATCATAACTCAAAAATAATACATAAGATCTATATATGTCAATGACTTGAATGTCGATGAACTATTGGATCCAAGGCTCATGGGTTAGTTACATATTGATGTTCAACAATTTACCCAGCATTTTAACTCTTGATTTGTCTAGTTTCACTACTACCTTTTTTGATTTGACTAGATTTAACCCTAATTTTTCATATATTCCTAAGGGTATAATGTTAGCTAAAGCACCATAATCAAGCAAGCAATTATGAATATTTTTACTAAAGATCCTTACAGTCAGTAGAGATGGTGGAACATCATGCTCACTTTTATACATTACCACATTTGCATGAGCCTATTTAGGTTTTTTTGGAGCTAGGATTTTCATTCAATGATTTTATTATAAAATCATGTTTTTAAATGATTTGAGTGATTTTATGCAATGTTATGTTTTCCTTGATCTTCTTCATATCTTCCACTATATTATATCCACCTTTTGATGTTCTGTAGGGAGCTTTGATTAATGGCAAACTCTCATTACCTTTAAGGGGTGGAAGATTATTATTCATACTACCATTAAGAGGTATATATGGATTATTATATTAGGTGAAAATTGTCAGAGGTGGGTTTTGACCTTTAATTATCAAAGCGTATTTGATCATCTAGTATTGTTGGAAAGCACACACTTATTCAACATTATATTGAGGCTCATTTTTTTATTGGTTGTGAGTCACAGGTCTCCACCATGAGACTATTTATAAAGCTTTAGTGGCATCATTAGTATTGTAAAAAACTTTAGCATTATTATTATTATTATTATTATTATTATTATTATTATTATTATTATTATTATTATTATTATTATTATTATTATTATTAGTAGTAGTAGTAGTAGTAGTGGGGTTCACGTCAAATCCCTCCATTTGGCTTTAAAGGGATTCAAATGCGTGATAGAACTCAACACAATCTAGTTCTCCATGTCTTGTTGTATTATGTACTTAGCACTAGTTGGGCAAGGCTAAGTCACAAATGTTGATCTCATCCAACTTGCTCAAAAGGGGCTCATTATTATTGTTATCCCTATTGAAGGGCATTTTATAACTCTATAAATTATATTTTTTATTATAAATCACACCATTATTTCCCATTTATTTCTTGACATCCAAGAAAATATTAGCAAGTTTCTAGACAGTTCTTTTTATTGAATCTAATACTCCTTTTGGAGGCTCTAAACTCTTATTATAGGTCATAGTTTGAACATTAGTTATATTTATGGGAATTAGTTATTGAAAAATATTGTTCTAGGGATGTGTTCTAACATTTACTTGGTTAAAGAATCCTAGATGCTAGTTGGGTGCAACATGGCTCAAATGTAATTGTTTCATTACTAGTAATTGATTTAATGTAGGTTAATTCTGATTCATGTTGGGTATGACATTTAGAGTAGGCATAATTGGATCATGGTTTGGGATAGAAAAGGTAGGATGTACCTATAGGTGTATTTTCTCATCAATATGGATGGATTTAACATATGCTAAAGGTAATGTGTCAATATTTAAGGCTCTTCTAAAGAAGACAACTATCATTAGGTTTAAGGAATTTTTGTATATTTCCAAATCTAAATCATTTATTAGATTATATGGTGGGGATGGTAGGGTATACATCTTTTTAAAACTTACATTGAATTATCTAATTGATTTTTTTATGTCCCTTTTGAGGGTGGTAAACTATTGGTACATAATTCCTAGGTTTACTACCTTGCCAAATTGTGAAATAAAGGTGTCGTTAAACTAATCCCATCTCATGATGGAATGTTAATTTAAGGAAATAATCATAAGCCACATCTTAGAATTTAAAGGGAAATAGGTACTAAGCCATGTCCTCATGGATCACATTAAATATCTTTAAATATTCTTAAAGGAATTTATATAATCTTCATCAATTACTCTAATAATGGGGATAAAGAGAGGAAAATATCTATCTAGATTCTTTGGTAAATCATGCACATCTCCAAGGACATTAATGGATGAACCAACTAACCATGCCATGATTGGAAAGATGGGATGTAAATTTTGGTTAGATGGATAATTTGGTTGGGTCCTAGAATTTTTATGCTTACCTTTGTCTACTCTATCCTTCTTATGGGTTTATAGGGATGTTAAGGGGACCCTCAGTTTAGATCAAGATCTAGTTATAATCCTAAGTAACTCCAAGCTGTAGAATATGTACTAAGAGTAAAGGAAATTAAAAGATATCTTCACTAGTGTCAAATATTACAAATAGCATTCAATCATTATACAAAAAATCCTCAGATTAATTAGTTTTACCTTGATCTTTAAGGATCCAAACCTTGAACCCTTAGAGTTTTCAATACCTAAAATAATATTGTTAGTCTTGCACATTAATCTATAAAGATCAATGTTAAACCAACATTTTAAAGTATTTATATGCCTAATTTAACAATTTGAGTATTTAAGCACATTAAAATATACTTTAGTACAAATCTATGTAATGGTTTACTTAATTGCAAATGAATTAGATAAATTATGATCTTAAACACCAAGATCTAGTACCAGTGAGGTCTTAGTGAATGATCATTACATAAATTATTACAAATATATATATATATATATTACCAAATTTATGTCAACATTTACAAAGATGCTCAAAATAACATTTAATATGCCTAAATAATGGCATATCCCACTTATCTTTGCATAAATTTAGACAAATATCTAGGTTATTTACCAAATTTATAGAAATGAATACTAACTTTTATGAAATCTTTCAAAGAATGAAAATATTTATGTAAATAATGCAAAGATTCATATAAAGAGTGTAGATCCTTAGTGTTATTTCATAATATTTGAATATTTTGAAACAATTATGCATATATTTAATGAACTACATTACAATTACACTCAGATGCATGAAAGTAATTGCATAAAGGCCTTCCTTTTAGTGCCAATGTTTCCCTTCATGTTGATGCACTTAATGTGCTCCCTATGTCACTAGGGAATAGGGGGAAGTAATGAAATAAATTTTAAGTCCTGGAAGACTTGGAGTTTGAGTTGGTTATTTATACAAATACTAATAGAAAAAACAAAAATAGTAGAGATTAGGTCACTACTTAGAAGTCTACAAGTAGAACTTGTTATAGGGACAACATATGTTACACAATGAAACTTTATTTCCTACTAATTTTTGTGAAATTATTTTGTTTTTTTCCAATTATTTCCCAAACACAAACCAAAAATTAATATTTATATAATGATCTAAACTAAAGTGAGTTATAAGGTGGATCCAAAGGTAAGTGGGGTAAGGTAGAAAAAAGATTTTGATTCATATGATCAAAGGTGCTGATTCTTCTAAATTCTAAAAGAAGACATATAAAACTAGTGTTTACCAACTCTAGTACATAACTCAAAGCTAAATAAACATAGTTGAAACTTAAAAGGAAAGGAAATGCATATATATAAAATAATATGTTGCACAAAAATTACTCATTCAAAATAAATTTCATAAGCACATTCAGTTGTAAATAAGATGAAAATAGAGCACATATACTAAC
Organism: Torreya grandis; assembly: GCA_037957365.1. Lineage (NCBI taxonomy): Eukaryota > Viridiplantae > Streptophyta > Pinopsida > Cupressales > Taxaceae > Torreya > Torreya grandis. The sequence goes on along the minus strand of JARHVA010001391.1, from coordinate 351,775 downwards.
AAATTTGTTAGGCGAGTGTTAAAATCAAACTAATAGATGAATTTATTAAATATTATTTCCAAACAGTAAGTATAAATGAGACCATTAATTCTATATAAGCATGAGAATAAAAAATCATAGAACACACGTAATAAAGCACTTAGACAAACTCTCAAATTCTTGGGTCTTTTACATTAATTCTTATAATAACTATTTTTGATTATAATAAGGGGGGATGCCCCTATATATAGAATTCAAAATTACCTAAACAAGTTCAAGTTTTCCCATCAAAAGGTGACCAAATGTAACCAAGTGGCCAAAATTCCACATATTACAATGGAAATATTTTGAATTTAAATTTACAAAATGAACCCAAATATTCGTCATGGTCCTAAAGGAGGTAATTGAGATGCATGTTGTTGTTTCCTGTATTTCTTATCTACCTCTTCTTTCATCCACACCTCTGTGTAGGATAGGTAATCTTGGTCTATTTTTCTAAAGTCTAGGATCATGGGATGAAACAAGTCAGGTTTCTCTCAAATGATCTCACCATGCTCTATGATTACTAGCCTTAGTGCTTCTTCAATGGCATCTACTCTTTCTAGTCTTTGATTGGTGAAATCCATAATGTTAATTACCTTAGTATATGTCTTAGCCTTGGCAATGTCCTAATGGAATTTAGTAATAAATATTTTCATCTCAGTCCTAATTAATTGGTCATCCATGAAGTTGGCATTAGGTTTGGTCATCTTAATGTTCATGTCATCCTTCAATAAGAGGTAAATCTTAAATTAAATCTTCTCCAAGGATGTATTTGTATACTTCAGCTAATCCAACCATCTCTTCAATATCATTCTCATGTTTATTAGGATAGTCTATGCAAGAATGATATCCTTAAGTGGAAAAACATTCAAGTTTGGCAACTTATTACTCCATGAAACTCTAGACATGTTTGTCAACTTGGCATCATAGAGTGCACGTTTATAGTAAAATTTGATGATCACATTGAACTATAGGGTCCCATATTCCTATCTTCTCTTCAAGACTTTGTAGAATTTGAAGACATTGATAACAACATTTATTATTTGAATTGTAGTGCCTTATGGCACTGAAGGTAGTGCCTATTCCTTCAACCTTTTTAACTCTTATTTCATCCCATTCATCAAGCTATTATGGACTCTTATTGGGCTTAGAATATGGACATAGGGTCTTATTCATATTCATCCACCTTTCTGGGGCTAACCTTTCTCTTACTTGTCAAAGTAAAGAGGGACTCTTCACTTTCATGGGCCACCATTGAGTTGGATTGTGGTCACTCAACTTACCTTCTCACCATCATCTTCATAGGGCCTATGGTAGAATTGAACCTCATCCCAATTTGAGGTGTAGAGAGGACTACCTTAGGCCTCTCTTTTTTGGATGCCTATATGATATCTCTAACCTAGTTTGGGGTAGCATTAGGTGTTGGCTTTGTTGGAGGTGTCTGCATTAGAGGTGCTTGGGTAGAGGTAGATGTTAGGGATTTAGGAGCAATGTGTAAGATTCATTGGGTCTATTTGCACAAGTGTGCCAAATAAATATCTTGTATGACCCATGTCAAGAATGAATGAAGGTAACTTTGAAGGAAAACTCACCTTCATTGTTTTAGTAATATTGATTGTCTTTTTAAGGAAGAATGGCTTTTAAATGGGCTTTAATGGCCTCATAGGTGTAGGGGAAATAGTCTAAAGTGACTCATCTATTATGTCTACCTAAGAAAAAGCAATTTTTTAGTGGTATGAGTAATAAATTAGTGGAAGATGAATCTAGAGTAAGTACTAGTTTGGCTCACACTAGTATCCATTGAGTATTGGGTAGTGGTAGTTTTATAAAATAATGACATTGAAGGCAATTGGGAAGCAATGGTAGGGGAGAAATGTAGAAGTAGAAGTAAAAGAAAAACTAGTTGCAATTGGTAAAAAAGGCAATGGAAAGTACTTATAGTGGGAGTTTGTGGTGTGCTTTTAGCAACTTGAGATGCTCATGGAGGAGTTATTTCCCCTCTCATTGTGTTTTTGGGCTCGTTTTTCCTTTTGTATACCTTTTCAATGATTTTACTAGCTAGTTTTTGTAATTTTTCCATGGATAGTTCAATGCTTTATTACAACTCCCTAAGGTTAATGGTAGTGGGGTTAGGTGGATTTAGGATTTAGAGGGCATCTCCCATTAAAACTATAGAGATCAATATGGCCCCTTGGGAGGGGCCAAGTTATCTGATATATCTTCTTTACTCTAAGCTTGGAGGTACGATCTAACCATTTTAATTGGAAAGTAGTGGAGATATGCATGGTATGTTCCTAAAAAGAGGAACATTTTCTTATTCCTCTTCCTATATCTCCTCATAATTTGTATCAAACATGCTTCCATGGGTTGGTGGTGGCTAAGACCTAGCAATATCTTCCTTCTTATTTTCTCAATCTATTCTCATCTCTAGCTCAATCTACTTCCTTACAACATTCTTGTGCACCACCTCATCATTCATAGCATCTCTATATATCCATTCATGAACCTATTATTGATGCTTATACTCCATTTCTATATCATTATTGAATTTGAACAGATGTTTGGTAATGATGTCATTAGGGTCCCAAGGTTTGAATTCATCCTTAAGCAATAGGTAAGAATTCCTATGCCTCATATCCATGATAACATCATGTTATTTTGTAATTTTAGTCCTTGATTTATATACAACTTTGTGGGGGAATATATTCTTCTTATTTTTTAAGATGCCATAGAATTTATGTATAATTTGATAGACCATCTCTTCCTCAACCAAATTCATTAATACACACCTTAGTAGTCTAAGAGGAGCCACCATCACTTCCTCTATTATAATGACTATGGAATATGGGCACAAATAGTAGCTACCCATGTCTCTCAAGATCTTCCTAACCTCCAAGGGAACCCTCTACATTTCACATGCATTAATTAACTTATGCACGACTTGGTAGAATTATTCTATACTTACCTTGATAATTTACTTGAATTAGTAAATGTGTATTTTTTAGAAAAGCTAGGGCACAACCTCTTACCACTAAGGAGATTATTAATTCTATCCCAATTGAGTAGTTACATAGATAACATCCAATAAGTATCTCATAATTAATAATGGGTCACCATTATTTTAAGTGTCATTCATTGCATATACTTAATTATTTCTAATGATATCCCCATTGATCCTCTAAGACTATCTATAGCAATAGAAGAGTCCTTATGTCCACATAACCACTATGTGGATTATCAAATATTCCATTAAGAAGAGTGAGGAAAATCCTAGCTCCCTTCTTGAGTTGTTGAATAGGTAGGTTCTCTTAGTCATCCATGAGAACAACTCCAATTAGGTTAGTCACCCATGAAGCCAAGACCTTCTCTGGGGAGTGCACCTTGTACAAGTTGTCAATGATGGCCTAATTATTATCAATTTATGGCAAAGGTAGGTCATAGTACTTATAAAAATTGGGTCCTAATATGAAGGTGATATGGAGCCTTTGATGCATTGATTTGATTAGTCCATCCTCACATCATGACCTCCCAAAGATCCTATAAACTAGGTCAGTACATGGCATGACCTTTAGCTTGGTTATAGCATTGTGAAGATAAGTAACATTAATTATGAGTATGTCTGAATCTAATTGAATTATATGAAGTATTGTCTCATCCTCCTCAACAAACCTAGCTATCTATATATTGAAATAAATGATATTGTAATGCATGTTGCTAGATGCGATGGTCTTGGGGATGAATTTTGTCTTTGAAAACAACTAAAGTACCATACTAGAATAATAAGTAATCATTTCAAAAGGAAATGATCTTACCCAAAGTGGAGTGATTTTATTGAGTCATCTCTTTCAATGTTCTATGAAGAAATCAACATCCTTTTGGTATCCTCCTATAACTACCAAGCTTCAATAATTGTAGTCTGGAGTGTAGTTTGCAAATATCTTGTGTTCTATTGACTTGGGAGAATGTAGACAACAAAAAATAGTAAAAGCATATAACTCAAAATGAAAATAACAATAAATTTATTATCCTTTTGAAATGTCACTTTGATTAACACAAAGTTGATGGTGATTCTAGTTTGTGCCATATTAATGGTGAGCTTCTTAACTTTAAATATGTTTGAAACAACTTTAAGTTATTTATTTTGGTAATTAATTACACTAGATTTCAAATTTATCTTTAATTCACCTTTGATTTGATGTCAATTTTAGATTTAAAGCTAAATGTTTACAACCTTTGACACATGGATTCTACCTTGGCTCCAAATAGGTACTCATGGGGCCTGAATATGATTAAGTTTCCTAATAGACTTGAAATCCAAATATGTGGTTCCTTTTGATTGCCTCATAGGATCTTAAAATGAAGCTTAGTGTGATGAGTCATTTGTATCTTATCACGTGGAATATTTTGATTCATGGTGAGTTCTTAGGTGGTGCAATTTAGTTTTGATTAGTCATGGGAATGTCGTGTATCACTCTCATGGGCAATTAGAGTTCTTCTTCACCAGGTGGCCCTTTTGTGAGAAATCATATCTTTGATTTACTAGGTGTCACCTTTAGAAGGATTTTGGATAACTTTTTAGAAACTTGGTACTAATCACATGGCTTGGGTGGAGACACATGTCTATCTCAAAGGTGATCTAGTGGATCTTGGAATTCAACTTTGTAGGAATAACATGTGGCATCATCACGTGGGCCCAAAGAGGACACACCTCATTATTATAGGATTTTTCTTATTGTTTTGACAAGAATCATTCTTGGAAGGAGCCTCAAGTAGTTGTATACCATTAAGCCTTGATCAGATGGATTAGGTACTCCTAGATATCTACCTTGTGATCTCTTGAAATCTTTATATGGATGTAATGTAATGTGGACTCACATCAATCTTTCATGAACATGAAGGGAACATGTGTTACTTTATAAGGTCACTCAAGTCTAGTTGGTAGAACTTGAGACATGTTGTGACATATCATGGGATTCTAGATTGTAGTGGGATGTGTGGGAGACACATGGTGGCTTAAATTGAATGGGATTTCTTGTAGGGGCTAAGATTATGACACGTAGCCCCATGATTTGAATTATAATGGTTAAATCCTTCATGAGATCTTAAAATGATTCCATGTAGCTCAAAAACTTGGTATATTTGATCTAGGTGTCTTGTGCTAGGTGTGAGGAATCTTTAAGGAATTATGAAGTCTAGAGAGGTGGACACTTGTCCCCTTTAAGTTGTAGCCTAAACTTTGATGTTTGATGAGGTGTCATAAACCACTACTTAATGTTAACATCTTATAAGGTCAAAAAAGAATCTAATTTTGATTTCTAAAGACATAATAACCCATTTTACATAGATTTAAACAATTTTAAAGTAGAAATTTGTGAGAAAATGATTTAAAGACATCATAATGCTATTTCAATAAGATCTAATGAAGCTCGTTGCACTAATGTATATTATAAATCCTAGTCGTGCTTCTTTAGTAAAAGCTTGTTTAAACATTATTGAATCATCCATGGTTAATAATCCATTGAAAAATAAAACTTGGAGAAAACTTTTTAATAATTTGAATATTTCTAAGTACTAATCCTTATTTCAAAAATGACTAATTAACCATAAACTATAGAAGAACAAGTAATGGTAAATTAGATCATATCCATATGTAGTCAAAAATTTTACTATGCTAGGCATCTTAATAATTTTAAAATTGAAGAAAATAGGGTCCCCATTTTAGGAATAGGGGTTGTTGATCATCAATAGTACCCTTAGCCTCAAAATTTCACCTACAGTCTAACTGTAGGTACCTACAAGATCATGATATGAACCTTGGAGATTGGAAACTTGAAAACATAAACACTTTCCATTTGGAATTGGTTAAAAGACCTCAAATAGATATTAGGGTGTGAATTATAGGGTCAAAGATTTTAATTGTAACCTATAAATCCCATTTTGGTATAATAATGGTCATCTACAGTTGACTGTAGTATGATAGTGCACTAAAGCATAACTTTCTTGATGATGTCCTAACATGTGCATGATGAGAAAAAGTAAAAATGAGTTGGAAGTAACCTTGATGAATTAAATAGGGTCTAAAATCATGATACATAATTTATAATACAAAATTCACCTATATTCATGCTTTTTCTGAGTAAACAACACATTTACATAGCTTACCAACTAGGCCTATCAAAATAGAAGGTATATATTAAAGAGTTTGGCAAAGGTTGGGATGATGAACATGTTTGGAGTGTCTCCAAAAATGATAATGACAATTTTATGATATTACAAAGAAAATTTAAAATAGATAATATAATATTTCAACATAACAACCTACAGTCAACACACCAACCTTGTACATAGTCAATGCTACAAAATTCTGCCTTGGGTTTTGTGAGGTTTGGAGATGCTAGGAGTATGATTTAAAATTGAGATTTTGTGTATAAGTTCCTTATGAACTATTTAAGATAAAACTACCATTTTTTACCTAAGATAATATGGTAATTTCCCTCTATTCTATCTTATATAGAGATACTCCCATGTAGTAAGGTTTGTAAGAAAGGTATGAGAATGATGAGAGGAAGATGTATAGAGGATTAGAACATTGAAATAAATGTGGAAGGAGTTTTTTGAATGTATATAAACATTAAAAAGATGCCAAAGTCATGAAAAACAACTCAAAGGTGGTTATGAGTAACAAATTATAGACTAAGCCTACTTGGCCCAAACTATGCCTAAAGACCTAAGGTGGGTGTAGTCTCATTTTTATCATTAGTGGAACCTTCCAATGAATTAGAATTTATTCATTGGGAGATATGAAGTGTGTGAGATCCATTAAGTTGCATATATTCATCACAATTTGGATAAACATGACCTCTTTCAACTTAGGCCTACACAAAATATAGAGAAGGGCTTGAGAAGACATCTTAAGAGGCTCACACCAGTATAGACATTTAACATGGGGACATGCGGATATAGGGTATGTTGAATAGAATACTTAACAAGGTTCTAATGGAATTTGTCTAAGGATTTAATGTCAGACTTTCGTGAATAAATGATAAGGGTTATAAATAACTAAAACCTTCCAAAACCCTTGCTAGTGACCCAAAAGATATATTATGACTTGGGAAGTGATTTTTTCTTGTATACAACTCCACCAAGATCCTTTCAAACATATTGGATTGTACCTTATCTATATAAATAGGGTAAAAAATGGTTTTCTTGATAGTCTTTAATGTTTTACAAGTTCAAGGGAGAGTTTAAATATGTGAATGACTTTGGGATAACAAGTGGGACCTAATATAACCACTCATTTTCGTTTATTGCTTCAAAAAAGCACATATGTACCTCTACAAGCACCTTCACTTTAGGCAGTCCAAACTGGCATAGTGAACAAAAGGTGATCATCAAGTGAGAAGGTGATAACTCAAATTTGGAAGAATTTTAAGGTATGATTAAAGTATTTATAGATAGGATTACTCTTTATATGTGTCATATCATACCCTATATCAATTGGATTTAACAATTGATGGGCATCTTGGTGAAAAGTGTGAGGAATGAGTGAAAGAAGGATAACATGTTGAGGTGTGGAGCTAAAAGCTTCAACTGTTTGCAGACACAAGAGAAAGGATGCTGAAGAACCAGAGCCACCGGCGTCGGTAGTATGACCGATGTCGTTCAAGTGCCATGGAGAAGAAGACTGGTGACGGCAGGTAGTCGGCCGACGTTGGCAGCACCAGACTAGTAGGGACTAATGTCGGTCGCCTGTGTGGTCCAGAATTGTTCATTGCATGAACAGTTAGTTGAACTGAGTGTTTGCATGCTAAGGGGCTAATTTAAGTCGCGGGCTGTGTGTCTAATTTTAGTAGTTAGAGTTCTATTTTTGTAAGTATGGGATCCTATTTAAAGACCCATAAGGCATGTATTGTAATTAATTCTAAGGCAAGTAAAAGCATTGAAGCAAGCAAATTCAAGGAGATCTACAGGTGTAAGGTCAAGGAGATCAGCTGAAGCATTCAAGGAGGGATAACAACTCAGGCTTTAGAGTTGTGTTGAGCAAGAGAGAGAGGGAAGAAGGTCTTGAGGTGTGGCAAGCCTTTGAGGTGGAGGAAGAAGTGGCATCTTCCTTATTGTATTTTTTTCTATTAGTATTTAATACAAGAGTGTGTATTGTCTCTCAAATTCTTTGATGTCTCAAGTTTCTAGCTACTTTATCATTTTGGTATAATTTCATGTTTAATTGCATATAAGAAAGTAATCAATTGTGCTCTAATTGGTAGAGCTATAGATCCCCTGACAAGTGGTATCAGAGCTATAGTTTGTAGGAAGCAGGGTATTGTTTTTTGATTACAGGTCATTCACAGGGTTTTATGATTGAGTGGGAGTTCAGTAATGGCAGAAGAAAGTAGGCTACGAATGGAGAAGTTTAATGGAAAGAATTATCAACATTAGAGGATGTAGATTGAGGACTATCTATATCAGAAGGATTTGTACTTACCATTGGGTGGGGTTGCATGCAAGCCCACAGATATGAAGGATGAAGAATGGAACATTCTTAATCGAAAGGCTCTCGGTTCCATAAGGTTGAGCCTTACATCATCTGTGATTTTCAGCTTATCACAGTGCAAGACAACGGAAGAGTTGATAAAGTCCTTGGCAAATTTATATGAAAAGCCCTCGACTTCTAATAAGGTATATCTTATGAAGCAGCTATTTACTTTGCAAATGCAGGAAGGTGGATCGGTACATACTCATCTCAGTGATTTCCATGGTTTGGTAAACTAACTAGCTTCAGTCAATATTGTTTTTGATGATGAGGTAAAGGCTCTCTTGATTTTATGTTCTTTGCCTGAAAGTTGGGATAGTTTGGTTATGGTAGTAAGTAATTCTGCATCTGCTTCTAAAATCTTAAAAGTTGATGATGTTGTGAGTGTGATCTTGAATGAAGAAATACGCAGGAGAAGCACAGGTGAATCATCAGGGAATGCTCTAAGTGCAGAAAGTAGGGAAAGGCAAAGGGAGAAGGTTGAGCAAGGGAAATCAAGGTCGGGAAGGAGATTCAAGTCCAAAGGTATTACCTACTGGTTTTGTGGAAAGAAAGGACACATGAAGAAGGAGTGTTGGTTGAGAGATAAAGAGAATCAACATGCAGGTATGGAAGAAGCAAAGGATGCAAATATTGTGATGCAGGATGCTATCATACTTTCTTCAGATAGTCAGGTAGGATCATGGATTTTAGATTATAGTTCATCTTTTCATGCATCCCCAAACAGAGATTTATTCTATGAGTATGAACAGGGAGACTTTGGAGTTCTTTATTTAGGGGATGGTATGCCTTGTCAGATAGTTGGCAAAGGGAAAGTGTAGCTGAGATTGCAGATTGATAACATGTGGGTGTTGAAAGAGGTCATGCATGTTCCAATTCTGAAGCAGAGTCTAATTTTTGTAGGAAGGTTGGGAGATGAGGGATGCACAATAACCCTCACAGCGGATTCTTGGGAGATTACCAAGGGAGCACTTATTCTAGCAAGAGGTAAGAAAGTAGATACTCTTTATCTATCTACTTGTATTATTGATTCTACTTCTAGTGTAGATTCGAAGTGTGGCCTAATAGGCTTGGTCACAAGAATAGGAAGGGAATGGAAGTTCTTGATTCAGAAGGTATGTGTTCAAATTTGGAAAGCACAGATACAGTTCATTACAAAAAGAGGAAATTTGATGCTTTTGACAGGAACAAAGAAACCTTGGTGTTTTTGGAGGAGATGAAGGATAGAGATCAGTCACAGGGGCTAAATAAGTCTGAGCAGGGTAGCATGGATAGAGGTTTGATTCAAGAAGATCTAATGGATGAAAATTTCATCACTTAGAAGAACACACAGACACCGATGTCGATAGCTTGGCACCGACGTCAATCATCCAGATACCGACATCGGTCATGTGCAGACCAACAGGGTCGGTAGGTCGGACAAGAGGAGTTTGACATTGGTCATAAGGACCAACGTCGATAGGAGGGACACCAGCATCGGCTAGGGAAATAACGTCGGTAGTCAGGATTAGTGCAGGGAACCGACATCAGTCGAAAGCAGACTAGGAGATGGCCTAGATCGGTCATTGGAATGGATGTTGGGTGAATTAATAAGTCTCAAACACCCATGTGGAGGTTAGGAAAGGTATGTGAACCTCATATTCATTGTTCAAATTCTTTATATTGCTTATTGATAGTCATGAACTAGGAAGATGGAAGAAGCAATGAAGGTGGAATCCAGAAATAGTGGGAGCTTGGCATGGATGAGGAGTGTGAGTCCTTGGAGAACCAAACATGTATTTGTTGGTAGTGTTGTCAGCTGGAAGGAAGCACTGGATAGAGGGATGGATTCCCATTTTAGAGAAGAGAGTGGATGGATACATGCGATAGAAGGCTATGGTATATGGTCTTGATTATGCTGTAGAATAATGGAGGTTTGACCATTGTATTTTATCTTTACCAGGTTGGATAATATTAGCTACATTATCCTGTTACTGTATTGTGTTACTTGTTGCAGGGTTTCATATATAGGGAGTTTGTTGAGCTAAGGGTAGAGTTGGTTCAGAAGTATGTCATGGAGAATTTAGGAGCAAGAAAATTCTTGTGGCATAAGAGACAGGTATTGCATCACAGGTTTACGTGGTGGTTGGTCTTCAAGAGTGACATTGAAGAGGGATACAGAGCCTAAGGAACAAAATAGATGGTGTACAGGTACAGGTATAAGTTACAGCTATTTATCTCCAAGTGGGAGATTGTTGAGGTGTGGAGCTAAAAGCTTCAACTATTTATAGACACAAGAGAAAGGATTCTGAAGAACCAGAGCCACCAGCATCGGCAGTATGACCGACGTCGGTCAAGTGTCGTGGAGAAGAAGACCGGCGATGGCAGGCAGTCGGCCGACGTCGACAGCACTAGACTAGCAGGGACCGGCATCGGTCACCTGTGCGGTCCAGAACTGTTCATTGCATGAATAGTTAGTTAGTTGAACTAAGTGTTTTCATGCTAAGGGGCTAATTTAAGTCGTGGGCTGTGTGTCTAATTTTAGTAGTTAGAGTTCTATTTTTGTAAGTATGGGATCCTATTTAAAGACCCATAAGGCATGTATTGTAATTAATTCTAAGGCAAGTAAAAGCATTGAAGCAAGAAAGGTCAAGGAGATCTATAGGTGTAAGGTCAAAGAGATCAGCTGAAGCATTCAAGGAGGGATAACAACTCAGGCTTTAGAGTTGTTGTGTTGAGCAAGAGAGAGAGGGAAGAAGGTCTTGAGGTGTGGTAAGCCTTTGAGGTGGAGGAAGAAGTGGCATCTTCCTTATTGTATTTTCTTCTAGTAGTATTTAATACAAGAGTGTGTATTGTCTCTCAAATTCTTTGCTGTCTCAAGTTTCTAGCTACTTTATCATTTTGGTATAATTCCGTGTTTAATTGCATATAAGAGAGCAATCAATTGTGCTCTAATTGGTAGAGCTACAGATCCCCTAACATAACAATGATTGTAGGTAGTGAGAACACTTATGTAGAATAATATCAATGATTAGGGAAACATCCAATTCATTTTGGATATTTTTATTAATTCCCTCATATAAATACACAAGTGCCAATTATTCCTAATCTACCTTAGAGTGCTCAAGAGAAACCAATGATGAAGGTAGTTTCCAAATAGGTAGTTGAATATACCTATGCCAAATTTGAAGAGTTTTCATGCTTAGAGGGACATTTTTACAAAGATAACTTATATGGTATATTTAATATTCCATTATCCTAAAAATTTAACTATCTCCCAACTTGACAAGTGGCATTGTGACACTTGTGCTCCACTTCTCTCTCTCCTCTCTCATATTCTATAAGTACTAGCCATTTTGGCTCTTCTTTACTATTTCCACACCATATATAGTGATGCCTACTAGTTTGATGTTGTAATTTTCCTTTTAATAAAATATTCATTATGTTTTTGAGTTTACAAACATATTGTGTAAGTGTGTGAAGTGATGAATGGTGAGGTCTAGTGATAATATTCTATCATTACTTCTCCTTATTCTTTCATGTCTAGTGCAAGAAGTTATCACTATAATAGGTCATATGGAGTGTATCTAGTGTGTTTGGATCAATTAAAGTGTAAAGGTGTCCTTATATTATAAAATATAACCTATGGTCCACTTACCTTGAGTTTTCTTATACATATCACCTCCATATTGAAATACTATGTTAGATCACCCTAAGACTTTGAAGCTAGTGTTATAGGTCTTATTTGTTAGTGTAAGAGTATGATGATATTTTAGAGATACTTATGGTGTATCATACATTTAGAATAGTTTACTTTTATACATATTTATAACTCTTTTCCACACAAGCAATCAATTAGTATAGGTAGCAATTACTTAAGGATCAATCTAGGGAGCTATACCTTAAACCTAGAGGTATACCTTTATTATAGGCAACCCACATGCCTAGAGGTATTCTAATGTTGCTCAAATATTATATTAGGATTGAAAAATATCCTCTAGGGTGAAATATTTAGTGACAATGGTTTTGGCATGCCTGGTGGGACCATTATCTTAATGATAACTTGTCAAGGTGAATGTTGGTCTTGACAACATCAATTGCATATGGTGTGCTACTTAGCATTTGGTAATTCTATTCAAGGTAAAATATAGTTATAGACCATTATTTTTTCATATATTTGTGATCATACTTTATGGTCCTTACAAGGTCATATTCTATAATATATTTCAATCTTATCAATCCACCTCTTCAACATAAACTTCCCCTTGAAGTTCAACATCCTTAGCCTATTCTTCCCTTTGAAGATCAAGAGGAATTTTTTAGATAAGAGGATCAATAGAGTGAGGAAGAACTTGGAGAAAAAATGTCTAGGATACATGCCTTCCCAGCCTTTAACACTAAAAATCTAATTCATCTTGATGATTATGATGTCATTCCCCCTAATGCTATAAATTGTGTTCCTACATTCAATGGTGAAGGCCATGTCACTCCTAGTGAATAGATTAGGGATATATCAAACTTCTATATCTTTCACAATGTTACTAAGGTCAACATTTCCATTAAACTCTTGTATATGTCCTTTAGAGAGAAATCACTTAATTGGTATAGGACTTTATCTAGTGGTTTCATTACAACATGGGATGAGTTTGGAGTGTTTTTAACTTCAATATTTGAGGACAAGAATGATCAAACTTCACTCATTCAATAATTCAATGTGATTTAAAGAGACCCTAAAGAAGTAATACATGATTTTAATTATATATTTCAAAATAATTGGTATAGGTTACCTCCTCCCATGAGACCACTTGTTAGCTTTATGTTCCTTACATAATTGAGAGCTATTGGTAGAAACATAGCTATCATGCTACAACCCATGGGTTGTTTCACTCTAACTAAAGCATGTGATCTTGCCATTAGAGATAAAATGGAGTCATACAAGTTGAGATGTTACCTCCAAAAGTGTTTATTCCTTTACTACCAAATACTTATACTACTGCTCAAACTATTTCACAAGTTCCTAATGTTAATTCCAAGCCAAAGACTTCTCTTAGGAAAGTATATGATGTCATGGATAAAGATGCGAGAATTTAGTCCTTAAAAACTCAACTTAGGCAAGAAATAATGTAAAAAGTTGTGGATCAAAATCCCTATAGCTATCATTATAAATATGGTCAGAAATATGGGTAAGGGATAGGTTAAGGTTAGCCGAATTTTAATTGGCCTAGTAATGCATACAATCCTACTTCAACCTCTAACATAAGAGAAATGGTATCGATAAATAACAATATAATCCAAGAAGAATAATGATAAAAATTTCAATAAATGGATGCTAATGAAGGTGGATATCAATCTATAGTTTCTTAAAGAGGATTCACTCCTCTACTATCATTATAAGATGAAGTCCTTATGAAATCAAATGAAGGGTGGTAGCCTCAAGGATTAAGCTTCACTAACTTCTTAGTTGAAGACACTTGTGTTCTTAACCAAGGAAATTTTGTTGAAAAAAAAACTATATCTAAGAGGAAGGACCTAAGATATTTTAATGGTGTGCCTACAAGTTCAAACAATCCTTATACAAGGCAACAAGGCATGACTGCAACCATGGTATTCATTAGAACTCCTATAGTTCCTCCAAATCAGATTGTGGGAAGGTCTATTCAAAGTTATTGAATTCCTCAAGATACAAACACTTCCTTTCCTCCAAATAATCAATAAAAGGTAAGCAATTATTCTGTAAACATTATGGACTCATTGAATAATTCCAAGGAATCTATTTCCCTTTGGGATGTCCTTCACATGCCTGACCAAAAAGAGCTCTTGCAAAAATAGTTTTCCACTATCCATGCTAGTAATCAATCATTAACAAATGGTCATAATAATTTTTTCCTTACCAATTCTCATAATTTTTTTTTATATTCTTATACTGAGTTTGAAAAGCCACCACCTTTCTACCTCACTCTCATTGTGGGAGACAAAGTAGTTCATAACTACATAGTTGATAGTGGAGCTAGCACATTTGTGATGCCCAAGGTTATAGATGATAAATTATGATTAAATTATAAACAAAATACTAAAGGAATGATTTAATTATATGTTACACCTGAAAATTAAGTAGGATTGATCAAAGGGTTAAAGGTTTTAATGCATGATTATCCTAGTTTACCCATCGTCCAAGACATTGTGGTTATTTAATTGCTTGCCCACTTTGATATCTTCCTATCAAGGGATTTCACAACCAATATAGGATGCCACATATAAATTTATTGGTATTTATTGTCCTTTAGGACAAGAAATGGAATAAAGGTGACCATAATAAATCAACCACTTTCTAGGTTGGACATTGAGCACTATGTAGAACTAAGCTCCAATTTAAATTGTGTCATCAATGAGTAAGAAGAGTATATTGTAAATGATTATTATTACAATTTTGAATGCATATATGAATCTATATGAACATGATCCATATGCCTACTTTGAGATAACTTACCTTGGAACCTATATCATCCATGAAGGAGCATATGATAAATCTAAAGTGAGTACTGAACATTCTTTATCATAAGTTAATAAAGGTAATTACTTGATATATGTGTATGATGATGATACATTGAAGATCATGATAGATCAATATGGTGAGAAGAACCATATGCATCTAAATGCAATTTATGAATCAACCCTTGAAGATGACATTCATGAAGAAGAAGATGACCTATGACAAAGATTTAATGCCATAAGTCAAGAGTTTGAACATATATGTAAGACTAACCCTCCTTGAAATAAGTGTGGATCTAATGTCAAGTTGATTGGTGAACCTAAGAAGTAGGCTATTGAGTGGTTGGTCAATCATGAAGTTGAGTGTCATGTTATGAATGAAGATGAACATCAATCTCCTATCAAAGAACTTGTAGTCATAGAAAGGCCTAGTGAAGTTAAGGCATAAGTTTTTGTGTACAAGTAAAAATAAAAACCTCATCCTGATGTTGATTCATTTCCAATTGTGATGTAACAAAATGAAATCAAGCTTAATGCTCCCAATCATCAAGCACATCATGCCTAAGAGGATGCAAATTTTGAGGCAACTATCATGTCTCCCAAAATATAGTTTGAATAAAATCAAATGGATATGATAGATATTAAACTAGTTAAAAATACAAACAAGGTTTTTGGAGGATAAGAGGGATCATTCATGAAATCCCAATGTATCCCACTTGCATGCATGAGAAGATATAGGGATGATAAGTTATTTCACCATCTACCTATTTAAGTTTTTGATGATGAGAATGCTTCAAATGAAAACTTAATTTCATGGAGTAAAAAGGATGAAATATGAGCCATATTTGACACTATTTAAAGCATGGTAAGTTGTTTGTCACCTCAAGAGTGAGGACTTGTAAATACTAGGTTAGTTGTGCTCTTTATTTCAATTGTGTGTGTTCCATAAGTGTTCTTGTGAACACATGTGTATTTCCTTTGGTGTGTCTTATTTTGTGAGTATTTCCTTGTGGTTTGTTGTGGTTTAAAATGTAATAGGTGTCAAAATTGTGCATTGGGGACTCCATGGCCCAATGTATGGGAGTAGGCTACTGGTCTTAGCATAGCTAGCTTGTTAGCCCTAAGAAATTACCAAGAATGTTGACTATTTTTACCATACATCAAAATAAATCAACCCCTATAGTTTAAAACATGTATATGGGTATATTAAGGGTAGTATAGGATGTAATAGGGTGTGGAATGGTCATAATTTATGTGTTATAAACCTTGGTCATAGTCAATTTCTAGTCCTTATACCATTGTATGTCACATAGGGTCATATTTGAGCCACTAATGAAAGTTATATGGTTTTCCTTGGTATAAAAGTGATAAAAATTATTATTCAACATCCCTAATGTCATAATATTATTATTAATATCAGTTATATATAAAAATGTGTAGGTTCCTAAGTTAGATCAAGAAAATAGTTAGAAAAGATGAAGTTTTGGCAGTTACATGACCTATGTAAGTGTTTTGGAACATTTGGAAGGCTATAAAATGAATTTTAATCTTCCCTAAGTTAAATTATACATTATATATACTTTATAATTATTAAAATTTTCCTTAAACCATTCTAATTCTCCATCACTTTGCTAGGCATGAAGAAATGGTCAATAGGTTTTCTCATGGTATGGCCAATAAGAGAGGAATAGGTTCAAATTCCTATGAGGAATTTTAATACACTTATTCCAATTAAATTTCATGTTAGGATTTAAATTATTGACAATTTTTTCTTTATGAACCATTATTTATAATTTGACTACCTATTTTTGTATGCTTATCCCCACACCCTACATGTTTTATCCTTGTTTGAGCTAATTTGTACAAACCAAGTACTTTGAATGGTCATAAATAGCATGAAAATAATATTCAATGATTATTTACATGGTTTTCATGTGTGGGATTAAATAAAAGAGCAAAAACATCTCAAATTACTAGTTGACAAACATTGTGAAGTCTGTAGATAGTTTCATTAGTTCTAGGAGATTGCATATTAGTTAGACATTCATATAAATGAAAAACCAAGTTTAAATGTTGATACACTATCTTTAAATTAATGATGAGTATTCCATTATTTTGAATATATGGCCTCAAGGTCATATAGTAATGAAGAACATATTTATATATCTTACACAGTTAGTTTTATGCATATATTCACATATAGTTAAGTGAATGAGGTGTATGAAAGTATTGATAACATTAATGGAGATGTAATGATGAGTTTAAATAGGTTTAACACACTCTTATAACATGAAAAACTAAGCTAATCTATTCAAATGACATATGATTGACTATGACAACTAGTTCTTCTATATACACAATCATGTAGCCTAATGTGAACTTATAGTTTCCCTAAAAGAGACTAATCATGTTGGAATGAGGACATTTGAACTAGTTTTAAGTCTTTAAAAGTTAAAATGACCAATTTTAAAGAATGGTAGAAGGTATAAAACTAACTATAGGGCTGTACACTATGCATATTAGCCATATCTCACCTTCATTGCCCTGTATCCTATATATGCACCTATATGTGGCTCCAAAAGAGGACTGAGGGTGTTACATGAAGGTTTTTAAACATGTTTAAGACGTTAATAGAGGCTTAATAAGTTTAGGAATGTAATGTAAATCAATTTTGAAGCCATATAATGGCAAGAAAACTTGAGGAGTCATGTTCATATGTGGAGAAAGGGTTTCAAAGACGTTCCATTAAACCTTCTAAAACAAGGATTTTTCTTCATTTTGATCCTTTCATGGTTTCATGGAAAGAATTCTAGTCAGTTTTAAATGATCACATAATTTTTCCCACATATAAGGATAATACCTTGAAAAAGAGAGTGAGTGTTTGGTCCCAAGACTAATTTAAGTGAGGCCTATATTTTAGACAATCTTTCAATAGGTTCTCAATGTTTTCTATAGTGCTTTGAACTTCAAATGACTCATGGTCCAAGGTGGTATGATGGGAGCATATATTCATGTCATGTGATCCTATTGAGGTGATAAGGACAATAGTGGATCAAATAACATTTAAAGGGGTTGAAATATGGGGTATTGACATATACCATTACCTATAGGTGTACCCTTGCCTTCAAAAAGTCACCTATAGTTTGACTGGAAGTACCTACAAGCTCATGATATGAACCTTAGTGATTAAAAAACTAAAAACATAGACAAATAATATTTGGAGTTGGTTCCAAGACCTAAAAGAGATCTTATAGTGTGTATTATAGGGTGAAATATTTTAAATGTAACCTATAAAGCCCCATTTCATCCAATAATGATAATTTATAATTGACTTTAGTATAACATTGCACTAAAGCATAACTGTCTTGATGTTGGCCTAACATGTGTATGATGAAAATAAGTCCAAATGAGTTGTAAGTAACCTTTATTAATTAAAGAGGGTGTTAAATCATGAGACACATGGTACAATACAAAAATTCACCTACAAGCATGCTTATCCTAAGTGAACAACATAGTTACATAACTTGCCAACCAGGCCTATCAAATTGGAAGGTATACATTGAAGAGTTTTGGAAAAGGTTGGGATGATGAAAGTTTTTTGAGTGCCTACAAAAATTATAATTTATATTTTAAGAGATTACCAATATAATGGAAAATATATCATGGAATATTTCAACATAAAAACTTATAGTCAACACACTAATCTTGTTAAAAGTCAGTGCTACAAAAGTTTGCCTTGGGTTTTGTGAGCTTTATGGGTGCTAGGAGTATGATTAAAACTTAAAGTTTTTTGTAGAGGGTACCTATTACCTATTTAATCTCTTAAGACCCTTATAAGGTATAAGATAATAGGTGAAGTTTCCTCTATTATATCTCAAATAGAGGGCACTCCCAGGTAGTAAGGTCTGCAAGTAAGGTATGAGAATGATAAGAGGAAGATGCATAGAGGCTTATAAAATTTAATTAAATGAGGAAGGAGTTGTTTTGAACATATATGAACATGAAAAATATGTCATAGTCATGACAAACCACTTAGATGTGGTTATGATTAATAAATTACCGACTAAGCCTACTTGGCCTAAAAATACTAAGGGGGGTCTAGTCTCATTTATGTCATTAGTGGAACCTTATAAAAAATTATAAAATAAAGGGGGGATATGAAGTGTGTGAGATCCATTAAGTTGTAAAGATTCATCTTAGTTTGGATACACATGACCTTTTTCACCTCAGGCCTACATAAAATGTAGATAAGGGCTCCATAATCCATCTTAAGAGGTTCAAACCAATACATACACTTATCATGGGGTCTTAAAGAGATAGGGGATGTTTAATAGGGTCCTAAAAAAAGTTCTAAAGATTTTTTTCTGATTATTAAATGACATGCTTTTAATGAATAAATGTTAAGGGTTAGAATGAACTAAAACCTTCCAAAACCCTTGTTAATGACCTGATGGGAAATAAAAAGAATAAAAGACATAAAAATGAGTTATTATTACTTGGGAGGTGATTTTTTATTGTATACAAATCCACCATTCTCTTTCCAAATATATTGGCTTGTACCTTATCTATATGGACAAGGTACAAAACTAGTTTTATTGATAATTTTTGATGTTTTATAAGTTTAAGGGAGATTTGAAATATGAGAATCACTTTGGTAGACCAAGTGGGACATAATATAACCCATAATTCTCATTTATTGCTTCATAAATGTGCATATTTACCTTTTTTATCTCCTTGACTTTAGATAGTCTAAATTAGCATAGTGAATAGAAGTTGATCATCAAGTGAGAAGGTGATAACTCTAATTGGGAGGCATTATAAGGTATGTTTAATTGATTTAAGGAAAATAATAATATTTAAAGGTGTCATACCACCCACTATATGTATTTTATTAAAAAACTGATGGGCATCTTTGTGACAAGTGTGAGAAATGACTGAAAGATGGATGACAATGATGGTAGGCAGTGAGAACACTTATCTAGAAGAATATTAGTGATTATGAAAACATAAAATACATGGTGTATCTTGTTATTAACCCCCTAATTATTATTAATATTTGTAAATTATTCCTTTTCTACCTTAGAGTGCTGAAGAGAAACCAATGATGAAGGTAGTTTCTAAATAGGTAATTGAAGAGTCCTATGCCAAATTTGTAGAGTTTTCATATTTGGAGGGACATTTGTCAAAATATACCTTACATGGTATATTTTATATTCCATTATAATAAAAATTTAACTCTCTTACAACTTTACAAGTGACATTATGACCCTTGATCTCCAATTCTCTCTCTCTCTCTCTCTCTCTCTCTCTCTCTCTCTCTCTCTCTCTCTCTCTCTCTCTCTCTCTCTCTCTCTCTCTCTCTCTCTCTCTCTCTCTCTCTCTCTCTCTCTCTCTCTCTCTCTCTCTCTCTCTGATTCTATAAGTACTAACCAGTTTAGCTTTTGTTTACTAATTCCACACCATGTATAGTGAATCCCTTCTAGTTTTATGTCATAATTTTTATTTAAATAAAATAAAATATATATTTTTGAGTTCACAAACATCTTGTATAACTATTTGAAGTGATGAATGATAAGCTTCTATCCTTGCTTCTCCTTATCCTTTCATGTCTAGTACAATAAGTTATCATTATAATAGGTCATATGGAGTATATCTAGTGTGTTATGATCAATTAAAATTTTTAAGTGTCCTTATATTATATAATATAACCTTTGGTATAATTACCTTGAGTTTTCTTAAACATATCACCTCCATATTAAAATGCTAATGTTAGATTACCCTAAGACTTTGAATCTAGTATTGTAGGTCTTGTTTCTTAGTGAAAGAGTATTATGATCTTGTGGAGATACTTATGGTATATAAAAATATTATAATATTTTAATTTCATGTATATTTATACCTCTTTTACCCATAAGAAATCAATTAGTTTAGGTAATAAGTACTTAAGGATAAATCTAGGGAGCTACCCCTTAAACCTAGAGGTCTACCTCTATTATAGGCAACCCATAGACCTAGAGTTATTCCAATTGTTCCCAAATATTAAATTAGTCTTGAAAAAACTCATATAGGGTGAAAATTTTGGTGAAAAAATTTCCCTCATTGAATACTTGTATACATGAGCATTGAGGGTATATCCTATCAAATAGAAAATTGATGTGTCACATGATCAAAATAAAAAATATCCATACCACCATGTTGGTCCCTATACCATATATTAATTATGATTTATTTCAAAATGTGGTCATCCTCTATCCATATAGGATGCTATCCATAAGGACTCCATATTAATTAAGTCTCATCTGACATATCTAATTAATTTTGAAATATGGTCATGTCTTAACTATATAATCTATCCACTTGTGGATGCACCCATGATGTGACATTAAAATGTTGTAGTTTCCACCTTGTAATTTAAATACATGGTAGTTTTAGATTATGGTAAAAATAGGTTTTGAAGGGACCCTGAAACCCTATACAAGAAGAAAGATAAACATTTAAGCACATCCAGGTAAACACAAGAACCTGATTACAAAAAAGAACCAAAACTAGGTTTTACAGGGACCTGTTACTGACAAAAAAGAACATGAAAGAACAACTGTCAAAACACAGGACTAAAACAAAACCAAATGGATTAGCAAACTTCCAGATCCGTAACCAGCAAACCAAGGAAAAATGACCGGTTTGCTGCCCCCAAAAAACCAATCAGCAGAAAGGAACTTTGGATGAATCTTTTAAATTTGGATTTTTCTTTTTGCATGACCGAAGATTCATATCTATGGGAGGGACTAAAGGCTTAGCCTTCTTTCTTCTGACTGCTATCCAGCCATCTTCTACCTTAGCTGCCTCAGCAACCCATGCCTCAGAAGACACTGATCTGTGGATACCAGAAGGCACAAACTCCTTGTGACAGTCTAACACAGTCCAGCTATTAGAAAGATCCTCCAAAACAAGGGAAGAGATCACCACCTCCTCCTCAGGCTCAGCTGTATCTTTAACTTTAGCCTCCTCAGAGGCTACATTTGATTGTTTCTCCAGTGATTCCTCTTCATCTTCTGAATTGGATTGCACCCTTTCCTCGTTCTCGGTCTTGGAATCTGTTGTTGTCTCCAAAGGTTGTTTGTCTATGCTATGTTCAGAGAAATCCTTTGGCCACCAAGAAGGTGAACGTTTGGGATTGTTTTTCCCATCACCACAATGGGTAGCAATATGTCCCGTCTGGTGACACTTCCTACACCTAAAAGGAATCCCCTCATAATCCAAGATTTGTGTCTAGGAACCCCTTGGGGAATCAATGCAAATCACCTCAGGAAGGCCCTTTGAAACATCCAGGTCAGCCAAAAATTGTGCACAAGTCGAATGGTGGCTCTTAGTACTGTCTTCTTCATATATAAACTCCCCTATAGCATTTCCAATGGTTTTATAAACCGCCTCTTGCCACAAATGTATCAGAAGATAAGGGAGCCGCACCCATATAGGAATCTTGTTAAAGGATTCCGAGAGAGGATTAAAATCCTTGTGCCATGGTTTGGCCATTAGGGGAAATCTGCCCTGCCAAGAAAAATTATTGTGGCACAAAATAGACTTCCTATCTTCAGGGCTTTGAAATATTACTATAAAAAAGCCCCTAGCATAGGGCTGTATTTGACCATCTTTAATATGCAGCCAACTCTTAGCAATCCAATTCTATAGATCTACAAAAGAGGGCTAGAAACCATAGAAACGGAAGATGGTAGCACAAGAGGAAAACCATTTTTCTTTTTGGAAGATATTTTCTGCTAATTTAGGGTCTAGAGTTACCCTAATAGGTTTTAGAGCACTTACAAGCGATACACGGTTAGGTACAGATGTTGTATGAGGTCGAGCATCATGTATATCTACTTCAAAGGCCACCACATCTGCATAGATTTGCCCCCCTGGTCCATGCCCTGAACCAGGAACATTTGCCGGACACACAGCTGTAGCATCTTCAACCCCCGTAGCAAAAATCCCTTTGCGGATATTCTGGTTCCTCCCTCTGTTATTCGAAAGAACCTCCTTCGTATCTGTAGCCACAGCCTCGCTGACCACTCAGATCATAGCATCTGATTTCAAATGTGGCTTTGCGCGTGTAGTAGCCAGAGCCAGAACCATCGTATAGAAAATAAAATGTATTAGTTATATAATTATAAAGAGCTCATATTCACATGCATGTATTAGTTTGTTGATAACTAGGCCATCTATATATATCTACACTTTAAAGTGGTATATTAGTGACCCAACATGGATCTTTCCCAATTATGTACCATGTGATGTTCTTCCATATCATGTATGATTATATTAAGGATAAAATATATTCCCCAACCACTATTTTTAGCTATTATATGGCTAATATAACACTATAGTTAAGATGCATATGTATTTTTGCAAACATGAAGTTACATTTTTCATTATATCTATTAATACCATATTTTAAATTGAATAATCATGAATTACCTAATAAACCATAATATCTCATGACTAGTAATATATCTCATTATGTAAAGTCTACCACCCTCCATCTTGACCTCTAATAAGATGCATATTATGTGTTATACATCCTATAGAGTGATGTTTATCTCACCCATTGGAAACCAAAAATTAAAAGTATTTTATCTCTAATAGTATGCCAAAAATACCAACAAAAAAATTTCATATGACATGAACCCTACTTAACTTGCATGTCCTAACCTAAGTGAATCCAAATGTGCCTAGTCAACATCAATCTAGCCAAGCTCTATTATCATTTTATGAGAATGGATTTTCCATCACTCATTCACATGTAATGTAGTTTAAAAACATAATTCAATAAGAATACATATTATAATCACACCAAAATATATAAAATATATATGCAATTAATAAAATAGTGTATATTTAAATAAGGACATAATCAATCAAAAGTATTACATAATTTTTATGTCCCAAGACAAAATGATTGGATCTCATGTACATAATTGTTTACTATTCATTATTTAAATGTGTTTTGGATATACAAGATTTAGATAAGTTAAAATAATGAATATTCAGATTTGATAAAAAATAACATAAACTATATAGATCTAAATTATAATAGATGATTAATTGTACATACTAGTTATAGAAATGACAAGATGAAAAAGTACTTAACTAATTCACAATATTTCTTAAGTGTTTATACATAGTTATATATAATATTTTGAAATGCATAAATGATAACTCGGATTATGAAATGGATTATCATAATCTCTGAAGACATTTTTTTTGTTAATGATCAAACACCTAAAGAAATTGGAGGTTTCCATTATTTCTCAGAACTATCCTTGTTCAATTTCACTATATATCCACCACATATCATTACACATGACTCTTAAGATGGTTCCTATGTAATTTTTATCCTTGATGATGTACATAGATTATAATTGTGACATGATTTGAATTAAAACCTAGCTCCACTTTCTAACCTTGCTTGACATAAAAAATGGTTAAGAAATATGGCTCTACAAATCCTAAGGACACCTCATTGAATGGTTAAGTGTTGAAAATGTTATAATAACTTAAAGAAGGATTAAAATAAATGTATTTATCTCACCTATATTTATGTGTGATCAATAATTTTCCACTAAAATTTAATGTAACTCTTTAAATTTTGACACTTGAAAATATGCAACTTTTACCTTACAATTAGTGTTTAGACTTAGAATTTGGATTATTCCTTCAAGATTTGAATGATTTTGGATAGTTATTTAATTATTTTAAAATATATTCCTCAATGTGTGAGTGGTTTTCAATTAGTGAACAAGTTAATAATACCTTAGGCTTGTCTTGTATATGTTATCTAAAATTTATGATTTGTGTGAAAACCCTAAATGATAACACTACTATGAAAAATCAAGAAAATAATATAATAATGATAAAATTAAATAATTTTAGTTACAATATTCTATAAAGTTACTAAAATAGAAAATAATAAGGATATAGTAAAGAATTAATTAGAAACTATGCCTTTAGGAGGAATCAAGGTCTTAAATATATTTTGTAGAGAGGTTTGGTGACTAGAATCAGTATTATGGAACTATATATAGGCCTAGAAAATAGTGTTATGAGGATTACACTAGAGGAATGGAAATCATATCCAACCTAAGGAAATTTATTACACATTTAATGAGTAAATTAGGGTTTTTAGGTTCTTTGTACAATCATCTATAGAGCCTGTATATAATGCAAGAGCTTATGATCACTTGTGAAGATCCCTATGTAACTAATTTTGATTCAAAATCCATATCTACTTGACATGTGAAAACCCATGTAAATCAATGGGGAAAATTATTCAATGTTTAAATTTTGTAAATACCTCAACACCCCATGTGTTGAGCATTACTTAAATACCAATACTCTCAAGAGGGATCAAAATTCATGTAGTTCTCCCATGCTATGGTGGTGTGTGAGTAACTAATGAAATGTGATAGATGTTGGTAAAATATTGGTGTGATTATGTGTTTTAACCATGATTTGTGACATTTAATTTGTATTCATACGTGATTTATATGCCACTAAGGTTACATGTAATTAGAATGGGGAGAAATAGGTATTATTCTCTTAATGTGCAAGTGTGATTCTAGTGTTTTAGTCTAGAATCATCTACCTTGAAAAATAATTTGAAAAGTGTTTATATACTCATTAATTTAAAATACTTCAAATTAGGCTCAATAAGGACATGGTATGACCTTATTATATATTTTCATTTTGAAAATTAGCAATTATTTGGTCAAAAGACAAGAGAGGGGGAAGGACACTAGATAGTGTGTTGTAGTCCCTTGAGAAGTTATTGTCTAATGGGTGATCTAATCAAGATGAGTGTTATTTAGGGAATAAAAGGTGTTTGAGGTTTATAAAAATAGGGATAAGTTAATTTTGGGTTCATATATCATCTCAAAATAGTGTGTAAGGTGGTCAAAAGTCATCAAAAGGGGATTTAATATAGGTCTACAGATAAGTGTGTAAAAGAGTGGTCACAAGTGCATGATTTTAGATTAAATGGTAGTTTTACCTATCTAAATTTTCTCCAATTTTATTCTAGTAATGTCATAAAATAAAAATTATTAGATTAAAAGTAAAAATAGTGTGTTGGGAGAAGAAATAGGATAGTAAAGCTATGCAATATATGTTTCTATATTTGTGTGTTATGTACTCAATTTGTCAGATATATGTATATTTTGTCTTATATCTATGACTTGTAATAGGTTAGAATATGAACAAAATCCTCTTTTGGTATCATGTATGAAAATAATATAAATATTCATAGCCTACAAGCACCTATATATACTTTTGTTTATAAGAAGAAGAGAGTTCAACCTTTGAAGAGATCAATAGAGACTATTTTGGATATGGTTACATGTTGTGTTTCTTACTTTATTCTTTGTATGCATTCTCATGTATAATATCCTTCTTAATTTTTATATAATTAAATCTAAATACTTTGTAAAGGTTAATGAATTACTATTTGTTCCTAATTCTTACTTAACACATAATAATTCATCCTACTATACTCCTATTTTTCATATCTTTTATATGAATATGATGCATCATCCTATACACTAAAGTATAAACCCAACTATCTTCATCCTTAACATGTTATAAAACTTTATAAACCTCTAATAACAATGTTTTAGTGAGCATGAAAACACTCCTTCTAGAGTAAACTATGCTAAGATGGTTATTGAGATAGAGAGACATTGAGACATGGTTAGACCAAAAATAATGTAATTTTGTAGAATAAGAATCTAGATAGACTAGTCTTACCACATAAGAAATCATTTGAGAGCATATTTACAGAGAGATTTATGAAATATATTAGTGAAAGTTGCCTAAATTATTAGCTAATTGGTTATCACAGTTGGAATACCATTGATTTAACCCAATAATTAAATAAATGATTATTTAGAGAGAAGAAAACATAGACTAATTACAAAAGCTAGAAACTGACTGGATGAGGTAATATATTATTGGGTCACTAACACCATATATGGATACATCACTAAGTTTGGAGTAAAAGGATACATATATTTCAAAGCTGCATAGGGATTATTTATTATAGTAATTAGAAGTAAATTTTTACAATGATTACCTCTCCTTGTGAAGATGTTGGTTATGGATAAGGCCATGGTGCCTACTCTAGCTAATATGGAGTAGTCACTTCGAGCATATGGGAAGGTGTGTGACATGATAATGAATGATGATTAGATGATTAGGAAAGAAGAGATAGAATAAAATTATAGATTCATAATGTAAATTATGATAATAGAACAAATGAAATAAATAGAATAATACCCAAGTAGATATGAGTAGAGGTAAGAGTAATAGTAAAATAGATGATGAATGAGTAAGAAGATGTGATAAGAAAGGTGATAGATAAGATGAATAAAAATATAAATAAATAAGATGATGAATTTTGGTAGATAAAAGGTGTCAAAAAACAAGATGAAGAAGAGATGTTCGAAGAAGAAGGTGGGAATAGTGTAGAAGTAGAGTAGTTAGATGATAAATGTAGTGCACAACTATAAGAATATGTATTATCAGAAGAAGGACATGAATGATTTTGTAAATAAGTATAACATAGTTGTATATTAATCATAGGTTTTAGTGAAAAATAATAATAAATCATAGGAAATAAAAATTCACTAGAAGAATGCACATCCCCATAGCCCAATTTATTATATTCTAGTAGAATTTTTTAGTTAGGTAAAAAGGAATACAATAGTTGAGAAGTTTTATTTTATGAATAAGTGAATATTTGGCATACCAAAATTTAAATAGGATCAATTAAAAAGGATTTGAAGGCCATAGGGCTTATTGAAACCAAGCAAAGACAAGAAGGAAGGGGAAAAATATAAAGTGTGCATGTTGACTCTCCTAGTGTGTAGATACATATTAGTAATACATAGACAAGATCACCTAGAATGTAACTCCTCTTATAAAAACCACACAATAGATCACATTGACACTAGTTTACACAATGGGTTATATAGGAGGATTTATAAATATGGAAATGTTTGATGGGTCTATGGACCCTAAACAATACCTGCTAACCTATGAAATGAGATGGTAAGCTAAGGGTATTACTAATGAATCCATCCAAAAGTTCTAGTTAGTAGGGGTAATAATTGGAATATCACTTGATTTAATATACCATAGAGACCTTAAAAGGGAAACTCTATAATAGGTTAAGGAATGGCTTGTCATAGGGTTCAAGATAAATAAATGTATAAGCCAGATTATCTAGGACTTAAAGTATACAAGGCAAAAGTTGGGAGAATCAGTCTAAAGATGTGATCATAGATTCTTTGATATTATGAACAATGTGTAATTTGACTTAATACACAAAAAGACAAAACTATGTAGTTTTTTGAAGGAATTAACTCTAGAATCATATTTGCCACTACATAGAATTAATATGCTACTAAGCAGATGCTAGAGTTATTTCCTTATGAGTAGAATAGACTGAAAACTATAGGGAAGATCATGTCAAAAATTCCAAGATTGAAAATACACTACAATATTTTATGAAGATAAAGGATCAATATCACAAGGTAGATAAACCTAATAGTTTTATAGTGTATGGAGTGTGGGAAGGAAGGACATCATAGGAATGATTGTCCTAAGATCAAGATAGAGTTTTGTGAAATCTATTGAGTAGTAGGGAATGCAAAAAAATAGTGCCATCTTTTGCAATAGTATGTCCAGAATCCACAAAATTTATATTAAATTGTTTTTAAGTCATATAATCATGATGAAAAAAGCTTTAGGGATTTATAAGAGCTTAAGGCATCATTAGAAATGTATTCACCATCATTATGCATCAAGTTTCCTTGGTGAAGCGAATGATTCTATGCCCAAAGGTTTATAAAGGTTGTGTGACCTAAGTAGGTCCACAGTGGATTCCTAATTCACCATAATACTAGCCTCATGGTCTGGCTAGTTGGACCCTTCCTTCACTAAGTGGGACAAAACCATCACCATAATACTAATATGTAACACCCTAAAACTCAACCATGATGTAGTAGCAACAAATGAGTTGGACCCCATTATTTACATAGTAACATTTCATAATTGGAGATAATACCTAATAACATTAGTATTGGAACACACCAAAATAATGAGGGTATAGAGGAGGTTATCAGTCTAATAGAGGAGGATCCAGGGGTGGATATAGAGAAGGTTACCAAGGTGGTAGTGTAAATAATTATCAACATCATCCTTTAAAATGTTATCTATGTGGAAATTACAATCATGTACAACTAAATTTCCCTTTAAATCCTCAAAGATAGTCTTACTACACATACTATAGAATATATGACCAAAATGAGATAAAATACAATCCTCTATTATAAAAGCAAATAAATGATAAGGCTATTAGGATATGATGAATGCATAGCCTAAGGAAGACAAATTCCTAAATGCAGTTACACAAAACTAACATGTAGAAAGAAGTTTTCCTCTAGAGATGCCTCAAGATCAGAGAATTTGAAAAGCAAAATAGGTCAAATACTTGGACCCAGTTATAGAAAAGGGGCTCATGTATGAAGCTATGTAAATGTTAAAAAACATTCATCAATAATATACTACTGAAGGATATGATACATCAATAAATTATCAAATGTATGTATAGATCATGCACATTATGTGTCAAGATGGAGTTATCAATATGTTCACAAATATTTTGAAACTTTTAAGCACACTATGCAATGAAAACATCTATTAGAATATCACAAACTTGCTACATAATCTATTAGAGTGTATGAAACAAGGATAATAGAAGATTAAAAATCTTTTTTAGTATGTCAAATTAAAAAATCCTTCAGATGTAGATACAAAAATTGACATTGAGGTTATAGGCTACAAAATTCCAAATGTTGTCTTTGATTTTTGGCATCATAGTTAACATGATTCCTAGGTCTACATGGGAGGCTATTGGATGACCAATTTTAAGCTAAAACCCAGTGACTTTGAGCTTAGACAAGTATATAAGATTTTATCCCATTGTAAAATTGGAACATGTTGAGATCAAAGTCATAAAACTGACCTTGTGAGGTGAATTTGAAGTCATCTATATGAAGATAACATTAAAACATTATCGTGAATGGATTGGCAAGAAATGGGAATATGATGGCTAGATGAATATCAACACTATGAAAAATCAATTAGAGGTATACCAAGGAGATAAGGTTATTTTCATTCCTTTGAATAGGGTACACAAACCTTACATCATTCTGGCTGAATGAGATTCTCCATATGTTGAATAAGAAACCATCTAGATGAAGGTAAACTCTAAAGAAAATATTTAAGCTATGCATATAACAAAGCAAAATTTTTTGTATAATCATATTAAACCTTAGGTATAATCATTACTCGCTCAATAGTTGAAGACATCTGAATAATGGAGTCCTAAATTAGTAGTTACTCAATTGTTGGCAAACCAGTTTATCATAGAATGTTGTGCATCTATGTCTATAAAATCCCCTAATCATTTAGAAGTTGAATTTCTATATCAAGTAGATGATCATATGCAAGATTATATAAAGTCAAATAGAGAAGGAAACTTTCCTTTGGAAATAGCCTCATTTTTCATTAGAGATTTAGACATGTTACTACTCAACTAGGCTTGAGGTGATCATGAACTCTGACCTATGATAATGGTCTTTGAATATGAAAGATAAATTCTTTTATATTATGTAACTAAGGATATCAATCAGTTCACTTTGAAATTACAAGTTCATGTACCTACCATCATCCAGTGGGTTAGTGCTTTAAATTATGCTTTGAAGGATGTTATAGTGACATGGTGGGCAATTCATAGAAATTATTAGCTTGACTGGGATGATGTTTACGATCTCATTATTAGTAGGTCCTATCTATTTTAGGTCATCAAAATCAATTTTCCTTTCTTATGTGATGGTGAGAGTCCTAAAATTCATATTCATAAATGTGTTAATGTCTGAACTGAGGAACGTATGGCACCAAAGTATTGGGTTCACATATTCCATTATACACTTACTCTATTATGATTAGGATGGTATATGCATCAAAAATGTAGAAAGGAGACAAAGCACTAAGAGTAGGTATAAAACAAAGTTATTACAAACATTTTCTTTTAAGATGAGAATCCTTTGGTTTACAATGCACTACTAAAAATCAAACATTTCATATTCCATGGGTGAGCATAAGATTCAATCACCATAATAGAATCCACTACATAGAATAACACAAATTTTAATCTCAATTTAGCATTACAAAGATATGAAGTTTCCAAAAAAGAAGAATAATCTCTCATGCAGCCATGTCATCAAATACAAGATGAAGAAGATGACATTGAATATTCCAATTTTAATGGTGATCTCAATTGTACTATTTATTTGAACCTAAATGACCAGTAGAACTAGTAAAGTACCTCAGCATAAAAACTACTAAAGATAAGTTGCACAACATGCAAATTCTAGAATAGGAAGGGAAATGGATAGTACAAGAGTTTGTTGATGATGAAAAGTGTAATATTTACTTAAAAATCATTAAAAACATTTAGCAAACATCATAACTAAGCAGGTTCCCAAATCGGCACATATAGGTGATTATTGGATAGAAGTTAAAATTTCTAAAGCTATGCAACTTGCGGGAGATTATCAAGATGTCTTTACCACTAAATTCTTAGAGGTCCAAGTAGTTGATTCATCTATAGGAAAAATTCATATCAAACTCAAGGAGTGTGCATGACCCAAAAATAAATGGTCATATAAGCTAAATCCAAACATGAAGTTGAATGTGAAAGTTGAACTCAATAGAATGTAGGATGCATATATAATCTATCATATAGAAAAGGTATATTAGGTAAGTCTTATGGTATTATAGCCTAATAAAATATGGGATATTAGATTATGTGGGGATTATCACATTATAAATGATGCATGTGTAAATGATCCATTCCTAATTCCCTTCCCAAATAAAGTTTTAGAATCTATCACAAGACATGAAGTTTACTCTTTCATAAATAGCTTCAGTGGCTATCATCAAATACCCATTGTAGAGGAAGATAGAGACAAAATAAATATAACCATACTCATATTTCAAGATTAGAGCAAGAACTTTCACATGCACATTGATTTTTTGGGTATCATAATTAGTGTTGTGCTTATGTATCCATGAGATGGTGGACTCAACCATCCAATTTATTTTACAAGTCAAAAATTATTTGACGTAGAAAAGAACTATACAACCACTAAAAGAGAAGCATTGGCTATAGTTTTCACACTATAGAAATTTCAACACTATCTTATTATGACACCATTCAAAGTTTTCATCGATCATCAAGATCTATGATACCTTGTCAATAAGCTGATGCTAGGAGGATGCATCTCTAATTGGTTGATGTTATTTCAAGAATTCCAATTTTATATTAATGTCAAACCAAGAAGAGAAAATGTGGGGATAGATAATCTAAGTTTCATTCCTAATGGTGAATAACCAAAATAATATAGGAAGATTCTCTTAATGATCATATCTTTCACATTTCTATTATTCTTGAAATTTTAAAAGTAATCACCAACTTCCTCAAATTAGGAGTATTTCCTGTGCACTATGAAGAAAGAGATAAGAAGTATTTTATCACTATAAATTTCCCATACACCATCATCAATAAGCTTTTGTATCATTTGGTGAAGGATGAATTACTGCACATGGTTGTTCTAGAACATAAATGACCTCAACTCTTATAGAAGGCACAATAAGGACTAGTGGGAAGACATTTTACTGGAGAAGCTACTACCAAGAAGTTGTTATAGAGTGGGTTATGGTGGTCAATTTTTTTAGGATGCACATAGAGTAACAAAACACTTTGATGTATGTTAATGCATGAATAAACCACTACAAAAAGATGAAATGCCTTTAAAACCTTTGTTAGCTAAGAAATATTTTGAACAATGGTCATTGACTTTGTCATACCCATCAATCCACCAAAAAAATATAGTAAAGCAAGGTATATTATCACTATGACTGACTACATTACCAAATGGGTTGAAGATATTCTAACACCCAACTATGGTATGTAGGATGCAACAAATTTTATCTTTGAGAACATTATTATAAGGTTTAGATGTCCCATGAATCTTATTAGGAATCAAGGGACACACTTCTTGAATAACACCATCAAGTTTCTTATTGAGGAATTTGTGATTTCTCATCATAAAATCACTACATACCCTCTATAATTAAATGGCCAAGATGAAGCTTCCAACAAATTATTAGGAAAAATGTTGACAAATATATATGATGTTAAGAGGGATGACTGGGAAGATTGCATTCCTATGATTCTATGGGCATATCACACCCATTATAAGAGAGCCATAGGTTTTAAACCATCCAATTGATCTATGGGTTTGAATCAGTTATGCTAATGGAATACCTAGTACCTAGTCTATGCATTGCAATGGTCATGAGGCTATGGGATCATGAGTCTCTCACCAATAGAATTCTAAAATTGAATATAGTGGATGAGTATAGATGCAAAACATCATGGATGAAGGAAGTGCAAAAGTAGAGATAGAAAGCATGACATGATAGGAATTTTCACCATAAGGAATATCATAAAGTTTAACTAGTCTTATTATATGACATTCATTTTAGAGAATTTATAGGTAAGTTATAGATTTTATGGAAAGGACCTTATGTTATACATGAACTATCACAACAAGAAACTATAGTTTTAAGAGATCTTCAAGGGACCTTTTACTAATTCAAGTGAATGGATGTAGGCTTAATCCCTACCACCAATAGTTGAACTGATCTCATTCTTCTAAGTGAGTGGATGGTGAGTACCACCAAGTAGATTAGGATTTCTCAAATCTACACCTTTTTATGTGTTTCTTTTTCTATCTATGCATGTTTGTAGATGATATCTTCACTACTAGTTAAGAACCAAGATATCAAGAAAATCATATACCAATAGTGTGTATGAGAATCCATGTGTATCATCAGAGATGTCAATAGGAGATAATTAAACAAATTAAGTCTAAAAAAGGTATAAATAAGTTACAATAACAATATCTCCACTGTATAACAATCATCCACCATAAGTAAATGTTAGATCTAAGGTTCAATTGACATAATCTTCAATAAATCAATGGCCCATCAACATCATCCACTCATACCCCCATATAGATAGTAAATATCCCAATGACGTATCTCCACACATGGGCCAATGACTATCTTAATTTCTAGAGAGGATAATATTTTCCAAATCAACCATTGCATTCATGTTAAATGGATAGCTAAGCATAGAATTTACATGGAATCCAATAGGTGAAATCTATAAAGGCCAAGTTTGAGAACCAAGTCATCATTCCATTATTGCACATATTTTCATGACCTATAAATTCAAAAGAGTCAAGTTAGTCTTATTGCATCAATAGACACTAGAGTTTCAAATTCATCACTCAAGAATCATAGATACATCATGGCTTATCATGGGACTCAGTAACACATAAAAATAAGCAATCGGAATCGATATAGTTCTTAAGTAGACCAAGTCTAATGATTTAGATCCATTCAACTTCCTCTGAGTAGAATCATAGAAGTTATTTCATCCAAACCCCATCGATGTTGCACAATCGTTCACTCTCATAACCCCTCACTACTTTTATAACACAAATGTTAAATTCATAATTTGAATGCCAACTTTTGGAAACCTAAGGGAGATTATACAAGTCTTTCTTATTTGATATAATGACAACAATTTTTACCTTAGACTGGATGTCACCATTATAATCAACATAGAAGCTATGGCCTAAACTTTGTGCATGATTATGTGAGGAGAATCCCTATCTCCATATAATACAAGAGAACCACCTATACTCTAAGAATTCTATGAAACAAATATGACCAAGTCTATGAAACAAATATCAAAAGGGGTCGTGGACATCACCCACTACATAATCCACTAGAATGAGAATTCAAATGGCTAGAGTACTTAATTTAAGAGATAATCACAAACATTGATAAGTGTCACACCTATCTAAAATAGACATTTCAATACCAGTTCCTCATCTTCCTACTCTACTTCACATAATGGAAGTCCCCAGAGAGAGAAGTGCACCTCAACATGGATTATTAGCCAACATAAGAATTCCCTAAGATCATATACACACCTAAGTGTGGATCCATAACACATGAGATAAAATTCAAATAATGCTAGGAGTTTCTAAAAATAGTCACAACACATCCTTGGGTACTACTAGATGTCATGCAATATTTGGGCCAACACACAACTATCACTTTGTTATTAAAGGGTGTATTCATACACATCATGAGTTATCATAGTCACCCTTCACACCACTTCCATTCTTTGTCACCATAGATATGGTGTAGGTATAAGTCAAAAAATAAAATGATTTTGTAGTATGACATGTGATTCCACTATAAGACATACCACATGGTATAACCATCCCTATAACATAGCAACCTAAAGAAGCCACCAATTCATAGTATTATAAGGGAAAGTGAAATATTTTTATACAAAATCCATTTGCATATCTTCCTTTAAAGTGTAAAACATGAAGAATGATGACTTATTTAGATGATTCAATGGTTCCCCAAATTGTAAGCTCATGCAACCTTACATAAATTTGGATAAATGAATAATAAGTCTACCAAGTAATGATCAAAGACATGGATAGATATTTATATGATAGAGAGGAGGAGAACAACTCCTTCTTCTATAAGACTACGTGCACAGTTCAAGTATTTAATCAAGTTCCTCTAGAACTATGGGTGGACCTTCCATCTTACCCATCATCTATTGTCATTGATATCATATGATAATAATTAGAATAACTACAATGATAGATTGAATTTTTCCAATCACAACCTTTTTCAAACTTCATAGTTTAAGATATATTTGTCCCTCTTCCATAAATCTAACTATAATCACTTGTGTATAGACCCCAAACCAAGTGGGAGGCTAGGGTCTCCCCTATAGTTTAATATCACACATTCAGATGACCAACCACCATGTAGGAAGTAAAACCTTCCTCTTACTCTACTTCAACACCACCTAACAATATATTGGTGACCCTTAGACATAATAAGGCACAAGTTTATAGCTCATAAGTTTGACCACATGATTTTACACCATCACCATAGGCCCAAGAATTTGAAGATCTCACACCCAAGTAACCCATAATAGAATAAAAATAGGCTTTAAGGGAGGAAAAAGCTCACATATTATAATGATGGGTAAATAATGAGGATAATAAGCAACAAAAGGAGAAAAATAAAAAAACAAGATAGTAAATAAGCTAAAAAATCCACGGCCACACAAAAGGCTAAGGATGCAGAGGCTGATTGACAAAATGCCATAGATATGTCTAAGAATGCCCAAGAAGCTATTGATGTAGACAAGAAAGCATAGGAGGTGCAAGCACAAAAATAAAAAAAAATTAAGCTCATTGTTAAGGCTAAGATATAGGAAGAAGAATGATAAAAATAGGATGCAATAACCTAAACATAACAAGTCATGGAAGTTATCAAGCAGGCACAATATCAAGTATAATAAACTATGAAAAGGAAAAAGAAAGATGAAGATGAATCCCTACACCAACAACATGCACATGCACAAGTAAAATAGAAATTATAGGCACATGATACACATGAAAAAGACAAGGTTATAGCCTTAGTAGAACAAAATAAAGAAGAACAAGAAGAATGTGTAAAGAAGTTATAGGATGAGGAAGAATAAGTAAATAAAAAAGATACACAATAAGAATTAAAAAAGAAAGCATATGAGGAGGAGTAAGTAAAACAAAGAAAGCTAAAGATGCTATGCAGTAACTCAAACTGGTAGTAGAGGCCACATCATAGTAAAAACATGCACATGAGAAACCATTAGTAGAATCAAAGTATCCAACACAATAAGAATCACTATATGTAGCTTAGACAAGTTCATTAGCTCCTAAAATTCCCATTGTGAGGATTTTAGCTTTGGGATGTACCAACTATTGGTGCTCAATACACCACTTTTTCTCTCCCACTTGTCAAAATGCCACAACCAAACCCTTCAAAAACTATGAGTACATCAGCCACACTCCCACTCAAGTAGGAATCTTCTTTGGACATCTCCATTCTCTTAGTAAAGAAACAACTAGAGGGCATAGCCATAATTTAGGAATCAATTACATATAAGTTTGCCTATTTAGAGATGGAGATGGAGATGGATTAATCCAATGTAGATAATGTTGAATTGAAAGCACTCCTTCATGAAACTATAAATATGATCTATAACACCTATCTAGAGTTGGTCACTCAAGAAATTAGGGACTAAGTCATGTTTGACTAGTGTAGACTCAAGACTTTGGTCTCTGAGTTAACTAAGGACTCGTGCATAACTCACAACTCCACATAGTTAGCACATTAAGCCATGATGTAAATATTAAAGCTACCATGCTCATTAACTTGTTCAAAGAGTATCATGGAATTCTTGAAATTATTATACTATAAGCATAACAAGTTGTTTAGAATTTGATAGATTAGAAGTAGCAATTAGATGACTCTTTAGCCAGTTCTAGTGTATACTTAACCATAGCCACCAATGCCAAAATAACTATGGGCATATACACTATTTCTATGGATGAGAATGATACATCCCTTGAAGACTAACTAAATTATAGGGATAATGTGCATGAAACATTCCTCAACTAGCAGAGTGAGATTTTGTGCATTTCCTTCATAGGTCTCCAAGTTAAACATCATGTATACAAATTGGAGCAGTTGAGTGGTGAAATTTTGATGAAGGTGAATAATACCAAGGTAACCATGATCATCAATAACAACTTAGATCTCAAGCAGATCATCAGATATCATACACCACTACACACCCTACTACACATGGTCCAAGAAGTTATACTTGATTTGCATGCACACAAGATTGATATATTTCCATTTTACAATGAGGTTGCCTAGATACTCAACACACCAATGTACAAGCCATCATCAAAACTCCATTAGGTTATCACTCATCATATGGATACATAGTCTAATGCCAAGGAATCTTGTGCCTAGTCATCATATTCATCCATGCCACTTCCATCAAGCCAAGTATTGCACAGAGTACTAACTTTGAAAAAAATGTACACAATTTTGTATTGGGGATGAATAGTAAGACAAGCAGGGCTAAGATTGTTGAAAACCTGTAAAGGGAGGCTACCTAGCTACACCAGCCTATTGAAAACCCAAAAGGGTAGTAGGTTGGTATGATACTTATTTGAAAACCTAAAATGGTGGATAAGTAGAGCGTAGAAGGTGAAAACCAAAAATGGTGCCTTGAGCAATTAATGTAACTCTTACTAGTCAAACCACTTCTTCAAATTTTTCCTTTGTGAAATTTTAGATGATCTTAAAACATTGTATTTGGATGAGACAACATTTTAATTCTAAGAAAGTATTGGGAGAAGAAATTTGATAGTAAAGTTGCATAGGATATTCATCTATATTTGTGTGTTATGTACTTCATTTATCGGATATATGTATATTTTATCTTATCTCCATGACTTGTAATATGTTATAATATAAACATAATCATATTTTGGTGCCAAGTATGAGAAGAATATGAATAGTCATAGACTACAAATATCTATATATACCTGTTATATAAGAAGAAGAGAGTTCCACCATTGAAGAGATTAATGGAGACTATTTTGGTTATGGTTACCTATTGTGTTTCTTACTTTGTTCCATGTGTGCATTCTCATGTATAATATTTTTCTTACTTCTTATCTAATTTAATCTAAATACTATTTAAAATGTTAATGAATTACTTATTGTTACTACTTCCTATTTAACACACAATAATTCATCCTGCTATGCTCCTATATTCCTATCTTTTGTATGAATATGATATATAATCCTATGTTTTAAAGTATAAACCTAGATATCCTCATCCTTAACATGTTTTGATGCTTTAGGAACCTTTGCTAGTAGAGTGGACACCTAAAATTCCCATGGGAAGGAGTCTTGGATGTAGGCAATAATGTTAAACTATGCTCTATACAAAGATTATAATGAAACATATGTAATATTAGAATTTACTTAATATGAATATAAAAAAGTAAAATATAAAAATATAGAGAGTGATAAGGAATGAATATGATTAATCAGGTACACAAATTGTTTTGACTTTTAAGGTTTAAAAATTGGTATGAAAAATGGTGGCTGTGGCATGTTATGTATTTGTATTAACATTAAAAAGCTTGGATTCGACTATGCATGCCTTGATCTTCATCAATAAGTGGGTTTTATAAAAAACTCAAGGTGTGCTTGATTCTATCATCATCATCTCAAATAAATTGAGTTTCTTGAAATCCATGTCTGAATCTTGATGTGTGTGTGTGTGTGTGTGTGTGTGTGTGTGTGTGTGTGTGTGTGTGTGTGTGTGTGTGTGTGTGTGTGTGTGTGTGTGTGTGTGTGTGTGTGTGTACACATACATATAAATACACACACACAGATATATACATATACATATATGTATGTATACACACACATAGATACATATACATATATATGTATATGTATGTGTGTGTGTTGAAAAAACTAGTGTATATACTAGTGTAAATAATGAAATTAAATAACCATTTTAGATGGAGTAAGGTTAAATTATGGTCCAAAAATATCACAAAAATGGTGTAAATACTAAATATAATCTAGTTATAGTGTATAAAACATGTATAATGACATGAATTGTCATTCTATCTATGAAACTAGTGCAATGAGGAAGTGATGGTTGCACACATGCCCCCAACTAATATCTAGCACATATAGATTTTGAGACTAAGTTAAAAAATCATGATTCTAAGAAGAAACTTGTGTGCAAAACTAAAATAACATTCCATGTATGATCTCCCCCAAAATGATCAAATACAAGATAAACTATGTAATTCTGAGTAATTTTGTAAACTAAAATTATGAAACTACTAAGTATTTATCTAAATAAATTAATATTTTAAGAAATTTTAGAAATTTATATTTTATAAAAATTTAGACAATAGCTCTGAAAAGGACAATAAAGCACAACTCTCCTTTCCAATATGGTCCTCTTATCTAAATTAACTTTTTGTTTGTTTTCTAAGCCTAAAATTATGTCAAATGTGTAGCCACTATTAAATATTTTCTATGTACTAATATAAGAATATCAAGTCTAAAGACAAACCTTCTGTGAATGCCCCCTCTTTTGAGGTGATTTTTTGAGCTTGCATAAGAACTTAACTTAAAATAAAAGGTTATGAATTAGGTTGTTATGGTGTAAAAAATGTAAATCTGATTAATAATTACATCATGGAAGATCATCAAAGCATTATTTATATAAAATGAGCATAGTAATAATGTAAGATGTATGTGAAAATAAACATCCATAATAAGTGTGTCTAGTTAGATGTGACAATTAAGTACATAGATAATTTTATCAACTGAGTATATAATGATGAATGAATCTAATAATGGAGTAATTAATGATAACCATCATGGCATTGGAAAGGTTTGGGTTCATTATGTACATCATAAAATCCAAATATGAGAAAAAAGAAAGTAAAGTGTCAAGGCACAATCAAAGAGTACACACATGACACAAAAAACACATAAAGAAATACAAGGGGCCAAAAAAAAGGGTCATGGTCAAATGTCACACATTCAAATAGTTTTCAAATTACATCATGTTCATATAAGTAAATAATGGAATATTAGAGACACATCAAAGGAAATGTTTAAATGTCTGTACACACAAATAGAAGACACATATGAGGGCATGTTAAAATGTTTTCACATGACTAAAATTAGAGATAGAAAGGCTTAGATCCACTTGGAAATGATTTATTCAAATACCCTCAAAATAAATAGAGAAGTGCATACAAGATGTGAAGCTCGAAAAAGAATTATAAAAAAACATGCATGATTATGTATTATGATCAACAAGATCTAAGTTGTAATCTAAGAAATATTCAGTAACTAGGATAGGTAATAGTATATGACAATGTTAGTGAGTGATAAATATTATAATATGTAATATAATGTAAATTAATAAGCATGTGAGTGAGATAAGGTGGGAAATAAAGGATAAAACATGTATTTACCATAACCCTAGTAAGCTAGTTGATGAATGTATACATTGTAGGAATCTTGTGAGAAGTGTATAATTGAGTACTGATAGTCTAAACTCACTAGGAAAAGAGTGGGATGAGTGATACTATATAACTATGATCCTATACTCCATAATTATTCTATCTAAATATATATTTTTAGTGTGTAATCGTAAAGTAAACCATAGTTGGTTCTTGGAATGATGTCTTGTGTAATTTTTAGTCACTCATATACACTAGTGAATTTTGTATGATATAAAAATAGCAAAACATATATATAATATTGTGTACAACTAAATTGATGTATTAAAAAGACATATAATCATTCTTAGGTCCTAATTTTTGTATTTTTAGCATATATGTTTATGTGAATATGATACATAATAGGTGAGATGATAATAATTGATGAGTCTTACAAGGGACTCACAATCAACTAACCTTGTGTCAAAAAATAAATTGTGACTTTTCATGAATGGAAAGGTGTGTGTTATGGTGAATGCTCTATTCTCAATATAGAATTTGAATATGGACCACCAATTATGTTATGACTATTACTTCCATACTAGTTATGTTGAATTGTGGGTATTTTTAGAGGCCATATTGGAATAGGTAGAAAGTGCTTTTGCCTTATGTGAAGTGCCACTAATAATTTTTAATACCAATCAAGGATGTGCATAAGTAGAAAGTGGTTCTCTAGAATCTATGAAAAATATCTATAGAAGGGGCATCTCTAGGATAGGACTCCATATAAGTATAGATATATATTGTGAAAATATCTAATTACATTATATATTTTTAGGTGGATCAACTAAATTTTGTTGTATGGTGGTTAAATATTTATGTGGTAGATGGTACTCATAAGGGATTCCTAAAATTTTAATAACCTCATTGGCATATATGTATTTCAAACATCTTTGAATTTTAGAAAGGACTGCATGAATCTAATAAATCCAAGGGCATCCTAATAAGATATCAAATACCTCTAAAATTGGTAATATTATGAATATTATGGATAAATATACAAGGTTGAACTATAATGGTAATACAATCTCACCAATGAAAATATAAATGTGACCATTGAATCATTTTATGACCATGGTAGTGGTATCATATCCTTATCTATGTATCCAATATGATAAAAAATGTTTTTTTGTGCATATGTTCACACTTGACCTATTATATACAATGAAACTCTGAATAGGTTGGTGACCAATGTGTGCATGAACAAATAAAGAGTGTATATATGAGTTATTATCAATTATCTCATTTTCTAAAAATGTGACGAGTGATATTTATGTCATTGATGTATTATAAACACCTATTTTACCATTTAAATGATGTTCCTCTTCATGGGATGGTAAGAAATTAGTGGAGGGTACACATTATATACATTATAAATGTCTGATGTATCTATTTTCTCATTATCCATGTTCTTAGGAAAAATATCATTGAATATTTTCATTGGTTTATTTTCACTTGGTTTTAGTGTTGTAGTATCTATTAGTGTGCCCACATCAATGATGTTTTTATCTATCAAATCTTAAATATTATTTCTCAAATTGATACATCTATTAGTAGTATGTCATAGTGTCCTATGATAGTCATAAAAGACATTCCATTCAAAACCTTTTGGAAAATGTTGATTCATATCAACTTCTTAAATGGGAGGGAGAGATATGATATTGTATTATAATTTTTTTATAACTTTGTATGGATCTTCTTGTAGGTTAGTTAACTTCCTTCATAGAGGATCATATAAGACAATGCATTGTGATGGATTTGTAACTACATGTACTATTGTTTTTTATCATTATTTTTATTAGTCAACCTTAGTTTGTGTGGTGTATTGATTTAATTCTTGGTGTTAACACAAATTTTTTTTGTGTACTTAATTTTATTCATTGACAATATCTTGACTTATCTTTATTTTATTATATGGCATAATTTATGATTAAATTGAGCTTTTTGAACATAATGGATTCATGCAAATATGTAATCAAAATTTGCTTTAATACATCTCATAATTTTCTATCCACCATACGATTTGTAATTTTAGATAACATGGTATTGTGTCTTAAAATGTATTTTATGATATTATTTTTATATTTCTCTTTGAGTAGGGCTATTTGAGCATAGGAAACCTCACTAATGTGAATTGAAAAATGTGCAACAAACATATTGGCCAATAGATTAAATACATATACTTATTGGTATGTTAAATCCTAAAAAACCATTTTAATTCATAGTCATTAAGACT
This sequence comes from Torreya grandis, assembly GCA_037957365.1. Lineage (NCBI taxonomy): Eukaryota > Viridiplantae > Streptophyta > Pinopsida > Cupressales > Taxaceae > Torreya > Torreya grandis. The sequence goes on along the minus strand of JARHVA010001391.1, from coordinate 308,340 downwards.
TATTAAGAATAACTTAATCAATAAATTATCATTAGACAAAGTCCAAACATGTTGCATGAAATGATTTAAGATGTTGTTGGAGGTCACCTTTTACATCATATAGTGAAAACATGGGTGACACAAAACTTGTAGATAAAGGATATATTTCTATATTATATGCCAATGGAGTGTGACATAAAACATGGAAATCTAGTGCTTGATTAGGTTTTGAAGCATCCTGATCTAAGTGTAACACCTTGGCTTGTAGATATTGGATCACTTGCCTGAGGGATTTTACATCAGGACAAGAGGATTGTATGCTAACCAAAGGCAATGTTACCAAAGATGGAGTGAAAATTGGCACGATATCTTATTATATCCCCTAATTTTCCACCATTGTGATAGTTGGTACAAAAGTTATATCTAATGGAGTAGTAAGGTTAGAGGTCTTAGATGATTACCCATTTGATTATTTTTTAAGTTCATCTCTAAAAAAGTTTTTAAAGTCATCTTTCATATCCTTATTATTGGAGAGAAATACTTGTAACTATTTCCTATATGTGTCAACAAATCTATTTTATTTTTATACCATTATGGATTGATTAACTATAATTTGTAAATATTCAGCTTGGGAAGGCTTGGTGTGACATTGTGCTTAAATTAGGAAAACAAAATTTTATGAATTTGAATTATAAAAATAAATAAAATGATAGAATAGTGAAAGTTTATAGAATTTTAAAAATATAAAAATTAAGAGAAAATAATGAAAATAATAGTAAGAATGATAAAAAACCAATTAATATATATATTTAGGGTTTGGCAATATTCTAAAAATAATTGAGTTCACTAATGTGTTTTCTCAAATTTGGGATTTGTGTGAAAACCCTAAATGAAAATACTACTGTGAAAAATCAAGAGAATAATCTAACAATAATAACATTCACTAATTTGAAATTAAGATATTATATAAATTTACTAAAATTAACAAAGTATATGGATATCATAAAGACTTAGCTAGAAATTGTGCCTCTAGGAGGAAACATGGTTTGAAACTTGTTGTGTAGAGAGGTCTAGTGACTAAAAATAGGATTCTCGAACTAGATTTGGGCCTAAAAATAGCACTAGGAAGAGGAAACTAGAGGGTTAACACTCATGTCACACCCAAGGTTCTCTTGTCCAATTGTAGTGAGGAAATCAAGGTTTATGGGTTCTATCTGCCTTTATCTATTGAGCTTGTATCTAGTATGGTAGATTATGATCACTTGTAGAGACCATTATGTAACCCATTTTCCTTCAAAAACACTAAATCATTGACATGTGAAGACCAATGCAAATCAATGGGGAAAATTGGGTAAAATTTTGACGTTGTTTGAGACCTCAAAAACCCATGTGTTGATCACTACGTATATACCAATAATCTTAAGAGGTATCAAACTTCATATAGTTATCCCACGCTATAGTGGTGTGTGAATAACTGATGTAATATGTTAGATGTTGGTACAATACTAATTTTATTAAGTTTCTTAATCATGGATTGTGATCTATAAAATGTATTTATACTTGAGCTCTAGGCTAATAGGGTTGTATGCAATCAGAATTGGGAGAAATAGGTATTCTACTCTCAATGTGTAAGTGTGATCATAGTGTTTTTTTATGTGGAAGCCTCTCCCTAGAAAAATGGTTTGAAAATTATTTATATAGTCATATCATTTAAAATACTTATAATGGGGATCATTAGGGATAATATATGACCTTATTATACCTTTTAATTTGTAAATTAGTCATTATTTGGTGGGAATAGGAGAGGGGGAAGGACATTAGATAAATGTGCTATAGTTATTGAGTATTATCATTGATGTCAAAGGTGCATCTTGTGAAGGTTGATGTTGAAGGTGATTAAGGATAGTTGTAAGTGTGTGATGTGATAAGGTGCATGGAAGAGTGTTACCATGAGATAAAGATAAATAGTGAATTTGAAGACAAATAATGTCTTATGTCTACATGATTGATATCATTACTAATGTCAGCATGGAACATATAGGTCATTGATGTTAAGTGTATCAGAAGCATAGTCATGACATGAATAGGTATGTTTATGGTGAAATGAATGAACATAGACATTCAGAGGTTGTATGGAATTTTTTGAGAATGTAAGGTATATAATCATTCATGAGAGTTTTAGGGTGAGCCTATAGGGGTATGATCTTCAATCAATTCTGCACCCAGACTACTCCTAGACCCTACCTGGCTTAGTGAGGTATGAAGATCAGATTTCAAGGAAATTATGCACATCAAAGCATAAATATAGGGAGATAAGTTATTTTAGTTATTATCACAAAGTTTGAGGTCAATATTTGAAGGAGAAGCTCATGAATCATTATTTTAGGCCTTCTCAAGCTCACATAATGAGGTACTCAGACCTGAAAAGCACTTTTATACATTGTTTGGCACATGTATCCTTTACATGGGAGTCTAATATATTTAGGAGATATGGGTAATGTCCCTAGATAAGATCTCTAGGCATTAGTTTTAGATTCAAGTGGTAGTCCTTTATGAACAATCATTAACACCAAAACATGTGTTAAACCTCCATAAAACACTAATAAATACCCAATGTGAAAGATTTTGTTTAATTTAGATAATGATGGATTAAAATTACTATATATTCTATTGTATAATATAGTCAGATCTCCCAAGTACCTACATGTGGTGGTGATTAGTCATATGAGAGAGGAAATTTTTAGGGGCATGTTTATATGTCAAGAAATTATTGTAGCTCTCAAAATTTGAATTAGGTAAAGAAGAGTAAATGGATGGAAAAATAAGATACAGACTCATTTTATACGTCCATTATATTTTATTGATATGTTATAGTTTTCAATTTTTCTAAATTGGTCATCTAAGTAATCCAATCATAAATAGACCTATTGTTATAGATAATGTAAAACCTAGGCAAAGATGAAGAGATAGATTTGAGGGTATGTGAATGATACATTTATGAAAAAAAGTGCATGATTAAGTTATTTATGACTTTTAAGTCATCATAATTCTTAGGTAAAAATTTGGAGTTCAGTGTATGTGGTGAAAATGTTTCTCACAAAATGACATGTGTGGTTCAAATAGGACTATGAGACATAAGGTCAAGAAATTGGTTTGTAAGATCAATATTTGACATTAGACCACATGAATTTTATATCTAATTATGTTATCTCTCTCTCTCTCTCTATATATATATATATATCATATAAATATTTTTATGCATAAATAATCATCACAAGTGTCTACATAGGCATTCAAGGCTAATTCTTCATGACTAGTTTTTGAGGTGATTTGGTAGTTCTGAGTAAGTTGCAGAGATGTTCTTGAGCCCTTATTTCCTAATTGAAGGTTTTCTAAACATTTGGTTATGACACTGAGGTCATGTAGAATCTATATTCATGTTTCATTTATCTTGGTTAAGTATCTTAATGGTGTTTAAGCTTCATTATTATAATATAGACTTTTAAGTTATATAGGCCTAATAGAGCAATTTATCCTAGAGGAACTTTCATGGTATGAATGAAGGATGAAATTATAATAAATCATGGAGGATGTGAAATAATTTCCTTAAATAAGTGGTTAAATAGTTTTTTTAATTATTTTAAAATGACTTTTGAGCCTAAGAATATCAAGTTTAGCATTGCGAGGGTAGACATGGTGAAATTAGGTCTCCATGAGACTTAAAGGAGGAGTAAGGACTAATTGAGTTGTGAAAGACCAAAATGGGTTCAAATTGTGATTTAAACATGTTAATAATATGTGTAAGACCTATTTTTTAACTGGCCTAAGAGGTCTAAGGTGTGTGGCTGACCAAGAGGTTTGTGATCATGAGACTTACACACACACACACACACACACACACACACACACACACACACACACACACACACACACACACACACACACACAAGGAAATTTAGGCCAATTTTAGTGAGTGAAGTTGAAGAAAAAAATGATGCATGGTTGAGAAGAAGGAGGTATTTAAATTATTTTTTATAACATAACATAATATTATAGGTGTGGTGATAAAAATTATGAGGTGGTTGAGTTGGTGTTAAGTTACTTAGGAAGTTGGTACTTCCTTAAAAGTAGATGCTTGATAAAGCCTAGTTAAGTAGGTGCTTAACATTATTGGAGTTGGTGCTCCAAGTTGAGTTGGTGCTCAAATAAATTTTGTCTTTTATTTCAAAATATATTAGTCCATTTTTATAGATCATAGAGAATTTTCTTCCCCTTATGTTTTTCCCACTCATATATGTGTTTTATTGTTTCATGCTCATGTGAATGATTCTTTATGCATTACGAGATCATTATGTTGCTTTCATGGCTCATGAATGTTAAAGTATAATTAAAGGAAGTTTTTTAAACAATTATTCACCCCCATCTAAATAATTTTGATTCAAATAATTGGTATCATAGATTGGTCCTTTGAAGTAGGCCTAACAGGTTAATGTAGATCCTGGAAGCACAAACATGTCTATTCATCAAGTACAAGGAAGATTATCAACTAATAAGTACCACCTCTTTAGTGGGACTAAGTATGCATTTTGTAACATTAGAATGAATACCTATCTAATGTCCTTTGAATATGACATATGGTAATCAAATGTTGATGGATTCACTCCACCTCCTACAACACCAACTAATGAATTAGGAAAAAAGGTAAGTGAAAAAAACTCTAAGGTAATGAATGCCATCCTATATGGTCTTTCAGAGGTAGAATTTTTAAATTTAATGCATTATTATTTAGCTAAATAAATTTAGAAAAAAATTTAGACCATCTATGAAATAGATATCAAATTCAACTTACCAAAATTGTAGACCCACTGAAGGTAGTTTGAAAGTTTGAGAATAAGGGAAGATGAAAACATTGCATCTTATTTGTTAAGAGTAGATGAAGTGCTAAATGTAATTAGAGGTTTAGGAGAAAAGATGGAAGAATCAAAAATAGTAAAAAATGTATTAATATCCATGACATCTAAGTTTGATTCAAAAGTTTCTATTGTGGAAGACATCAAAGATCTCAACAAACTAAAGATAGATGAGATTCATGTCATCCTGACTGCCTATGAAATGATAAAAAGTGATGGAAGACCTTCTAAAAAATAATATACATTTAAATCTAAGAAAAATCTAAAAGGTAAAAAGGTCAAGGATGATTCTAATATAGATATTGATGATGATAAGATATAATCCATGTTTGTCATAAAACTAAAGAAAGGATCAAGTATAAGGGCAAGTTTGTATTTAATTTATTTAAGTATGGTAATATTGGTCACTTTGCATTCAAGTTCCCTAACAAGTATAAGAATGAGCATGATGGATATCATGATGAACATCATGGTGAGGATAAGTATTTTGATAATCTTGACAAGAGAAAAAAGATCTTTAAGAAGTATGAAAGTAATAAATTACCATTAAATAACAATAGAATTTTCTATACCAAAGAATACAATATATCTGCTAATATAAGTGACACAAGTATATTTGATAGTGATGATGACATTATTGATCATGATAGCAATGAAATTCTATTCATGGCCATAAAAACAAATAATGAAGCTTGTTCAAAAGGGAAAATTCTTATATAAGATGAATAATTAGATGAATAAGAGGTTGAAATGAACCTTGAGGTAGAATTGGTGAGTAATATAGAGGATTTAAATTTAAAAACAAGGAAAAATCATAAATTGAAATCATTGGTTAAGGATTATGAGGAAAAAATTAGTTTATTTAAAAATAGACTAAGTAACAACACCAATGAACATGAAGAGATCATTAAATAGTTGTAAACTCAGGTTGTTATTGTCATTGTAAGTCTTATGACAAAGAAAGAAGAGTGCGCCATATTCAAAATAGAAATGGAGTCCTTGAAGGTATAATGGGATCATGGAATAATCAAATTAAAGACACATTAGAAACTTTTAAGGGCATTGAAATATTTGGTGATATTTTGAATAGTCAGATGTCTCCACATGACAACACAAGTCTTGGGTTCAAAGAAGACCAAAAAAACAAGGAGATTCTGACCTCAAAATATAATGGACTATTAAGAAGTGATGGTACTAATAGAGTAAAAACATATGTAGAAAATATCAAATCTAAGGCTCAAATTGACCATCAACAAGTCAATAAGAATGTAATCAATTAAAGAGATAATAAATATAGAGATGCATCATTAAATAGTCATAAAAATACAACTCCTATCATACATATAAGTTGTGGTAATTATTTCAATGGTTACTATTTCTCATGCAATCAATATGGACATAAAGTTGTGGATTGTAGACATAATGTTGGAATCAATTCCTCATGAAGGAATAGGATGAATGTTTATTTAAACAATAAAATCAAAATTTTTTGCTACAATGGTGATGAAAGAGGAAATATTTTAAGGTATTTAAACATGAGGAATATGAGGAATATTTTTCAATATAAAAAGGTATATAATCATGCCACTAAAAGGTTGATTAAGAAGTCAAACCCTATGAATAAGGTGAAGGAGGAGAAGAAGACTAAATGAGAAGAATCTATGCTAGCTCAAAATTCATTTCACATCCAAGATGAATACATAAATTGGTATATATATATATAGTTTTTTCTCAATCCACATGATAAGGTATAAGAGCAAGTTCATTTCATTAAAGAACAATGTTACAGGGACAGTGGGATTTGGAGATAACACAACTACCATTATTGTTAGCAAAGGCATCTTGAGTTTGGACAATGGGAAGACCAAGATAGAAAATGTTTTTTATGAGTAAGTATTGAAACATAACTTATTTAGTGTAAGTAAAATTATCAACCAAGAACACACACTAACCTATAATGATAGAGAATGTGATATAAGGAGAGCCAAATCAAGAAGGCTAATTGCCAGTGTTAAAAGGACTTAGAACAGTTTGTATGTCTTGAATGATATCAAGAAGAAGAGATTATTTATGATCAATATGGATCAATTTTGGATATTTCAAAAAAAATTGGGCCACCTAAACTTTGATAATCTTGTCAATATCAGCTATAAGAAGTTTATGAAGAATATGCCTAAAATCACCAAACCTACAAATACACTTTGCAAGGCATGTCAAAATGGTAAGAAAAATAGAATGAGGTTCAAGTATAATGATTATTATACTAAAGTAAATATATAATTAATACGCAATGATATTTTTGGACTTCAAAAAATACAAATCATTCAAGGAGATAGATATTTCATATTACTCATAGATGACTACATAATAATGACTTGGGTAGAATTCTTGAAAGAAAAGTTAGAAGCTCTTGATAAGTTCAAACAATTAAAATATATAATTGAGAATTAAAATAATGTAAATATCATATGCCTAAGATATGATATAGGATGAAATTTTTATTCTAATTAAATTGATGAATTCTATGAGGTCCATGAGATAATGAGATAGTTCTCAACAAATAGGACACCTTAGTAGGATGGGGTAGTGGAAAGAAAGAATAGAATAATTCAAGAAATGGAAATTTTTATGCTAAATAAATCAAGATTATATGATTGATACTAAAGAGAGGTAGTGATCAATATAGTCTACATTTTTAATAGAGGACAAATAAGGATTAATGGCAATACAACCCCCTGTGAACTATGGAAAGGCATACCTTCTAATGTGGAACACTTTAGAGTGTTTGGAAGCAAATGGTTCATCAAAAGAGACGAGGAAGACTTAGGTAAGTTTGATTCAAGGTTTGATGAAGGAATATTCTTGGGATATTAATTATTAATCATATTATATAGATGTTATAATAATAGGTTGTAAAATATACTAGAAAACACCAATGTGAGGATTGATGAGACCAATTTTAAGAAGTCACACTCTCAGTCAAAGGATACATCAGATAATTTGAAATTCAAGAATGAAGAATAAAAAATATATATAGATGAGTAAGAATAAGAATTTTAGGAAAGATAAGATTCAAAAATTCCTTCAAAATAGATTTAGAGAGACCATTTTGAATCATAAATCATTGGCAATAAGGATGCAGGTATGTAATAAGGAGAAATTTGGTAAGTAACATAAATCAACAGAATTTTTCTTTATTATCTAATATTGAACCTAAAAACCTTATATAAGTAAATAAAGACAAGTTTTGGATAGGTTTTATTAATGAGGAGTTAAAACAAATAGAAAATAATGAAACTTGGGAACTAATTCCTAGGCCCAAAGACAAGAATGCCATTGGCACAAAATGGGTGTTTAACAAGTTGAATGAAAATGGAGAAGTCACTAGGAACAAGGATAGATTGTTATGAAATGGTTATGCACAAGTATAAGGGTTAGAATTTTAGGATACCTTTGATCCAGTATAAATATTGGAGACTATTATATTATTTTTATCATTTGAAGGATTCAAAGGGTTCAAGGTGTATTAGATGAATGTCAAGTCATATTTTATAAATGGTAACTTCAAAGAGGAAGTATACATAGAGTATCTTGAGGGTTTCCCATTATCAGTGAAAAAGGACTAGGTATATATATTTAAAAATGATCTTTATGGTCTAAATCAATATCCTAGAGCTTGGTATGATAAATTGGAAAAGTACCTATTAGACCAAAGATACAAGAGAGGAGTTGCAGATAGTAATCTATAGATAAAGATAGAAAGTGATCATCAACTGATAGTGTTTGTCTATGTGGATGACATCATATTTGGTATAAATTTTGAGAGTGTGACTAAATCCTTTGTAGAAGTGATGAAGAAATAATTTTAGATTTCTATGTTAGGAGAACTATCATTCTTCCTTGGGTTACAAATCATTCAATCAAAAAAATTTATATGCATTTCAAAAGCTAAGTACATAAGAGAGATGATAAATAAATTTGAGATGGAAGACTAAAAGGTAGTTATCACACCTATGATCATAGGGTGTAAACTAAGAAAGGAGGATGAATCTCCAAATGTTAATCAGACATCATAGAGGTCAATTATTGGAAGTTTGTTATACACTATTGCTTTTAGACCTGATATCATGTAAGCAGCATCTGTTTTGGGAAGAGTTCAAGTAGATCCAAAGGAAAACCATTTGTAATTAGTTAAGAGGATAATTAGGTATCTCAAGGGGACTACGGAGTTTGGGTTGTGGTAACTATGGATCAAGGAGATTAATTTAGTAGCCTAGATAGATACAAATTGGGTAGAGAGTTTAGATGATAGGAAGAGCACTAGTGGAGGATATTTATTCTTATGAGTGTTCTTAGTGTCATGGATAAGAAATAAGTAGTCATTAGTGTCATTATCTAATATTTAGGTTGAGTACATTACAAAAAATTCATGTTATACTCAAGTCTTATGGATAAGATAGACCTTAAAAGACTACAATGTGAAGTATGATATTCTTTGTCATATATATTATTATAATACAAGTTCCATAAGAATCTCAAATAATCTTGTCATGTATTCAATTACTAAACACATTCCCATAAATTATTATTTCTAAAGAGAGCAAGTAAGTGATCAAAATGTTAAGCTTGAATTTTTTTTTATAAAGGTTCATATTGCATACATTTTAACTAAGCCAATTCCAAAGTCAACATTTGAGCATCTAAGATAGAAATTGGGAGTAATTATGGACCCTACTAGCCATTGATTAAGTCAAGGGTAATGGGATATAATTAAGGTGCTTCATTAACTCTAATAATAGGTGATGAATGCCAATAAGGTTTATGAAGTCATGACAGGCATATAGGCAAACTGAGAGGTAAGCAAAAATATAGTTGTGCTTCTAACTAGTGTGATCCAATAACAAGATTATTATATACATGTTGAGAATGTTTAGTGAGTCATGATGGCTCATATGATGAGCACAAGTTTTGAGGATAAATGGGCAGTCCCTTATTATTTAGTAATAAGGTCTATGTTAGATAAGAACATACGTGGTGGCCTAGTGAGTGATCAGGTGTTTGACTTAAAAATTTATGTCAATCATGTAAAGGATAAGGTGATTGAGATATGCATGAGGATATAGGGAGCATGTTTGTGTGATGATTCATAGACTCTATGATATTATTGGTTGAGATTTTGTTTTAAAAGGTGTGAACCAAGAAGTTATAGGTACCTCTTTGTCATTGATGTCAAAGGGGGAGAAAGTTCAGAATGGGGGAGACATAACCTATTGAGAGAAGTTTATGAGATTCATTACCATCAATGACAAAGGGGAAATTGTTTAGTATTGTCACTGATGTCAAAGGTGCATCTTATGAAGGTTAATGTGAAAGGTGATTAAGGATAGTTGGTAGTGTGTGATGTAACAAGGTGCATGGAAGAGTGTTATCATGACAAAAAGAGAAAGAGAGAATTTGAAGACAACTAATGTCTTATGTTTGCATGATTGATATCATTTTGAATTTTATCATAAAAAGAATATGCCATTGATGTCAAGTGAATGTGAAGCTTATTCATGACATGAAGAGGTATTGGCATGGTGAAATGTATGAACTTAGACATGTGGAGGTTTTATGTAATTATTTGATAATGTGAGTAAGTTATATAATAATTCATGAGATTTTTAGGGTGATCTTATAGGGGTAGGAGCTTCTATCTAAGTCTATACCCAGACCACTCCTAGACCCTACTTGGCCTAGTGAGGTACGAAGATCAGATTTCAAGGAAAGTATGCAAATGAGATCATTTATAAAGGATAGATAAGTTATTTTAGGTATGATCAAAAATTTCAAGTTCACAATTTAAATTAAAAGTGCATGAATCATTATTTTAGGTCTTTTCGAGATCACAAAATAAGGTACTCAAACCTAAGAAGCACTTTCAGACATTCATTGGCATATGTAATCTCTACATAGAATTTTGATATATTTAGGAGAGATGGGTAATGGTATTATATAATATTCCCATGCATTGTTTTTGGATTCAAGTGGTAGTCCTTTATGAATAATTGTTACCACCAAAACCTATGTTAAACCTCCCTAAAACCCTAATAAGGACCTGATGTGAAATATTTTAATTAATTCAAATATATATGGATTCAAATGACTAGATAAGATATTGTATAATATATCCAACTCTCTCAAGTACCTCAATATGGTGGTGGTTAGTTAGATGAGAGAGAAAATGTACATGCATAGGCTTATTTTTTAAGAAATTATTGTAGATCTCAAAAGTTGAATTGGTCAAGAAGAGTAAATGGATGGTAGAATAAGTTAGAGACTCATTTTACATTTCTATAATGTTTTATAGATAGGTCCTAGCCTTCAAGTTCTCTAAATTGGTCATCTAAGTAAGCCATTCGTAGATAGACCTAATGGTGCAGATAATGTAAAACCTAGGTAGAGATGAAGAGATAGATTTGAGGGTTTGTGCATGATAGATTGATGAAATAAAGTGAATGAAAAGTTATTTATGAATTTTAAGTCATGATAATTCTTTAGATAATATTTTTAGCTTAGTGTATGTGGTGAAAATGTTGCTCACATTATGATTTTTCTAGTTTAAATAGGAATGTGAGATATAAGGTCAATAAATTGGTTTGTAAGACCAACATTTACCATTATATCATATGAATTTTTTATTTTAAGATTTTATAGAGATATCATATAACCATTTTTATACATAATTAGTAATTACAAGTGTATACACAAGTGTTGGAGGTCTAATTATTCATGACTAGTTTTTGAGGTGATTTCATAGTTCTAAGTAAGCGAGTTACAAAGATGTTCTTGAGCCCTTATATATTGAGTGAAGGAGTTCCAATAATTTGGTGATGACCCTGAGTTCATTTATAATATTTATTTATGTTTCATTTTCCTTGGTTAAGTATCTTAAGTGTTTTTAAGCTTCATTATTGTAAGATATAATTTTGAGGTACACAGGCCTAAAAGGGTAGTTTGTCTTAAAGGAGATTTCATGGTATGAATGAAGGATGAAATTATAATAAAACATGGAGTAGGTAAAAATATTTAATTAAATAAGTAGTTCAATATTTTTTTAATTATTGGAGAAGGTCTGAAGATCAAGTTTTTGTTGTAAGTACAACTACTGAGGGGGGGAGTGAATCAGTGCCCTTAAAACTATAGACATCCAAACTTGGCCACTAATGGATTCATACATAAATTTAGAAAAATTATTACCAACCATTAAACATCTAGCCTAATAGTTTCTATAGGTCTCAAATTTGGCTTCCTAACCATGCAAATAAATCAATTTGGCCATAAATCAATAAAATCATGCACTGAATTAATTAAATACTTGGAAAATGTGCAAAATCCTAATAAAAATTAATTAAAAATAAAATAATAATTAAATCATAATTTAATTAATACATGAGAAAATAAATCAATTATTAAAAAGGAAAATTCAAATATCAATAAATATCCTAAAAAACTAATCATTACCTTTTGTGAGTTGTCGAAATGTAAAATATCTCAAAGTACACCTATTCATGCTTATCATGAGATTTTGGACAATGATTAACCATAATAGGGTTAACTAAGTAAACCAAGAATAAGATTTAACTCATTCCAAGTCATTTCAAAGCCTATAAAAGCAATCCTAGAGCTCTTAATTTTTCATGAGAGATAGGATAAAGTAAAGTTATTATCAAAGAATTTGAGCATGAATGAAAACATAGTGTTGTAATTAAAAAATAAATAAAAGCCATCAAGCTAACCATGGTGCCAAGAGGAGATGGATATAGCCAAGATCCATTGATAAAGATCATTTGATCACAATCTAAGCAAGCCAACAAAGAGATCTCTTGGAGAAATTAAGTAAGGTAAGCAAAGTTGTCATTTATTTAAATTTTAGTTGTGTTTTTTATTGGTTTTTTCTCTAAGAGCTCCCCATGATCTATTCATAGATATTTTATCTTGTTAGTGTGTTAATTTCATTAATTTTGGAATTAACACTATATTAACTTCCTTTCTTGAGTCAAATTCCTTGATCATAAATGGCATGCTCGATGGGACTTGCACCCCACAAAGTTTCTCTTAGATCATTATATATTATTTAACTAATATTTTTCATGTCAAAATATGATATTTATAACCAATGAATATGAAAAAATATTCAAAATTCCATTCACATATTTTTGTGTGAAAAACTGTAGCTTGAGACAACAAGCTAATAAGACCTATTGCAGAGCTTTGTTTGGGATCATACAAGCTCCAGTTTTGATGATTTTTTTTAAACCACATGTTTTCTTATAAATGTTTAGAATATGATATTAATTTACCTTCAAGTTTCATAAAATATTCAAATAAGATTTTTAATCTTTCCAAAGTTTCTAATTATTATTTCTTTGTTTCACTGAATTGTGTTTTCTTTGTTTGATCATCCTATTGTAAGTTTTCTTTTCTTTTTTATTTTTTTTTGGTGATAAAATTGAGCTAAATAATGTTTATGCATTGTGTTTATTTTAACTTTTAGTTTATAGGCAACTGATCTTGGTCCTTATTGATCGGTATCAGTTATTTCCAAAAAATTGTTTTGCTCGCAACCATAAGTGCTTCAAAGCAGGGGGTTATTATCTAACAATTTCAGGTTGAAGGATTATTTTGAAGAAAAAATTGCATGATTTATGTGAAATTAATTCCAATAATGCACATTTGAATTTGGGTCTAAAATGAACATGTTCGCACATTTAGATATTGGTGCTTAAAAAGAATATATGATTGGTTAAGTCTTAAGAACATTTTTTTATTAGTGTTTAAAATGAATCCTAAGTCTTGAAAATTTCCAATTGGTCATTTAAAAAAACATAAGATAAATCTTGAACACTTGAGATTTGTGCTTAAAATGAACCTAGTTACTTTTAATTCATTTGGTTTTGTGTAATTCTTTCCTTCTTTTAACTCAAGCCAAGGAGGTTAGTAATAAAAAAATGTCACATTTAAATTGGTTCTTAAAATCTATCCTCACTCACAAATTATTGGTAAATTGTTTATTCTGTGTTTGTTTCATAAAAAAAATAGAACATGTATGCTCTCCCCCCATCTCCTATAGGGAATTCTTAGGGATCAAAATAGCCTTTCCATTGCCTTTTAGTGTCTAATCGTAGGCATATAAATAACATTACCTAAGCCTTACCAAAAACTCACATAGTATTGGGTGAACTAAAAGCAATCCTAAATTCTTTCTACTTGTCTTTCATTTTCATGTATTTTGTCTAATAAAAGGGACTTCCTTGCCTCCCATGGGTTCCATAGGGAAGCTTTGACCTAGGCATTCATATCCTAACATCATCTTAAACCCCTCTATATGGGGGAATACAAATTGGTATTTCCCCACTGGGTGGTGGTTTAAGTGGTTAAACCATCTCTGTTAGTGGTAGGTTAAGCCTGGGATGTATGATCAATCTAGACATCACACTACACTGAGAAATTGATGGATGTATTGGTTGTGAAAAGGATAAGATCTTTTAATAATAAACTAATTGATGTGGACTCACTTTATGTGATGCTTCTCTTGTGTGTGTACGTAAAAGTGTATACACATGGGATAAATCTAAATGGTCAAAAACTTGTAGGTTTTAGTCAACCACACTTTGCCACACCTTGATAGGATTTAGGATGATATAATTAGTTATATTTTTATCATTTATTCTTGTATTATTTGGTGTGTTAGAACTAAAACTTGTTGTTTAAACCATGTCATGAATGAGTCTTATGTCTAATATTACTCCATTGTTTAAGGAGGCGTTATGCCATCCATTTGACACCTTGATTTAACTTAGGAAACTTTCATGTCAAAAACATTGAGTATGGAACTTGATTGAGATGGGTATCATTATGCTGCCCAAATCATTCCAAGTCTTGTGCCTTATAAGTCTTTGAAAAAAACCATTTATCACATCTTTTGAGAGCAATAATGTCCTTAGGCTGCTCAAATTATTTCAATAAACTTGTCTTGTCTTGTGTCTCAATTATCATTATTTAAAACTAGTCATTTTTGTCTTGTTGGATCTTTGTTTAGCATAGTCATGTTTTTCAAATTTACCTAGCTTGTTGTTCATCAAAACCCTAGTTACCTTGGTTGAGTTTTTGATTAACATTTTCAAGTTTGGATTCAAACATTTAATGATTTATATTTAGGCCTTGACATGTAGGAGCTAATACATAGATCTTTATATTTTGGGTTTCGTAACTTAGGTTAATACATTAATCAAGTTTGGAAAATTTATTGTTTGTGACTTTATTTGGGATAACATAGCCTTTATATAGGTTCCATTTGACTTATGCCTTATACCAAATGATCATGTTTATGTTTGATTCCATGTGTCAGGTTTATGTCAAAGTGTTTCAATATTGTTATATTAAAATCTCATTATCATATTTTCTTAAAGTCTAGATTGTCATGTTGTGTTTGACCAAAAGTCCTAACACAACCTGTTTGAGCCTAGTTTTTAAATTCACATTTGGACAAAATACCTATCAACATTTCCCTTTCCTAGTTTAGACCTTCTAGGAACACTTTTGACATTAAGTCTAACATGTCAATTTTTATTCAAATGCTTGACATTTTGTGTGTATGAAATTTTATGTTAGACATTTGATGTTAGACTATTTTATGCCAAGTTTTAGCATAGACCATTTTGGAGATACAACACCACCCCTCATTTTTGACCATGTTAGACCAAGTTTGAACCTTTTGTCCTTTAGACATTATTTTTTAGAGTTTGTAGAACTTTAAAACCCATTAATGTAGATATGTCTAGATATAGTTATGGTGGAGTCATGTACAATCAAATTTATGATAAAATGGCCACATAAATTGACTACAATCATGACCTATTTGTGTAATATAGTCAAATGCCTATTTACAATCCAAATTTAGTTACCAACTAGGATGATATGGTTTTTTAGGAGGAATTAGATGCTTTGGCTTATTCAAGTAATCAACCTCCATGATGCCCAACCATTTCTATATTACAACCTCATCCTTTGGCTTGTACAAGTAATCAATCTCCAAAACACCCTATCCTTATCATTCTAGGACCTTGTGCTTTATCTTGTGTAAACAATCAAGTTTCATAATGCCATATCACTACCATTTTAGGACTTCATCATTTAGCTCATGCAAGGAACCAAGCTCTAAAATTTGCTATTAATATCTAACCATTGGTCATCCTTCATTTTTTTATCAACTATTACCCACTTTAAAAAACCCCAACCAATTATCTATCCCCTAATATAATTAGCACCTCAACAAAGCCAATCAATACCTCTCTAATTGAGCCAATCATTCAAGGATCAAGAAATATTCAAAACTAGTATTTTATAATTGATTATAAATCAAGGACAAGAAAAACAATAAATCCAAGATGTTTTTGTTGAGCCAACCATTTGTGATAAGTCAACCTAGGATGAATCACTTTTAAATCATATACCTATTATCAAGTAGTCTCACTTTGATGAGTTAATCTTTTTTGAGTCACTTCTTAATGATTATAACTACCTTTGGGAAAATCATTACCTTGACCATATGCCTATTTTTCAAGAGCCTCCCCTTAATAAGCCAGTATCTTAGGAGTTATCTCTTGACCTTTTTCCCATCATTGAGGAATCTCACTTTAACAAACTAATCTTTATATAGTCTTTCTTAGTAAATAATATTCCCAAAGATACCATTATGCCATCATAGGCTATTACTTATCCAATACCAAGCATTCAACACAACATCATTGTAGTAGAATCCATACCAAATAAAGAATCAAAATTAGAGTTAGGTTTTATTATTAAATTGACATCAAATTTAGCATTAAAAGCAAAATCAACATTAGTCTCAACATTAGATTTAGATTCCATTGAGTCAGAATTAGAATATGTTCATGGCTACAAAAATATTGGTTATGCATTCTTTACAGACTAATTTGAATACATTTGTGATCTTTTTATGTTTTTTTAGGATGAATACTTCAACATTAACACAAGTTCTCCTAGTATCTTGTATGAGGATTATGGTACCTCTCCCCATTCCATTATTGTTCCACATACCATTACCACTAACCAACATAACCATTATATTAACATTCTACCTCTCATAAGTGTCAATTGGGACTGACATAATCATACCTTGTTGAACTTCATCCATGGTTACATATCAGTTAAAGGACAATAAAGATGCCATGATTAAATTCATGCAAAAGAAGGACAATCTCTTGGTGAAACCTTTTTGGAGCCACTAGGGGATAATCAAAGTTCAAACTCAACATCTTCTAGTGAAATCTTTTTGGAGGAACTAGAAGACAATCAAATTCAATGTTACTTAGTAAATGTTCCTTAGTGAAACCTTTTTTGTTGTGATATGGGATAGTCAAGATAAATTTCTTGGTGAAAACCTCATTGATTTACCAATAGCTGAGCATAATAGTCCTTCACTTCTTGATGAAGACATTATCAAAGATCAAATCAATGTAGTTTCATATCTACAACATAATCATATTGTAGCTACTCTCAAGCCCAAATAATATAAAAATCTAGTGGTCCTATTAAGAGAATATTTAAAATTCTTTAGCCCTACCATATACAAAGTTATGTTAAATCTAGAATAAACAACATTGTTTATGCCTAAAAATCTCAAACTTCATTTGTTTACCAACCATCATCCATTCCATTATCCTCTTCCATTCTACTTCAAAATCAAGCCTATCATCCAAAATGTATCCCTATTTACCATCCAAATAACACATTAATTAACAAATGTTATAAATATATCTTGTCTCAATATTTGAAGGAATTATAATCAATGGCCAAAAAATATCACATCATTTGCATCCAAATCTATATCCCATTATTGATAGAGCATTTATTCAGATCAAGTGTGGGCGAGAAATTTATATGAATGATTATTCTATTTGTACTAATTATTAATCATGACATGTATCTTCACATTAGAAAGAATAATATAATCATATTCCATTTACCATACCTAAGCCAAACACATCAAAAATGAACAACCATCATTGGCTAAAAACATGTACCTTGCCATTTTTATTTGTCATCCTTTTTTCCATTATCATATACCAAGCCAGTCACTTTACTACTTAGGGGTAACTTTATTATCATCCTTTCATTTTACCAACCTATCATTATCATATCACTTAGTCATTATAACATCCCATTCTATCAACCTAGCATGTTTTGATGACATTTTATCCTAGCCCATTTGACCTTGGTTCATCCATTGGTTTCACATTTAACACAAAGAATCAAATTAGTTTTAGTACTTATTTCAAACATTTAGATAGAGGTAGTATTTTGATGTAATAAGATAGAGGTAGTATTTTGATGTAGTAAGATAGAGGTTTTGGTAGTTGTATCCTTTGTTTTTGTTCCATTATTATGATGTTTATCTATATGAGCCTAATTATATCCAGTTATAAGGGCAAATGAGTGTTCACCAATTTTGATACTAATTATAACTACCTATGTTTGAATTAGTATCATTTATATAATAAGTTGTATCTTAGTTATAATCACATATGGGAAAATTAGGGGAAAATTTTGTTTATTGTGAATTTACATACCAACTAACCATTCATATGTCATATTATGCCATCATACCAACTATGCCTATTTTATTTGAATTAGATACGACACTAGTCAGTTTCCTCCTTTATAAGGTGTAAATACTATAAACTAAGGCCATTTTAGGACTATGTGGGTTGTGTTTGATTCACATTATTTTCAAATTAGTTCCCCTTTTCATCATGCTCTCACCATTTTAAAAACACCCTAAACTATGCTCTCACCATTTTGTGAGCATCATTTCAAGTTTTCCATGCTCTTGCCATTTTGTAAACTTGTACCATTTAGTATCTCATAATTATTGATCAAGTTGGGATACTCCAAATTTCCAAAAACATTTGAAAAACATTTATAAAAACTAAAAAAATTAACCACTTCATTGCATTAAGGATTTGGGGAACCCTTACTAAGTTAAAGGCAAATCACTTGTCACTTAGTTTCCCCATATTTTTTGGACTTTTTATCCCATGAACTTGCCATTTTTCAATCTCATTCCTATTCTTATTTCACATCCATCATGTTTGTTTTTCATCAGTTATCATTTTATTTCCATTTCTTGGGAGAACTACATTTGGCCTAATGTTTTTGATGGATATATCAAACATGGAACTATGTAGGCAATGCCCACTTGCCTAGTACATATGGAGATAAATAATCCACCCCTTTATTTTCTTCTATTCCCCTATCTTATTTATTTGTCAAGTTGTCACCTATTTTCTATGGGAAATGTGCACCATTGTTTTTTTTGGTTGTTGTGTGTTCATGTTCCTATTTGTTTGATTTAAAGTAATATTGACTTGACTCAATATACATGCATTCAGTAGATGATTCCTTTTTCATTTATTCTTTAATCCATCCATATTCATATGTCAACACTGTCAACATGATTTTTATCATTGGTGCATTATTTTCCCTTGAGTATTGGATCATGGGAGTCAGTCCTTATGAATATTTCAACCAAGCCCTCATGATGTTCTATCATAATTCCTAACATCACATGCTCTAGAAAAAATAATCTTTGAGAGGTCTACATGGCAATGGTAGTATCAACATATCCTTAACAACTACACCATATCAATCCCTATCTAATCCAAATCATATCCCAAATAGAGTAATTCAACAATGAAATAATTTCAAAAATTACTAGTCAGAATGAACATCTCCCTACTATTAGCTTATCTTAATTCATCTTTATCCTCTCTATCAAGTTGTCATCATCATATTTGTAATCATCAGCTATCAATTATGTTTCGCATAATTGAGGTCCAATAATTATAACCACCTATGGGTAAATTATTTTATACCATCCCACCTACATTCTTAATGATTCAAACCACCTTTGGGTAATTCATTGTGCTATCACCAATTCTAATCATTTACCTTCTTCTAGTCACCTAGGTAATGTTTTTATCTTGTTTGTCTATCCTAACTAGGGAAGATATATCTTCTCAATTATTCTGACTTTGGGAAAATCATTGTGTTATCATAGCACATTGCCACTATCAGGGTACAATTCTTATAACTACCTTTGGATAAATCATTGTGTTATCATACCATGTTGCCACTATTATGGTTCAAATCTTATAACCACCTTTAGGAAAACCATTATACATTGTCCCACTTGCATTCTAATGATTTTGATCAAATTTGGGTAAATCATTATGTTATCACCCCATCATTTTCATTTGTTTGGTCCCCTTATTTCCTTATTTCTATGGATCATTTACTGACCCTTTTTCCAACCACTCCCTCAAGGGTGTACCCTATAGTTCATCCATTATCATTGAATTCATAAGCATAACAAATATTTTTATTCTTTGAGAATAAATTATTGTGCTTACAACTTACAACACCTTCCCAAACAAGGGCTAATTATAAACATTTAAAATTGGACAATAATGGCTTCATACACAATTTTAAAATAATTCTTACCAATCATTTAACATCTAGCCTAAGAATTTTTATAAGTATAATATTTATATTCCTAACCATACAAATAAATCAATTTGGCCAATAAATAAATTAAATCATGTAAATACATATATTGAATTAATTAAATACTTGGAAAATGTGTAAAAGCCTAATAAAGAGTAATTAAAAATAAAATCCTAATATAATTAATCCATGAGAAAAAAATCAATTATTGAAAAGGAAAATTAAAATATCAATAAATATCCTTAAAATCTAATCATTACCTTTTGTGAGTTGTCAAAATACAATATATCTCAAAGCACACCTATTCATCTCATCATGAGATTTTGGACACCTCTTAACCCTACTAGGGTGAATTAATCAAACCAAGGATAAGATTTAACTCATTCTAAGTCATTTAAAAGCCTATAAAATTAATCCTAGAGATCTTCATTTTTCATGAGATCTTGGATAGAGTAAAGTTATTATGAAATAATTTGACCACGAATGTAAACATAGTGTTATAAATCCAAAATCAAGCTAATCGTGATGCCAAGAGGAGATGGAGATATCCAATCTCCATTTATGAATATATTTTTATCACAATATAAGCAAGCCAATGAAGATATCTCTTGGGGAAATCAAGGAAAGTAAGGAAATTTGTCATTTCCTTGCATTTTAGTTATGTTTTCAATTGGTTTATTCACTAAGCTCCCCCTATGATCTAGGCATACATATGTTAGATTGATAGTGTGTTCATTTAATTATTTTTTGAACTATCACTATACTAACCTCCTCTCTTTATTTAAATTTATTTATCAAAAAAGCAATCATTCAATTTCAATTATCATTTATGAAGCATTCATTCAAACACATACATCAACCAATGAGTAAAAAATCATCCACATAATTATATAATATATGAACATAATATATATGTGTAAAACCCTCAACAGGGATAAAATTCATTGAAACATAACTTGGACTATAGTATTATAAGTAATTAATCAATATTTAGTGAGTCACCAACCCCACACGGAGCACCAACTCAACTAGTCATATAGCAAGTGCCAAATTGTAAGGAGGCACCAACCCCCGAGGTTACTCATCACAAAATCATCCATGTAGAACCTATGATCAACTTTAGACACCTTTTTCTCACTCAATTTATTATTATCACCTTATTTTACTCTTCACACTCTTATATCTCTCTCAAATAACCTATTAGGCCTCTTCACTCAACTATCCCTCTTCTTGGTAGATTTAGGTCATATAACATTGATATATATATATATATATATATATATATATATATATATATATATATGTATGTATGTATGTATGTATATATATATATATGTATATATCTATATATATATATATATATAATTAATATTAAAACTTAATTAAATATTAGAAACACCTATCTAATTATCTATAATCCCTCTCCCTAGTTTCCAAACTTTCTATTTCATTTGTTTATTTCTTAAATACTCTCAACTAGTCAAATTAGGCATATTAGACCTTCTTCTTATACATGACTCTTGATCTCACATACATTGGTAAAAAAAAACCTATAAATACTTGGATAATCCTTATAATACATCAAAAAATAAATTTATCAAGTGAAACAACCACTACATATGTTATTCATTGCTCATAAGGAATAAAATCACCATTAAGCCTAAAGGAGACCTAATGCAATTAAGCCTTCCCAAAGAACATGTTTCACCTTGACCACCTTGGAATATATATAGCCTCAAAAAACATATTTAATAATTAAAATAAAATAAAATTTTACCCTTTATAATCTCCCAATATTTCCCAAACACCATTTACATTTCACTCCTTGAACCACACCGTTAGGCCTAATCATAATTAGGCCTTCTCACTGCTAGAATGTCTATAAAAAAAAACATAAGAACAAAACAAATTTTATAAAAATAAAATATAATTAAATCATATTTATATAACCTAAATTAATCTAGGGTCATCACCATTTCCATTATACTTACACATATAGGGAAAAAGTCCTCAAACTGGGCACTTCCATATGCTCACTTAGAACTCCAAATAGGCTTCAAAACTTAGTCAAGAACCTTTGAATTTCCACAAATTTATAGGTATTTATAATAAATAAAAATTAATTAAAATTAAAATATTATACCTATACAAAAAATTAATGTGAATTATATCATTCAAATCTGGGCATAATATCTTAGGAACATCAATCTTGCTAACACACACAAAATTGCCTAAATGCTAAAAAAGACAGTCATGGAAACAATGACTTAAAAAAATTATAGATTCACTTTAATGAAATAAAAATAATTTTATATGATACTAAATAATCATAATATTAACTTAAAATAAATATATTATAGGCTCAAATATAAATATTGGTCTTAAAGACCAATCTCATGGTTTCACTGTACACAGACCTCAATATGTTAGACAAGTTAGTTTGAGATCAACTTTATGTAATAAAAACAAATTTAAAAATATTATATATAGTGGTTATATGTTTTATATGCATTTAAAAATAGCCCTATGTAATTGTATCCATCCCTAATCCATGGCAACACATGCCTAAGCTCATTCCCACTTTTGTTTGGTTTTTTCACTATCTTCCTCACTAGGCCTTTTAGCAATATACCAACTTTCATGACCATTTTAACATATTTTAAGTTTATAAACTAATAAAAATTTTACATGGACACAAAATAAAAGTCTCACACATCATCCTCTAATCATTTTCATGCTTTGACCTAGTCAACCCTTCCTACTACATAATTTTTTTGAAAAACAAAGGGTTTACTGTAGCTTCTACTCACTATTCTAATAAAAAATGCCACATAGAGGTAATTAGGAGAGTAATATACATGATTAAATCATAAAACTATGCCATCCATTTCATTATTATCAATTTATATCAATATATTCTATATCAGGTCATTTTTAGGGTTTTAGAGAGGGTTAAGACCACCTTACAGTCTTAATATTCATTCATACAGTTTGGGCCTTTAATCCAAAAAATAATGCTTGTAAACCTGAACTAGGATCCTTACCTAACTTATATTAACTTCTTAGGATCTCAAGAAATGTTTTCATGTGCTAACGACCACAAGAAAATCTTTCTTAGGTCTATAATACCTCATTTTGTAGACGTAGAAAACCTCAAAACCACATTTCAAGATTTATCC
The DNA here is from genome assembly GCA_037957365.1 of Torreya grandis. NCBI lineage: Eukaryota > Viridiplantae > Streptophyta > Pinopsida > Cupressales > Taxaceae > Torreya > Torreya grandis. Next base: position 284,702 of record JARHVA010001391.1, on the reverse strand, counting down.
TTCAAAATTTTTCCCAATAATTGGTAACCATACTTGAAAAAATCTTTAACACCTATAAAAATTATCTCATTAACTCTATCACCTTATAAACTAAACTTGACCCCTCATTAGGCCAAATAAGTATCTTTGTTCACTAAGCCTAAACCTGTAATTTACACTTGGACCTTGAACACACCTTGAAACCTATGGAAATAATCTCAAAACCTCATAATCATGTCATAAAACCTGATACCATTATCAAATTCTACCAATATTCTTCTCGTGATCCTTAGACTACTCACCTCAACATACTACCAAGCCTATGCCTCTTCACTAGGTATCTTCATGCAAATGAATAAGTAATGAACCAGCCTTAAAACATCCTATGAATTCTTGTCTACCTTATTAACATGTTTACATAGTTTCAAACATCTTCTTATATTATCTAACGATTATTTGAATTATTGATGACACCTCAAGACTCCTCATTAGGTTGAGCTAAGTCTAAGGTTAGTGTGGTTACATGCTTAGGCTTAAGACTACCCATGAAAGTTTAACTTGAAACTTTATTGAGTGTTTAAAAACTTAATATGCATTATTGGGAATATTTAAACATCCACTCATACCTATGTGTATCCATATTATCAAACCACCATCTTCACATGCATGCTCATGATATGGTAGTGCTCTTTAAGATTAGTGCTCAAAAGTATGCTTTCCTTGTATCTTGATCTTTACCTTGACATGTCATAAACCTCAAAATAATTACCATGTTTCTTTAAAATTATCTCTTAATATAGAGATAATAGTTTCACTTTAAATGTAATCTTGTCATATGACTTATTTGTCACATACCACTTTATCATGCATGGCCTCATATTTGATCTTGACATTAATGACATCCATCTTAATATTGACATAAAGGACATAACACCAACAATAAGAACATACCTCAAAAATCTCACCCTTTATCATTGATGGCATTCAATCAAAAAAATATAATCATTCTCATCTCCCTAAGTTGGATCTTGTTCAAATTGAGCTTTCTCCCAAACTGGAACTTTATTCCATTTTGACATTAATGACAAAGGGTTATTTTTTGATAGCTATTTGATCTTTGGACCTAAAAAACCACACCTTTTCTCTCAAAACAATATAATTATCTCTCTTTGAAAAAAACTCAACATATATCAAGGTAACAATTAAATGACTTCATAAACATATTGGTATTTCAAAATTTCTTCATGACTATTATAGATTTTCTTAGAAAACACACCTACTCTTGGAGAATGATTTCCTCCCCTTATCTCTATGAGATATTTGTACACTATTATGAATGTTACTTTGTTTGATTAGGTCATCATAAAGATTCCTTATAACCCATATCTTTTAATCACACCTCTAATATACTATTGACTGAACCTTAGATCTGAATGTAAACAAAGAACACAAAGCTCCCCCTAATACCGAGCATCCTTAATGTTTCTACTTACTATCTGACTACCTCCATGAATCCTAATGGAGTCACCTCTTTTATAGGGTACTAAAATGACATAAACTTAAGAGATTCCCAAATCTACATGTCCTCACTAAACTAAACTTTCTTCATGATCCTCTTAGGCTTGAATAGCCTCTTTGGATTAACCTCTTAATTATTTGTTTGAACAACATTCTAACTTGGTTTATTTGTATTCAATCCTTCATCTATAATATAGGCTGACATAGATAATTATTGGAACTCCTTTGCATATTAACTATGATCTACCATGGCAAATATTCCACTTAGACATGGAGATCAAACATTATTCACCTTAGCTACCTTTGGTTTCCAATCATTGTCTTGTCTTCTTTCTTACACTCTAGGGGCCTCAACTTTCTTATTTTGACATGAGAATTCATGCTTTAAAAACTTTGAAATATGACTATCCTTTTGATAATTGAAACACAATATTCCTCTTGATGGAAACACTCCATTACCCATACCTCCTAATTGATTATCCTCCTCATATTTCCATACATATTAATTCTTGTAGATTCATTTACAATGCCTTGATCTATGACCAAATTGGTTACATGAATAAAAATAACCATTGAAAGGATTATCATACCTTATAGCATTAGGTTTCCTGATTGGATTATTATTTATTCTTATAAAACCATCACTCCTTGATTGACCATTGGCATTTAAGGTATGATTCTCCTTGATCACATTAGTATTATTATTTTGGTCTCCATTAAAACTAAGACATGTTATGTCATTAGTAGTATATTGAATACTCAAGATGTTGTCTAAATAATTGGTACTATTTTCAAACCTCACAAAGTACTTCACCTTACTTGATGGATGATCCAAATCAGCTCTCAAGGAATCCACTTTAGTTACATATGTTGAATATTTTTCTTTTTTATCCTTTAATGTTGCAGTCACAATCCTAATTAGGTCTACACCTTTTTGACTATTTATTCTTATTCCTTGGAGTTATTTCTCAATCTATCTTCAAAAAAATTGATTTTATCTATCGTAAGCACAACCACTTTGAGGTGGGGGTTTGAATTAGTGTCTTAAAATAATCCATTATTTCCACTTAGCATGATTAACCTTCTAAGCCAATATAGAGATCAAGTAATGTATAGAGAAGTAATCACATAGACAAGAATTAAAATATCAAGACATGAACGTAATAGATATGTGATAAATCCTATGGGGGATAATACCCACTAAAAAACCACTTGCATTACTATCCTATAAAAAAATGGATCAACATTTAGTGAGGCACTAACCCATAAGGATAACTAACCCCTCACCAATTAAGCACCAACTCAAATAGTCCTTTATCAATTTCCAACTTGTAAGGAAGTACCCAACCCCTAAGTTACTCAAAACTAATTCAACCATTGCAAGCACACTTATGCAAGCTCCAATCTACAAATAAGATCCCACTCCTTTTTGAATAGTCTCCAACTCAACCAAGACCAAATTAATCACCTCAAGACACCTTATTAGTCAATTACTAGATGGTGACCTCTTATTTATCTCTCTATCTTGTCAATCCTCTATCATACATCAAGAACATATCTCTGATGCATCCTTTCTATTCTCTCAACTAACAATTAACTCACTCATCTCTTCTCAACCCTCTACCCCTCTCAAAATAGCCTCTATTCTTATTTTCTCAAACATGCCTCTTATTAGGATTATTAGGTCAACTAACCTTAATTATCATACTTAGAATTTTTTTAGGATATTCATGAATGATCCTCTTCTCCCATTTTATGGTCTACATGACCTAATTCTCCTCAAATATCTATTTTCTTTTATTTCATTCTTATTCCTTCACTTGCCCAAAGATGCCTATTATGCCTTGTTTAATATATGACTTTTATTTAAACATTATTTAGTCAACAAAACATATCTCTATAATTATATCACCATTTAAATATATCAATAAACATGTTTCACACAAGAATAAGATCACCATTAGGTCATCATTTATACCTTCATATTCTTCTATGCCTACTTAGAGACCTAATGTAGTAGGTCTATCTCAACCACACATTACCACTCTGACCCCTTAGAACATCTTGAGGCATACCACATAGATGAAGCACTTTATAAAACATAACAATAGTATTTATAAAACATATTATAATATTAACATCACCTATTAGGTCCATTAACCACTTGAACCACACCATTAGCCCTACTCACAATTAGGCCTTCATACATAGACAAAGTCTACCTTGAATATTTGAAGAATACAACAAAATATCCTACACAAACATGACCTTAAATAATATTAATATAAAATTAATGAACTGAAAACATCAATAAGTTATTTATTCTTCACAACATAAGCCAAAAGGCCTTAAGAACACTCCTCTAAAAGGATTACTCAAAACTACAAAAATACTACCAATATACAATCAAGAATATTTGACCACCAAAATTAGTATATAAACTTTAAAACAATATAAATTAATATATAATATATAATTGAATATATAAAACATCACCAAATTATTTTTATACTTCAAAACTAGTCAAAATGACATAAGAACATCATTCTCACTCACACTAAAAAACTTATTTGTAACTCCAATAACATAGTCATGAAGAATGTTGTCATTATCAATTATAAGGGTAATTAAAAGAATTATAATTCACATGAATAGTTTAAATGTGACCTTTATAACATACTACAATAGATATGTCATTGTTTATAGTGTCAAATAATGGTCTTGTAGACTAATTTGTTAACTCTCTCTTTCATAGTGCTTACACATACAGATAAGGCATCTTGGCCTTCATATCTCAACTCCTTAAAGTGAATTAAAACCTTCCATAAATCATGGATAGTTATTTAAGGTCATAAAAAACAATATAATAATCATTTTATGCATCATTTAATTTCATATATTCTCCAACTCATCAATCTCACTTACTCAAAACTGTCATTTTGCCTTGTAAACTAGTTATGGTGAGCATGCATTCCAACACCTGTGTATACATAATAAATAAGTCCTAATTATTTATTATTATCCTTATAAATATTTATAATATCTCTAAACATATATTTATATATATATGTCTAATTCCAAATATGAGATATATATAGCAATATGTGAACCTTACTCCTTCATTGTCACATCTTCTGTAGATAGGTTATCTTGTGAAAAAAAATGTATGCATTAAATATCATTATGAACCAATAAAAATTAATGTTTAATTGATATAATTCTTATAAAAACACTCCATGATGAATTCACACAAATTGGGCATGTTAAGGCTTCCTTAAACACCTTATCACTTTGACTAGTTTTTCTCACTAGTTTCACCATTAGCCCAATTTAGTGATAGGTCAACATGAGTGAAATAAATAGTTGACACAAATTTTATAACATCTATAGATAAATTAATGGTCATAAATCATGAGTTTATGGATTCTCCATTCATCTATTTTCATTACTTGGTCTAATGTAAATTTTATTGTGTATATCAACTTCTTCAGAAACAAACATTTTTTTATACTTTCACTCACTATCCTGATAAATCAATACCACTTGGAGATGTAAAATGGAGTTAAATAAAACCTAAAAAAACCTACCTAGGAATACAAGACCATTCTAATCACATTTTGATAATTTATTCAACATCAGGTCATTATGAGGGTTTTCAGAGGGTTTTAGATTGGTTTCCATTCTTTACATTTATTCATAAAAATATGTCCTTGAAACCTACTCCTAATGATTATAAATAATTTATAATACAATTTTTATCTCCCCCCAAGAGCTCAAGTTCCCATGAAATAGTCATACATGTCAACAAGCATCAAAATTGCCTTCTCAGGTTTTCATCTCTTCATATTTCACACACATGAGACCTTTAAACTCATTTTCATGATTTATCGTTAAAATAAATACCTAAGAATCCATTATCACTATTTAAACAACATATTACACCTATTTAAAAAATCAAATGAGATCTATCACCTTGGAAACTAACTTTGAACCTTCATTAGGCCATACTAGGTATCTTTGCACATTAGGTCTTAAATTACCAGTCATACTCTAGACCTTGAATATACCTTGAAACCTATTGCACTAGTCTCAAAACCTTATAACCATGTCATAAAACATCATACCATTCTCACACAATCTCAAAATCCTCCAAACCTAATCATGAAGTCTCATCATGTAATCTAGGGTCTTAAGACAAGGTCTATGAGAAGACCACCAACGAAGAGCATACCTCTTTGACTAACTATGATAGTTATGTGACTAACTAAACACCTTAAAAACATGATATAACAATTCATTACACACCTTAAAGCTCAAACATATCTATATCACCACCACCATGCCTTTATAATCCATATTCATGCTAAAGACTAGTCCATCATATAGACCTACCAGGTACCATACCTCTTTGAGACCTTCTTACCATTATAGATGCACTATAAGACTTATTATTATGATAAAAAAAAACCTATATACCATGCTAAACTACTGACACACATCTTTTCACAAGCTTGTCACACCAAAACATAGTGCCAAGATCTTATATAAAACTCGAGAATATACTAGACCATTCTTGACCCATCATGAATACTTACCCTATCTCTTCACAAGATATCTTCGTGGCATCAGTGAAACTCAAAAAAATTTGACATAAATTACAAAATGAATGCCTCAAACACAAAAATAGGAAAATACCTAAATAATCTCCCCCTTTGTCACTGATGATAAACACTTTAACATAATAGATCAAACTCATCTCCTCAAGATGAAACTCTCTCAAACTAATATTTATCCTAATAAAGTATTTCTCCCCCTTTGATATTAATTACAAAGGGTAATGTACACTCTCACAAGGTCATCCACACATATTCCACTGATCTTTTGACTTGACCACTCACAAAACCATTAATCTCCCCTTTTATTCATATATACTTCTCCTAAAGCTTCTCAAGAGACTTGAGTTAGGTCTCCTAACTCCATGCTCTACCTATATCATGTAATTTTAAACCACAAACAACTATTTATAGAAAAAAATATCTCACAAGAATACTATACCTTGAATTAAGATAACTTCACCCATACATGGGATCCCAAAGATGACCAAAATAATTTATACAAAAACTATCCTTCTAGAACCCACATGGCCTTCTCCAAAGATCATCAACCCTTCTTATATGAATCTAATGACCATTACTAAATTATAAAGAAAACACAAGATCTTATGAAGTCTCAAATCCAAAACTATCATCTGATCAACCAAACATGAGCTCAACTCATATAATTAGCTCAACCCTCTTCAATAACCATAAACTCAGCACATAGAAATAAGGAAATTAAGAAACATATTAGACACATTATCCCCCTAAGATCATGCATACCAATTTTAGATGAACTCAAAATACATAATTTCTCACCTTGTCCTTAACATGATTGAAACCAATTGATTACACTCAGAATACTCATTGAGATACCTTAACTTGACATCTATTGAAGAACCTTCCCTTCTCTCTACCCTTCCTAAGCTAAGTATCACCTAATCATGGTCTCACTAACATCCTTAGGCCTCTAACATACCTTTTCTTATCTACGACAACTTCATAGACTTAACTCAACTCATCTAGCTTGATAATCAACTCATTTTTCATTTACAAACCTCTACCTTTATAGATACTTATGACTTACTTATATATCTCTTTGTGATGTTTCATCAATGATATAGATTATGTGATCATATGTCATAGCTTAGGTCATTTGAAAACATATTAATGAAAACACAATGTTAAACATACTCTTTAGATCATCTCCAATACTTGAATCTTATGGATAATACCTCTACCAAAAATGGCATTAGTCTTATAGACCAATCAACAACTCTCATGTGCCTTTACTTACTTGATTCAGTAAGATACCTACACATACCTTATTATAAGGCTTAAATCAAGGTTATATAGGACACCTTGATGCCTTGACCTATTCATTACTCTTAACATGTCTTGATAGTCCTTGTAGATTGTCAAATTAGGTTTGATCTTTGACTTGGCTTCTACATAATCTTTTTAACCTAGAAAATGGTAGTTTTGACATTCTTTCAACTTTTAATGATGTCTTATAACAACACATAGCTCACCTTGGTTTATGTTTTGATTAAGCATAATATTTTAATCCTTATTATCCTTAGTTAGCTTTTTTATTATTATCTTTCTTTGATAGACCATCGTTATAAAAAATATAAATGATGTCATCAACATACTTCAAGCTTGTGATTCTTAGGATAACATGTAGACTGTTAGGCCTCACCCAAATGACTTTATTTGATACCAATTATTGGAATCATAACCATTGAGATTTGGGGGGAGGGGTGAATTAGTGTCTTAAAATTAATGATTTATTTCCAGTTAACATGATTAACCTTCCAAACTAGTATAGAGATCAAGAAATGCATATAAAAGCAATCACATAGACAATAATCAAGATATCAACACATAAACACAAGATATATGTGGGAAAAATCATGTGGGACAAAACCCACTAAAACACCACTTTGAATACTATCCTATAATAAATGGATTAACATATAGTGAGTCACCAACCCCAGAAGGAGTACCGAACCCTCACCAATCAAGCACCAACTCAACTAGTACTTTAATAAGATCTAACTTGTAGGGAGACACCCACCCCCTACGTGACTAAGCACTAACTTAGGCACTTCAAGGACACTTATATAACTTCTTGACTAAGTGATAACTCAGCCAAGACCAACTTGATCACTGAAATACACCTTGTTGCTTAGTAAATAAATGTTGACCTCTTCTTCAGCTCTCTATCTTATCTATCCTTTGTCATACATTAGGAACATATCTTTGATGTATCTCTAATGGTCTCTCAACTGATAATCAACTCATTCATTTCCTCTCAAACTTCTACCCCTCTCAAAATACCCTCTAGGATTCTTCACTCAAACATGCCTCTTACTAGGCTCATTAGGTTAACTAACCTTGTTTATCATACTTGGAACCTCTATAAGATATTTATGGCTGATATTCTACTCCTCTTTTATTGTATACATGACCTAATTCTTCTCCTCAAAGAGATATTTTTTTCAATTTCACTCTTATTCCTTAACTAGCCCAAATAGGCCTATTATGCCTTGTATAAATACAAGACTCTTTCTTTCACCCTCCTTAATCAGACAAACATCTATCCATACTTGTATCACCCTTGAAATAAATCAATACACATGTTTCACATAATAATAGGATCACCATTAGATCATCCAAACTCATTTATATGTTAATATTCTTATATACCTATTTATAGACCTAATGCATTAGGTTTATCTCAACCATATGTTACCATTATGACCCCTTAGAACATCTTGAGGGATATTGAATAAATGAATGTTTTTATAAACTATACTAATAGGCTTTATCCAACATTTTAATGAACCACTAAACCAAAACCTTGAGGTGTTAGTGAAATCCACCCATCAGGATCATAACATCCCACCATGATTCCAAAGCCTAGACTTTGGACTAAATTTGTGCCTGTATCACTAGGATCCACATGTGTATAAGCCCCAGATGAACATTGCCATGCTGGTGTAGACACCTTCTCCATGACATCAACCTAGGTGGAGGCTCTGATAGCACATGTAATAAATTGATAAACCAAAACCTCAAGGCATTAGTGAAATCTACCCATTAGTATCATAACAAAAATCATCTAGGATTCACACCATTTATTAGGTCCATTCACCACTTGAACCCTGCCATTAGCCCTACTCACAATTAGGCCTTCATACATAGAAAAAGTATGGTTTAAATATTTTAGGAATACAACCAAATATACCACACAACCATGTCCTTAATCACATTAAAATAATATTCATGACCTAAATAACATCTCTAGGTGATTTAGTATTCACTAAACAATCCAAAAGGTCTCAAGAAGACTCTTGTAAAAGGCTTATTTAGAATTGCCAAATGTTGTAAATATACGGTCAAGAATATTTTACCACCAACATCTATTTTTGAAATTTCAAACACTTAAAATGCATGTATAATATTTTATATAATCTATAATACATCACCACATGATTTTAATATTTCAAAACTAGTAAAAATGACACAAAAACATGATTCTTACACACACAAAATTACCTATAGCTCCAAAAACATAGTCATGAAAAATGTTGTCTTTAGCACTTGTAAGGGTACTTAAAAGACTTATAATTAAAATTAATAGTTTATATATAGCCTTTATAACATCCTCAAATATATATATCATTGGTTTTAGTTCAAAAATCGATCTTGAAGACCAATTTGTTAACTCTCTCTTTCACAGTGCTTACACAACTAGATAAGCCATTTTGGCTTTCATATCTCAACTCCTTAAGATTACTTTCAACATTTAATAAAGAATGAATAGTTATTTTAGGTCTTAAAAAACAACATAATAATAATTTTATGAATCATATAATTTTATATATCTTCCAACTCATCAATCTCACTTACTTACTCAAAACTATCATTCTACCTTATAAACCAGACATGGTGAACATGCATTTCAACACCTGTGTATAAATAATAAATAAGTAATAATGAATGATTATTATCCTTATATATATTTATAATATCTATAAACAAAAATATATATGTTTAATGTAAATTATGATATATATATATATGAACCCTACTCCTTCACTATTATATCTTCTTTAGACAAGTCATCTTGTGAACAAAATTTTCACCCCTTAAAGCTGATTAGGAACCACTAAAAATACATGGTGAAGATATATAATTCTTATAAAAACAATACATGATAAATTTGACACAAATTGGTCCTATTAAAGCTTCCCTAAACACCTTCTGACTCTAACTATTTTTTTCACTAGTTTCACCATTAGCCTAGTTTAGTGATAGGTCAACATGAGTGACCAAAGTAGTTGAAAAAAATCTTGTAAATTGCCTAGATACCTTTATGGTAATAAATAATGAGTGTCTATATTATCCATTCATCTATTTTAATAATTGGTCTAATACAAATTTTGTCTTCTATATTAAATTCTTTAGAAAAAAACATTTTCCTAGAGGTTTCACTCATTATCCTAACAAACCACTACCACCTGGAGATTCCTGATGGAGTTAAATACAACATAAAAAAATTTACCTAGGCATAAAAGACCATTATAAGAAAATTTTGACAAGTTATTCAACATTTGGTCTTTATGAGGGTTTTCGACTAGTTTTCATTCTTAACATTTGCTCATACATCTATATCCCTAAAACCTATTACTAATGCTTGTAAATAATATCTAGGAACCTTTTACATATATAAAAAATATAATATATTCCCATTAAATAGTCATATGTGTCAAAAATCATCAAAATTCCCTTCTTAGGTTTTCATCTCTTCATTCTACACACACAGGTGACATTTAAACTCATTTTCATGCTTTCTCCTTCAAATAAAGACCTAAAACTTAATGATAAATATTTAAAAAACATATTACACCAATTTAAAAACTTAAATGAGCTCTATCACCTTTAAAAATAACTTTTACCCCTCATTAGGCCACAATAGGTCTCTTTACACATTAGGTCTTAAACTTCTAGTCATACTTTAGACCTTGAATATAAATTGAAACCTCTTTCACTACTCTCAACACCTCATAAACATGTAATAAACCCTCATACCATGCTCAAACAATCTCACAAGCCTTTAAATCTAATCATGAAGCCTCATCATGCCACTTAGGGTCTTAGGACAAGGTCTATGAGAAGACCACCAGTGAAGAGCATACCCCTTTGTATCACTCTAAGAGTCATGTGATTGAATAAAGACCTTAATCACATGTTATAAAACTTCATTAGACACCATAAATATCAAAAACATCTGCATTACCACCACCATGCCTTTATAATCCATATTCATGCTTAAGAACTAGTCTATCATACAGACCTACTAGGTACCATACCTCTTTGAGACCTTCCTAACACTTTATATTTACTCTAATACTCATTATTATCCTAAAATAATTAAATTAAATGCTAAAATATTTCCAAACATTTTCTCACAATATTATCACATCAAAACATATTGTTAAGATCTTATGTAGAACTCAAGAATCTACTAGACCATGCTTGAGCCATAATGAATACTTACCATGTATCTTCACAAGATCACTTTAGGGACATAAATGAAACTCAAAAACCTTTGAAATAAATTAAAAAATTAATTCCTAAAGCACAAAAATAGGAACATACCTCAATAATCTCCCCTTTTGTCATTGGTGGCAAACAGTCTAACACAATAGATCAAACTCATCTCCTCAAGATGGATCTCTCTCAAACTAATATTTCTCCTAATAAAGTCTTTATCCCCCTTTTAAATTAATTAAAAATGGTCATATACACTCTCACAAGGTCATCCAAACATATTCCACTTATTTTTGGACCTAACCACTCATAGAATCAACAATCTCCCCCTTTTTCCATACATACTTTTGCTCAAGTTTCTCAAGATACTTAAGTTAGCTCCCCTAACTCCATGTTATACCTAGATCATGTCATTTGAAACCATAAAAAATTTTATAAATAAAATACATATCTCAAAAAAATATTATACCTTGAATGAAGATAACTTCACCCATACATGGGTTTCCAAAGATGACCAATATATTTTATGGAACAATTTTCCTTCTAGATCCCACATGTCCTTATCCAAAGATCATCAAGCCTTCTCATAAAAATATCAAATAAATTAATAAATTATAAAGAAAACATAATATACTACGAATTATCACATCTAAAAATACCATCCAATCAACCAAACATGAGCTCAACTCATAGAAGTAGATAAACCTTCTTCAACAACTAGAAACTCAACACATAAGAACAAGGAAATTAAGAATCATCTTAGACACATGCTCCCCATAAGATCATTCATACAAATTTTAGATGAACTAAAAATACATAATTTCTCACCTTTTCTTTCATATGATTTAAACCAATTGATTACACTTAGAATACTCACTAAAATAACTCAACTTGACATCTATTGAAGAACCTTACCTTCTCTATATCATTCTTCAGCTATCTATCACCTGATCATGGTCTCATTAACATACTTAGGCCTCTAACATACATCTGATTATCTATGACAACTTCATAGATTAAACTCAGCTCCTATAACTTGATGATCAACTCATTCTTCATTTATAGACCTCTACTTTTATAGATACTTATGACTTACTTGTAGATCTCTTTATGATGTTTCATTAATGATATAGATCATATGATCATATATCATAGCTTAGTTCACTTCATATAATATTCATGAAAACACAAGGTCAAACATAATCTTTATATCATCTCCAATCCTTGAATATTATGGAAAATGCCTCTACCAAGAATGGCATTGGTATCATAGACTAGTCAACAATTCTCATGAGCCTTTTTTTACTTTTTCATCATGATACCTATACATACCTTCTTACAATTCCAAAAGTAAGGTTCTGAAAAACACCTTGATGCCTTGACATGTTCTTTACTCTCAACATGTCTTTAGATTCCTTATAGACTATCAAATTAGGTTTAATCTTTGACTTGGGTTATACATAATCCTATTGGATTTTTAGGTTTTACCCTAGCTTAGAAAATGATTCTTAAAGTTCCATACTCAAAACTAGTCCAGCATGGGATTAACCTAAGACTATGGGTTATCTATTTATAGGTAAAAACCTCTAGAATTAAAGGGGTTTACTCCCTTGATATGAAAATATAGTGCCTTTCTGAGATTTGAAATTTGTCACAAGGAAAGTAGAGAGAAATGAAAAACTAACTAGGATATAACCTATGTGGTGATGCACCAAATTAATCAATGATCCACTCTTAGCTTAAACACTTTCATGACTACTAATGAATTAAATAGGGATAAGGGTTGTTCAAATCCTTTGATAATGTCTAAATCATGCGTTATTTCATGAATTCTAGGTAGAAACCTAAAAATTAAAGGATATAATGGATAAGTTATATGCACGATATTATAGGTTCTTTGACACTACAAGAAAAATATCATTAGACAACACTTCACACAATCTATAAGAAACTTAAAAACTTGAAATCAAGTTACATGAAATACATACATATGATGAAAAGGATAAAATAAATTATTTGTATAAAAATTAAATGAGATACACTTATCATTCAATAAGAATCTGAACTTGTCTTGTATTGCTTCAAAAGGAGTTTACACTATGATTTTGGTAGAGCTTCACTACACCCAACCAAGGGATACCAACTAAGGCTTAAAAGTTTGAATATATAGAATAATGACATGAGAGAGAAGGGTATAATATCATAAAATGTTAGATATGAGGGTCATTAATGACCAATTCCACTTAAAATATTAGTTATAATAGTTACATAAACCTCTTTCTAGCTTTCCCATGCATTAGATCTCCTTAATTAATCCTTGAATGAGATTTTGGAATTAGAAAATATGTTAGGGAGGCTGATCCAAATTTACTTAAACTTATTAAAGGATTTATCAAGATTATAATATTCTATCATGCTTCTTTGTGGTAGTTATAATAATCAATTAGGCCACCATAATCATGTAGCAGACCATACTCCTTTAGAGCAAATTAGCAAGGTCACATAAACTATCTTGTTTTTTCATCATAGCCATGAAATTATAACTAAAATACATTTAAGGGTTAGTTAAAAAGTTTTTAAATTTTCAGTTGACTCACTCCATTGGCCTTACAATGCCAACTTGACCTTCTTTGATGACCAATTAGGCCAATTAGGCCTATTAGGCATATTTGCCTAAGTGTTGAAACTAGTCAACCATTGGAGACCTATAAAAAAGATTATAAACCTATGTAATAATATGATCAATTCTTTAAACATCATTTAAAAACATGGCATAGGCTTAGAAAGGCATCAAGAACTTGAAACTCTATCTCTTAAAGTTGACAAGTTCATCCTCCTCATGTATTGGTAGGCTAACAACTTTAGATGTACTTGAAAAGGGTCTTATAGTTGAATCATTAAGAATGTTATGAACTGATAAAGTGAATCAAGTCTCAAAATTTCTACCCCAATTGTTGGAATCATTATACACCACTAAATACCCTTCATTCTACTCAAAATCCTAAAAAATAATCTATTTTTGAGGATTTTGTATAATGTTTATATGGTCAACTATCAAAGGTAAATTACCCCATGAGTGTAATTATTGTTTCATTAGATATTTATACCATTATAGGATGTGATGGCATCAAAATATTAAATTTTCTAAGTTTGGGTCTAATTAGGGATTTAGGGAGGTTTATGATTGGTTAGGGGTTTTAAGGATAGTTTATACAGTAAAAATGTCTAATTCTAGAACAAAAACCATGAATTTTTAGGGAATATACCTACCAAAATTCCATGAATGGATAGGACTTCCATGTAGAGGATGGAAAAATATATGAATGCCAAAAGATGACCCTAGAGGAGTTTGCATGCCATTTTAAAGTGTTTATCTCCTTAAAATTCATTCATAAAACCTAACATCCCAATTCAAACAAATCTAACATGGATTGTTAGTGTAAAATGGTACCTTAAACATACTAGGATCTTTGGTCTTGAGAGCTCATGTGATGGATGGGGTGAGTGCTTGAAGTTGGCACTTCAACTATCTATGTGTAGGATTGAATGTTTCAAGAAATATTTTGGGGTTTTTATAATCTTAATTCACTCTTTTACACTTGAATATCCTCTCTAATTTCCCAATAATATTCATCCTCTTCTCCACTTGATCATACAACCTGGTATAGGAGCTTGAGAGAGCCTTGGTGTGGCTTTGGGCTTGTAGGTAGGTTTGTATGATTGTGTCCCAAATGGTATTTGACTATACATAATCATGTTACACCCTTGGAAGATATTTTATGATTATAAAACATAATGTCCTATTATCTCAAAACATTATATGGGTCCAAACTATCTTGTAGACCTTCCAAGCTTGATTTTGTCAGTTTAGCCCCTTGATAATTTACCTAGACATTCTTTGTCCGAGATAAAATAGTGGGTATAACCAATATTTTTATAACTAATACAAGATTATTTATGAATTCTATTACTCATGATGGTACTCTCCTCTAGAATTGAATAACCATTTTGACTTAAATTAGCCATTGACCATCTACTAATTGTATGACTATGTTTGAGGATCTAATGTAAATTCCCCTTATTGATTCATTGAAGATCTATATGTATAAATACTATGTGATTTCCCTTGGGCATCCTTATCATTCCCATTTAGGTTTATTTCCTTAGATTCATCTTTTACCTGTAGCTTATTTGATTTCTTATATGCACATATTGCTCTCTTAAGGCCCTTTGATTGGGTTCCCTAACTAGAGTGTGGTAAATAGGTATCATTGAAGAATTAAATTAGACTAATAAAATCCTCCATACTAGATATGATCTTATGTGAATGCATTTAATCATCAATGAACCCTTCATACCATATGCACATTCCTCTATGGTTTAGACACAGTCAAAAGTGTGAAACCTTGAGAGGTTGTGTCTTAGTGTTCCCTGGTTCAAATAGGAATCTTAACACACTAGAATGATTATAATTCCACCCATATACTTATGATGCTTGTCATCTAGTAGCTTGGCATCTGTAGAACCATCCAATATCCATGATGCCATCCACCCTTCTAATGCATAAGTTTGCCTATGTATGAGTAGTCTTTAAGACCCTTGGTGTGAAAACTTAGTTGTTTCATACTTTACAGGGTGATTAAATGTGTTTAAAATCACATATAAACATCATATAATCTCTTAAAAACATATATATCTTGTCTTGACTCTAGACCTTCAAGTGTTTGATTGGTATTAGTCTTATGACTAGCTTATGGGTATAAATACATGTATTCTTAACTGAGTTGGGAAATAACCTCCTTTCTAAAATTTGTCATGGGAATTAAAAATCATATTAACTTTTTAAAGGGTCCTTATATATCTAGAATTTCCACCAACTACCTCAATAATGGCCCCCAATGTCTATAACTTAACTCCATTATTTTTCATGAACTAACTATAGGTAGACATTTCCTCATGTTGACTATGTGCTTTAAATCTAAGTAGTTATTATTTTTATTCCATGGTGATATTTATCACTCTCTATATTTCCCATTCAAAAATGGAACTCAAAAATCTTCTATGAACCTTACCCTTCTTCCATAAACAAGGTGTGGCCTTTAGCATACATAGACCTGCTATAGGTATTTGTTGGGTGTATGTATATATCATGTTGTATTAGGTATCTATAAGGAGGTTAAGTCTCATACTTGTAGGTGTTGGTCCCTTTATAACTATTATCACTTTTAACTCTTCAATAGACACCTAATATCCTCATGAAGCATAACTCTACTAAACCTTTCTTCATTAGTCAACTTACGACAATGGGCTTGCTTATAGGTGCACATCTGGCATTTGAGAGAGTTATTTGATGAATAGTGGGGTAATGTGACATCTAATAACCTTGTCATTCTTTTTATATCTTTCACTATCCATCTCTTTCTTATGAGAACCCACTTTGATTCCTTTCTATCATTCCAACTATCAAGAATCTCTTAGCTTCTTCTCACTATATGAAATAATACAATCCACATGTGTCATTTAGGGTGAATGTTTCCTTTTCTTATTATGGTTCTTAAATATCATTGGTTTCTTATTTATAATCCATCATAGTCATTTTGTCTCCCTGATTTGTCCTTGGAAAGTCTCATAATGTCCTCTAGCAACCTTGCTATAGTGGCCTTAGAAGGCTAGTTGTAGGTGTACTTAAGCACCCTCAAATCATTTTATGTCCATATAGGCCTCAAATTATAATATTTTCTACTATTTGACATTCTCATTACATATTTATCAACCCTTACTCCTACCTACACATAGTGTTGTTAGACGTATTTCTTGTAACCTTTCTCATTTGCCCTTTAGCATAGTGAATGTAGGTGTTAAACTATCTTAAGCCTTATTAAGGGAGCCAATACCTTCATACTTGTAGGTCTTATTATTCTTGATCATCAATGGCACTTTATTTCTCAAAAGAAACTTCACAATCTCAATTAAGCATAACCTCTACTACCTCTACTAGACCTTCTTTCAAAAACCAAATTTTAGGCCTCTTAGTTGTTGTATGTGCTTATGAAATCTATTTAGTAGGGTAAAATACAATGTCAACATAAACCCTCATGTTATTTATAGAGAGGATTAAAAATCAAGTTAGTCAAACATTAGTCCATAAATCTTGAGAATTACAAAGGATATAGAAAGAAACAAATGATAAAAAGAAATAAATGAAAGAAAGAAACATCATATTACCTTCCCAAATGGATTCACCATACCCATGTGGATCAAAATCATGTTCTCCCTTGATCAAACATCCTTGTCTTTGTCAAAAAAGGTGGAAAACTCCTCCAATATCTTAAGAACACTCCATAAAACCTAGGCTTATGATTTCAAATCACTAAACTAGCCTATCAATGAAGCTTGTAACTAAATATAATGGTCTATTAAAAAGGATTATGGAGACAATTATAAATAATAGCTTTACATAAATGAAGCTTAAAATTCATGTCCATGGCCTCTCTATTTATAAATTTTTGAGATTGGTCAAGATTAACCATGACCGTCCATCTCAAGATTGAGATGTGTGGATATGGATAATCCTAATATTTGGAATTGAAATCATAAATATCCTCAAGATAAATAAGCATTAAAGAGGAATGGGAGGCATTAACTAGGCATGGGTGACCCATAATTCTGATATTTTATGCACTTATGGCTTGATGGATGCCACCCCATGGATGACATCACTAGGTGATGCAAATATTCAAATTCAATTTCCAATAATGAGATATTAAAAAAGATATATGGAATTCTTACTTAAGCGCTTAAATTGGATTAATTAGATTAAGTTTAATCATGTTTAGTGCAATTCTTTGGAAATTGGTGTACAATTAATCAAAATGGTTAGAAATTCATATTACTATATCATAATTTGACTAGAGAGGAATTGGAAGGTGATGTTATATGTGTTGGAGTTGTATTCCCATTTAGGATGTTTCCAATACTAAATAACAAAGGTACTTGATGAATACCAATGAATTAGAAGAAAAGAGTGATCTAGAACACTAAATGGTTAATTTGTCATTTTGACTCAAAATGATCTGATCAAAGTTAGCTAGCCCATAAAATACATTGCCCTGTTTAAGGATACTTGGACCCAAACTAGCACTTGTAAGTGACAAGTTTGAATCATTTAGGGTATTTTATGGATTTTGACCTAAAATGTGCATTTGAGTGCAATTCAAGTAAGATTGACAATTTCAACACAAATGGTGTTAGGAATTGGATGTCTACAGTTTTCCCCTATTTTAGAAGGTATAGTGAGATATTTAGGTGAATCAATGTTTTTTCAAAGAAAAGATTTGTCAAGAAGAAATTGGAATAGACCCATGATGCCCCCTTGATAGGACATACTAGGATAGAATAAAAGGATGGACTCTTGAAAAGAGAGAGAAAGTGAGAGATTAACCCATGGACCAGATCACATCCAGATGAGCTTATTGTTGCACATGTGATTACCATCAATTATCAAAATATAATTAAGAGTGAAATAGGCCCTAGAAATAGGGGGAATGGGAAATATGCAATCCATAAATTTAAGGGACACACTTTAAATGTACCTAATTTAAGAGTAAAAGCTACATGATTACAACATTTATCAATCCCATGACAAGTTGCACACTAAAATATTTCCATCATAGGCATTTGTGTGGAGAGAATGGAATTAGAAGAAAAGATAGAGCATTCTAATTCAGGAAGGGAAGCACCACTAGAATAGGGTCTCTAAAGAGAAGATAATAAGTACTTTAGTAGAGCAAATGTGATGATGATAAAATAGTTTTACCCCAATAGGGAAAATTTTGATCATTGATAAAGAATGAATAATGATTTTTCCACTATAAATCTGTTTTGATTCATACATGGTTTAGATGTTGTGCCCTAACATGGGCAATTAGTAAGCAAAATATCTCAAGGATGTAACTTAAAAGATAGGTTAAAGCGAGTGGACATAAATGTATATTTGATGGTGTAATGGCTTAGAAAGCCATTATAGAGTAAAAAATACTCTACGTTTCATTCTAATTTTTAGTAGTGCATGATCCAGATCACTATCCCTACATAGTTTGGTTTGAGACGGTGAAGTTTTAAAATAGAGTGTGGGCTCTAATTTCCTTTTGATTCATTTTTCTCTAAGTGTTGAAGTCAAGTGAAAGCTGCCAAGTGTCATTTTCTGAGGCACTTTTCATAATTTCATTAAGACCATGGAACATGCCACGTGTCCCTTAGCAACTCAATGAAAAGCAATAAGTGTTAGCATCTACATTTCATATCAACACCCACATTTCAAATCTCTTTTTAGTGAAAGGTTTTAACAAGATAAGTATTAGGATCAGGTGGAAAGCACCAAGTGGAAAACATAGAAGGTCTTAATTTTTATTTTCTAAAAGTGACAGAAGATGCCACGTATCCTAGCAAAAGAGAGTGGAAGCCACCACGTGTCAAGATCTAAATTATCTTCATTTTGCTTCATTGATATAGCAAAGACTGTGGTGGGTCTCAAGTTATGTTCTTGAAGCAAACAAAAGTCATCAGGTGTCACTGTCTATGTAAATATGAAATGAGACCCAATTATTTCTATGATATAAATAGAGTAAAGTGGAGACTACCATGTGTCACTTTCCATAGGTTTATAAAAAGGTAGCTCATAGAAGCGGAGGCCACCATGTAACCCTAGATAAGTAAAGTAGAGATTGCCACGTGTCCTTTAATGAAGTAGTGAAGATTGGCACCTGTCCCTGTGCCCCTTTTCAAGTTACCTAGGCAAGAAAGGCTATGGGTCTTATTTACTTTTAAGCTATTAAAGTTTTGAGGAAGTGGATTGCAACAAGTGTCAAAGGTAGAACACTCATAAGTAAAGACACAAAAGAAGTATAAATTAAGTGGAAAGTGTTGCGTGTCTTTGATATGTGTTGTGGAACACGCCAAGTGTCATGTTTTGGTGTCTCCTAAGTAACAAGAAGTTTTTCAAGGAATTGGCTAAGTGTTATCTAGCATTTAAGAGAAGGGAGCGTCTTGCAATCTATTTTAGATAATGAACTACCAAAAGACAAAGCATTTCAGAATCAATGAAATATCTTTTGTTAGACACTTATAATTCTATTAGATTTTAGTTGGGCCATTAGATTGGGAACAAGTAGACAATCTGAAGTAAATCCAAGGCTATAAATAAGGGTGTAGAGATCACCAAAAGGGGGAGATACAAGAGAGAATTTTCTGAGAGAATTATTGTTAAGAGTTTAGACTTTCTAGAGCTGTGACTAGGAATATCATTTTCCTTTGTTCTATCTTCTTAAGTTGGAAGGTTTATGTAACTATGCATGTTTCTATGCCTCTTATGTGACTAGAGAATTAATGAGAAGATTGAATCTTGTGCCTTTGATGATACTTTCTATGTCATTGAAAAAGTATTCTAGGTTGTGTTGTCAAGAGTTTAGACTTTCTAGAGTTGTGATTAGGAATGTTATTTGCCTTTGTTTCATTTTCTTGAGTTGAAAAGTTTATATAATTATGCATGTTTCTATGCCTCTTATGTGACTGGAAAATTCAAATAAGAAGATTGAACCATGTGCCTTTGTTGACATTTTTTGTATCACTACAAAAGTAGTCTATGCTGAGCCTCTGTTTCTATTATTTCCATATTTTACATTGATCATGCACTTGTTTGATCTTAAAAGTAAATGAATCTTACATATAGTCTCATTGTGCTCAGGATTAAGGTCAAATTACATTTAGGTGCATTACCATAGTTAGATTTCCTTTCTTGAATTTTTGTTTTTGTTAAAATTCCTATCCCTTTTCCCAGTATATACTTGATATAAAGAAGAGACCAGCTTCTTAAAAATCTAGAGGTTGTTTCAAGTCGCAAGTCCCACATCTTGAAACTTCCCATTATTGGTGCTAAAACAAGCACAATTTTAAATCATCAACTATTTTTGGCATGCCTGGTGGGACAAATCTTGAAGTTTCTTTTAAGATCGTATGAAGTAGAGAGCTATGAGGAGTCATAGCTATGGACCAGTAACCAGATCACAATCTGCTATAAATCCAAGTACTCTTTTACCACCTTTGGTAACTAGTCCAAAAAGAAGAATCAACTAGTTTATACCAATACCAAGAGCAAATATGGGAGCCCCTATACCCCCAATAAATTATGCAAGCTAGAACACTGGTAGTCCATTGATTTTCCTAATACCACCAACCACTTGGGACCCTATCCCAGTGAATGCCCCAAATTCTCTGCCTAAATTTAGTGGGCAAGACTTTAAAACACCTAAGAAACATCTTTAGGATGTATCAGATGTCTGTGTTATACATGTTGTCACATAGAAAAATGTGGCCATAAGATTATTAGTAGCTTCTTTTAAAGGGAAAGCTCTAGAATGGTATCGGTCCCTAACCCCAAATACCATCTCTACATGGGATCAGCTTGGAGATATTTTCTTTGAAAGATTCAAAGAGAAGGGTGATAATTCTTCTTTATTACAACAATTAATTACCATTCAAAAGGCACCACAAGAAGCCATGACTGACTTCAATTCCAGATTTAAAAAGACTTGGGAAGGAATCCCTACTATAGCTAGACCATTACTAGGTATGGCCATAGTGTTTTATCTTAAGGCTTTAAATTTGGATATATCTATTATGATTTAGTCACTTAGAGGATAAAATTTGCCAGAGGCTTATGACTATGTAGTCAGAGCTAAGAACAATTTAATAGATGCTGGAAAGTTACCTCTAAGGCCTCCCATGCCCATGTTCCCAAAAATTTCCTTACCATTACCTCAAGAAGCTGCTAAGTCTATAACCCCACTTGTGTCTATGTACACCTATCCTCAACCATCTGGTAAAGAAATTATCCCCACTCAATCATTTGAGTTAGATGGTATCAAGAATATCCTAAGGACATTTTCTAATGACCTGATCAATATAAAAAGACAATAGAATACTTTTCCTAAAACCCAATACCAGGGCTATCAAGGAAATAGATTTTCATCTCAGCTAAACCAATACCAGGGTCCTCCAAGACAAAATAACCATCAGCTAGCAAACCAATTAGTTACATTCCCCACACCCTCACAGACTATTCTTCCCAATTCAAATAGGGAGATTGTTCGAGGGTAAAACAACTATGTGGATAACACTAATGCCTAGTGTTTCCCTTGCAATAATGCCCATACACCTAGAGATTGTCCTATGGGTAATCTACAACAAAAAGTGACAGAGCAAAGAAGAATGGATCATTAATTTGCAAGTCCTAGTGATAATCAAGCCTACCAGTCTCTTGGTATGCAAAATTCATTCTTAATGGCTCAGATGCAAGGGATGTCTTTGCAAAAAGAGGAAGAAATAGTCCTGGAATATGCTTTGTTCTAATGGGTTGAAGATGAAGAATCGGTATTTTTGAATGAAGCTTATGTTTCCAAGAAACCAGTGGTGTAATCAAACTACTATACTAGATCAAAGAAAAGAATGTTGGAATATCTTGAAGTTGTAAACAATGAAGTTATGAAGAATCCTTCATTTCAATATCATCAACACACAACTATTAGATAAGAAATGCTTTAGCCAGTACAGAATCAAGAAGTTCCTGAACAAGTTTAAGGAAAGACAAGATATCCTAATCTTCCAAGAATTCAAACTTTGGGATCAATGAATGTGTTTGATCAACTGAAGATGACCCCAACACAAGTATCAATTTGGGACATATTAGCTATTCCTAAACAAAAGACACTATTACGAGAGGCTCTTCAAAATCAATCAATGCCCAAATGTACTAAAGGACCTGCTAATAAAAGAAAGCTCAAAGACACAATTCATCTGGAAATAATAGACTTACTGAGAAATGCATTAGAGGTAAGCAAATCCAAATCGTATTCCTTCTATTTAATTAAAATAGGTGACTAGACTAAGCATAATTAGGAAAAAGAAAATAACTAGTTGTTAGCTATGACACATAGTGACCCATATGAAAATTGTAATTCTACTAGTTTGGGCACTTATGTTATTTTTGATGAGGATCATGAAATTCCAAATGTTTTAAGGAAAGAAATGCCAAATAATCAAGAATCTAAAAAAAGTTCAGAAATATGGACTTTAAATTTTGATGGGGCTAGAAGTAAAAATGGTACTGGAGCAGGAATTTGTCTTACTACTCCAAATGGTGAAAAAAATTTAAGGGCTATCCATTTTTAATTTTATTGTACTAATAATGATGCTGAATATGAATCTTTAGTACATGGGCTCCTATTAGCCAAGAAAAAGGGAATAAAGAATCTAATAGTAAAAGGGGATTCAGAATCAGTAGTAAAGCAAATTAGAGAAAAGACAATAACAAAGAATGTCAAAATGAAATCCTATAAGCACAAAATTTGGGACTTAATAGAATATTTTGAAGCTTTTAATATTGGATTAGTTCCCAAGATTCAAAATTCTGAAGCTGATAGGATGGCACAGATTGGTTCACAATTTGATCCAGCAACTAGCCTATTAGTTAACAATGGGTCAGTAAAGGTTATAGGAAGGCCAACTATCCCTGATAATGATGAGAATTGGCAAGTATTTGAGAATGATTCTCAAGTACTCTCATTCTTGCAATAATTAGGGGAATTTGCTAATCAATTGCAACCAAAGATTGAAGAGGCATATGGGGATCAAATTATACAATTAAAGAATAATAAGCTTCCCAAAGGTTTAATCACTTTAGAGAACCTTTTTGATCCAGAAGATGTAAGCCTAGAGAAGAAAAGGTTCCAAGAAAACAAAGTAGATTATTTTGACATAAAGGTGAGTGAAGGGAAAAAAATAAAATTTAGAAATTTTGCAACTCAAGAAGAAAAAGGAAAGGCTAATTGAATTATGCAAAAAATATGACAGAGTCATAGCTTGGAGCTATGAAGACCTTCATGGATATAATAGAGACATCATTTAGCACAAAATAGAACTGACTAAAGGATCTAAGTCTGTTAGATAGAAACAAGGGCTAGTGAATCCAATAATTAAGCCTCTAATGGTGGATGAGTTGCAAAAACTTTTAGATTCTAAAATAATTTTTCCAATCAAACACTCAACCTGGGTATCAAATCTGGTACCAATTAGAAAAAAGAATGGTGTATAAGGCTTTGTGTAGATTTCAGAGATCTAAACAAAGAGTCTTTAAAGGATCATTATCCCTTGCCCTCCATGGAAAAAATTCTACAAACTATGGCTGGATTAGAGAGATTCTCTTTGCTAGATGGTTTCTCTAGATACAATCAGATTTGGTTGGCTAAAGAAGACCAATACAAGACCACTTTTACTACCAAATGGGGAACATTTGCATATGCTAAGATGCCATTTGGCCTATCAAATATTGGAGCCACTTTTTAGAGAGATATGGATGTTGCATTTGGGGAATTGATAAATAAAATCATCCTAATTTATCTTGATGATCTTACTATTTTTTCAAATAATGATGATGATCATTTAGAAGTTGTGTTTAAAAAATGTCAAGAATTTAGAATATTCTTGAATCCTAAGAAATGTATCTTTGTTGTCCCTCAAGGCAAATTATTGTGACATATAGTATATAAATAAGGAGTTTCCATAGACCTAAAAGGAGTGGTAGCTATAATGAACTTACCTCTTCTAGTAAATAAGAAAGTAATTCAATCTTTCTTGGGAAAGATTAATTTTATCAGTCGATTCATATCTGACTTTGCAGGCTTAGTGAGACCAGTGACACTTTTGTTG
Organism: Torreya grandis; assembly: GCA_037957365.1. Lineage (NCBI taxonomy): Eukaryota > Viridiplantae > Streptophyta > Pinopsida > Cupressales > Taxaceae > Torreya > Torreya grandis. The sequence goes on along the minus strand of JARHVA010001391.1, from coordinate 259,287 downwards.
AAAAAAGACCTAATTTTCAAGTGGACTACAGAAGGAAGGCAAGCCTTTGAAGAGGTTAAGAAAGCTATCTCAATAGCTCCAGTACTTAGAAACCCAAACTTTTCTAAGCCTTTTGTAATATATGTATATGGAGGAGAGCTCAAATTGTTGTTGTCCTAACATAGAAGGATGATAAACAGGAGGGAGAGCATCCAATAGCCTTTTTCTCAAGGACTCTTAGGGAATATGAAACGAGATATAACTTCATGGAAAAACAAGCATATGCTATGGTAAAAGCTCTCAAAAAGTTTAGGCATATAATATCAAGAAGTAAAATTTTGATACTTGTAGCACACCCAAGTGTCAGAGAATACATCATGGAGGGGGAAATTACTAAAAAAAGAGAAAACTAGATAACTAAGATCCTTGAATATGATGTAGAAGTCAAAACCACTAAATTAGTTAGAGGTAGGGGTTTGTGCCAATATATGACTCAAGAGCTTAAAAATATGATACCTGAAGAGACAAATTTAGGAACATAAGAAGAAATTGTATTGAGAATACAAGAAGTTGATCAGAAATCCTAGGTTACAAACATGATTCATTTTATGAAAAATGGGATTTACCCAAGGGAACTCCCTCAAAATAAGAGAAGATATTATAGGATGCAAGGAGTTCATTTTGTTTTAATTGAATAGGTTCTTTTCAGAAGAAATTCTGATGGAAAATTGTTAAGATGTGTAGAAAAGGATGAGGCTAAGATAATAGTACATGAAATGCATCATGGAGTATCTGGTGGAAATTTTCTATAAAGACCATAGCTATAAAGATAAGTGAAGCAAGTTATTTCTAGCCTAATTTATTTATAGATTGTTATCAGCTAGTTAAAAAATGTCAATCTTGTCAATATTATGTGGGGATGAGAAGGAACGCAATAATGCCTCTTAGTCCTATAATTGTGGATGAACCTTTTGCTTAATGGGGTCTTGACTTCATTGGAATGATAAATCTAGTATCTAGTATGGGTCACAAATGGATCATAATAGCCACAGATTATTTCACTAGATGGATTGAGGTAGTGCCACTCAAGGAAGCAACATAAAATGTGATCCTAGATTTTCTAGGGAGTATCACTACTCAGTTTGGGGCTCCTCGCACCATAATTTCAGATAATACTAAAGCATTTTTAGGGTCCAAAGTATCCAAATTTACATTAAAGCATGGAATATATCTAAAAAATTCTTCTAATTATTACCCTCAGGGTAATGGTTTGGCAGAATCAACTAATAAGAACCTGATTAGACTCATCAAAAGAATAGGGGCTGATCATCACAAGGAGTGGCATAAAGTGCTTAATTTAGCATTGTGGGCTGATAGAATTATGCCTAAATAGGTGATAAAAATTTCCCCATATGAATTGGTATATGGGAAACCTACTGTAATTCACCTAAGCTTGGAGATTCTTTCTCTCCAGCTAATCAAATAGATTAGAATTGAAAAAAATGGCCCCATGCAGGTCAGACTAGAACTTCTAGAAGTTCAAGAAAAGAGGGATGCAACACATGATTCATTGATAAAGCATCAAAAAGTAATTAAAGACTATTTTGATAAAAGGAATTCAAATCCCCATTTTGAAACACGCTCAATTGTTTTGAAATGGGATGCAAGAGCCACCAAACCAGGTCAACACACTAAGTTCAAAGCATTATGGACTGGCCCTTATAAAATTTGGGTGTGTAAATAGAAAAATTCATTTGAGCTAGAAATGATGGAAGGTGAACCTAAAGATATTCTTGTAAATGGAATCTATTTGAAACATTTTAGTTAAAACTATGTTTTTTTAGCAATTTCAGATCATGTAGGAGTTGTAGATTCTTTTTGAGCAAGCTCAAAAGTCCTTGGGTTTGCCAATAACTATAGAGTAAAAAATACTCTACCTTTCATTCTGATTTTCAGCAGCACATAATCTAGATCGCTGTCCCCACATAGTTTGGTTCAAGATGGTGAAGTTTTGAAATAGTGCATGGGATCTAATTTCATTTTAATTCATTTTTCTCTAAGTGTTGAAGTCAAGTGGAAGCTACCAAGTGTCATTTTATGAGGCACTTTTCATAATTTCAATAAGGCTACAAAATGTGCCATGCATCCCTTAGCAACTCAGTGGAATGTGAAAAGTGTTGTCATCCTCATTTCATATCGGCACCCACATTTCAAATCACTTTTCAGTGAAATGTTTTAACAAGCTAAGTATCATGATCATGCGAAAAGTGCCAAGTGGAAAACATGGAAGGTCTTAATTTTGCTTTTCTAAAAGTGATAGAAGATGCCACATATCCAAGTAGAAGAGAGTGGAAGTCACCACGTGTCAAGATCTAAATTATCTTCATTTTGCTTCATTGATATAGTGAAGACTGTGGTGGGTCTCAAGTTATGTTTTTGAAGCAAGAGAAAGCCACCAGGTGTCACTGTCCATATAAATATGAAATGAGACCTGATTATTTTTATGATATAAATAGAGTAAAGTGGAGACCACCATGTGTCACTTTCCACAAGTTTCTAAAAAGGTAGCTAAAAGAAGCAGAGGCCACCATGTAACCCCAGATAAGTAAAGTAGAGATTGCCACATGTCATTTAACAAAGCAGTGAAGATTGCCACCTATCCCTGTGCCACTTTTCAAGTTGTTCAAGCAATAAAGGATATGGGTCTTATTTTATTTTATGCTATTAAAGTTTTGAGGAAGTGGATTGTGATAGGTGTCAAAGGTGGAACACTCATAAGTGAAGACACAAAAGAAGTATAAATTACATAGAAAGTGCCACATGTCTTTGATAGGTGTTGTGGAACATGCCAAGTGTCATTTTATGGTGTCTCCTAAGTAACAAGAAGGTTTTCAAGGAATTGGCTAAGTGTTATCTAGCGTTTAAGAGAAGGGAGTGTGCTGTAATCTATTTTAGCCAATGAACTGCTAGAAGACAAAGCGTTTTAGAATCTATGAAATATCTTCTGTTAGACACTTCTAGTTCTATTAGATTTCAGTTGGGCCATTAGATTGGGAACAAGTAGACAATTCAGAGTGAATCTAAGGCTATAAATAAGGGTTCAAAGATCACCAAAAGGGGGAGATACTAGAGAGAATTTATTGAGAGAATTATTATTAAGAGTTTAGACTTTCTAGAGCTATGACTAGGAATATCATTTGCCTTTGTTCTATCTTCTTAAGTTGGAAGGTTTATGTAATTGTGCATGTTTTTGTGCCTCTTATGTGACTAGAGAATTAATGAGAAGATTGAATCATGTGCCTTTGTTGATACTTTTTGTGTCATTGCAAAAGTAGTCTAGGTTGTGTTGTCAAGAGTTTAGACTTTATAGAGTTGTGATTAGGAATGTTATTTACCTTTATTTCATTTTCTTGAGTTCAAAAGTTTATATAACTGTGCATGTTTCTATGCCTCTTATGTGACTTGAAAATTCAAATAAGAAGATTGAACCCTGTGCCTTTGTTGACATTTTCTATATCACTGTAAAAGTAGTCTATGCTGCGAGCCTCTATTTATATTGTTTCCATCTTTTACATTGATCATGCACTTGTTTGCTCTTAAATGTAAATTAATCTTACATATAGTCTCACTATGCTCAGGATTAAGGTCAAATTACATTCAGGTGCATCACCATAGTTAGATTTCCTTTCTTGCATTTGTGTTTTTCTTAAAATTCCTATCCCTTTTCCCAGTATACACTTGATATAAAGAAGAGACCAAGTTCTTAAAAATATGGAGGTTGTTTCAAGTTGCAAGTCCCACATCTTGAAACTTCCCATTGTTGCTGTTAGAATAAGCACAATTTTAAATCATCAACAGCCATATAAATCCAACCATATGAGAATGCACAAAGTGATGAAAGAGATGAAAATAAGAATGGAGATAGCCAAGCTAACCTTAATAGAAATTGAGTCTACCAACATAGTTCCATGGACCCATGTTTCGGCATAAACTTTAGGCCAATGTAGTTCACCCAAGCTTGGGAGAGAATGGAATGAAAAATGATGAAAATGGACCAAGAATTTGGCTAGACTTATAATGTATGCAAAGAAGTGTACATCTAATCATAGACAAAGAAGCTTTAAATGCATATTACCTAGAAGCCTAATTCTATATCATGACCCTAGGTTTTTCAAAGTGTTCTTGAGAATCATTCATCAGAGTTTATGTTGGCATTAAGATTTTGAGACTTGAGCACAAATTTCTTGCTCTAGCAAAATAAATTAGGCATCATAAGTAAGAATAACTTAGAATGACATAAGATTCTAATTGCGTTAATCCAGTTCAAATGTGAATACCCATAACTAAGGATACTGTTAAAATAATGACCAAAACTAGAGTTATAGTGATTTACATTCAAAAAAAAAAGTGAAGACAAAGAAAAATGTAAACATAAATGAAGCTATCTTGAAATCAAGTGATGATCTTAAGTAGGAACAAAAATGTTTAAAAACAAAAGGCAAGAATGCCTTAATGACATGAGACCAAGTTATGAATAATCAAGATCCATGTGGACCATCAATGCATTATTTAACAAAAAAGAGAAGAAAAATCAAATATAAAAACAAGACACCAAAAATAATCAAATAAACAAAATGGTCCAAGAATAACATAATAATATAAGATCAAGATATAAACAATCAAGATCCATGTGAATCATCAAGATGTTCTAAAACAAAAAAGAGAAAAGCAAAAACAATCAAGGAAATACAAGACCAAGATGAGACATGAAGTAATAAATAGAGATAAGGAGAAGAAATAAAAGGAGAGATATGAAATAACAATAAAAAACCAATAAAACACAACAAAACACTAAGAGAACTCAAATAAACACACACACACAAAAAAACCAAGTTAGTTCAATTTAATGACAAATGTTCATGTATTTGTGGTAGAGGTGTTACTTTCCACCACATCATAACAAAGAACAATGACACAATAATTGTTCCCTAATTAAAGAGGAACAATGATAGAAAAAATGGGGGAAAAGAATAAAAGGAATGGGTTGGCTGAGCTGACCCAGATGTATAAAACAAGTAGACGCTACCTACACAGTTCCATAGATGCATATTCCAACTTGAACTTTAGGCCAAAAGTAGTTCTCATAAGAAATGGGATAGAAGAAAAATGATGATCAGACCAGCATGATTTATAGAATAAATGGAAGATATGACAAACAAATGAGAATGGCCTGGAAAATAGGAAGTTGATGAGATGAGAAAGAATGACCTTTCAAAATGGAAAGTGCATGGGACAAGTTGAAATGAACTGGTGTTTTTGTTATTTCAAAATGGAAAGAGCATAACATGGTGGAATAGGAATGTGCAAATGTATAAAAACATGAGATAATGTTTTTATTATTTTATGGATCATGTTCTAATGTTTTTGGTATTTTCAAAGTATTTCTAATGTTTTTAGTGTTTTTGGAATAAAATATGAACTAGGTGGGACCATCTAGTTGAGGAGATGCATGTTTTGAGAGTAGAGGTTCCAATAAGATAGCTAAGCTGGTTGCAATGGCCCATGATCACATACTAATGAGAGCAAAGATCTTGATAAAATAATAAAGAATATAAAATGTGATATAGAATAATGTGTAGCATAAATTAAAAAAGAAGTATTTGCATTCACCTATCTATAACAATGTAGAAATGGTCTAAAACTGAGAAGATGTTTTTTTTTACTTGTCTGAAGCTACATAATACAATCTTGGCTAAACTGCTTTGTATAACTACTACTAAGGATGTTCATAATGTTCATGAGACATAATCAAGATCATATTTGGTCAAGGTATAAAAAGTGTTCAAGCTTATAACATGCCCTAGACATAACAAAGAATATGCTTCTCAAAGATAGCAATCTAGAATAGGATGAAGAATGTGTTCAGAGTGCCAAGGATTGAAAGCTTTTAATGTCAACAATCATGAAAAGTGGACTAGGGTAGTATAAAATGCATTCAAGGTAAGATAAAAGGGTGGGATAAAATTATGTCAGCATAAGTTGCCCCCAAGTCAAGGGTCTTATAGACAATGGTTCAAAGTTGTTCATGTGTAGAACCTCTCAAAGTGTATGATTTTCATGGGCTTTAAAAGTTATTTACCATTAGGTTTAGCTAGTTGACATGGTCCTGATTCATAGGTTGTTGTGATAATATATGGTCAAAACCAATTAGGCTAAAAATTGCATTTCTTTTTGGATTCAACATTCACTTCCTTTTGGTTCTCTTTCAAAACTAAGTCTCCAATCTAAAACTCTTGATGGATTATGCATTTGTTGTAGCTCCTTTTCAATTTATTCTAATGGGCCTATAAGTTTTATAGGGCAGCCAAATGCTTACCATCAAGAAGTTCTAATTATTTTAGATGTGAGGCTCTATATTATTCTTCATCTTCAATGTGCCCCAGTGATATTATTAATGATGTAATATCAATCTTGATTGGGATGATAGATTTAGTGTCAAAAAAAAGAGAGTATGGAGTAGTTCCATTATGGGTGTGATGATTAGTTCTATAAGCCCAAAGGGAAGGAAAGAGTTGCAAGTGCCAATTATGGATAGCATCATTGACAATATTATTTAAGATGGCTAGAATGGTTTTATTTTATTCCTTAGCTTGTCTGTTACCTTGTGGGTTATATGGAATGGATTTCTTGTGCTTGATCTTGATTTTTTCACAAAGAGATTTCACATCTTGGTTCATAAAGGATCCACCATTATCAGATATAATATGAGCTAAGATACCATATCAATAGATGATATGGTAATGAATGAATTTGCTTATTTGTTTCCTGATAACATAAGTGAGAGGAATGGACTGAATCCACTTGGTAAAGTACTCAATTGTAGTCAAAATGTGCTTATGGCCATCTAAAAATGTCAAGTTAATTTTCCCAATGAGATTGAGACCCTAAGTTGAGAGTGGCCATGGTGTTGTGACTGGCTACAATGGTAAGGTGCATGTATCAAGTTTCTATGATGATAACAAGGAACACACTTCTTTACATAATTACAAGTATATGTCTCTATTTTGGGTCAATAATAGCTTGTTATGAGGATTTTCTTTGCTAGGACTACACTTTGGTATGAGCCCCACACATTCCTTCATGAACCTCCTCTAGTACCAGATTGGATTCTCCCAAAGATAAATAACAAAGAAGCATTTCATCATACCTTTACAATAAATCATGTTTTCAAGGAGGTTATTATTTATTAAGGGACGAAGGAATTTTTTTTTAAAATTTTTTGGAAAGGTCGATGGGGAATACATGACTATGAAAAGATTTATAAAAATCTTCGTACCATGGTAGCTTAGGTGAGGGATTAGGATAAAAAATGGTGCATATCCTCTTTGAATATGATAGAATATGTGCCGACTGAAGAAGATTTTCAATCAAGAACTGATACTCTTTAACACTATCATGCATTTGAATAATGGAACCAATTGTTTCCATGGCATCGACATACCTATTGTTGACTCATGAAACTTACTCAAAATACAACAATTTACAATGTGTTTTGAGGTTATTGATAATTTTATTGTAAGGAACAAGCTTATCATCCTTTATTATATGTTGGTTAGTTATTTGATTTATGATTAGCTATGAATCTCCATAGACCTTTAATCTTTGAATATCCCACTATATAGCAAGATGGAGCCCTACAACCAATGCCTCATATTCAACCATATTTTTTATATAATGAAATTGTATATGGAATGCTTTGGGGATCACATCCCCATATGGCATCATCAACAATAAGATGGATTTAGATCCTCAAGATGTGAAGGATCCATCAAAATATAACATCCACTATTTAGGTTCTTGTGATGCTTGTTCTATCATCATGATAGAATCATATAGAAGGTCAAAGTTGAAAGGTTGAGTATCCTTAATAGGATATTATGCAAGTTGGTCAATAAGAACTTATCCTTTGATTAAATTTTGATTCTCATACTCAATATAAAACTCATTGAGGAGAATAATCCATTTAGCCATGATTCCTTGAAGAGTTTCTTTAGATAAGAAGAACTTCAGAGGATCTACCTTGGTGATAACAATAGTTTTGTTATTTAGCATATAATGTCATAATTTTTCAATGGCAAACACCATAGATAAGCATTCCTTCTCAGTAGGCATATAATTATGTTCATAGGATACCAATGTGTGGCCTAAATAATAAACAACATGTTTCTTACCATGATCATCATGTTGAGCTAAAAGCGGCCCTAGTACATGTTCTATGGCTGATATATAAAGAAGTTGTGGATTTCCTTGTGTTGGAGGTTATAAGACTAGTGGATTAGCCAAGTATGTTTTAAGCTTTTAAAATTCTATCTAAAAATATTCATCTTAAGAAAATGTTACCCCTTTCTTTAAGAGATGGGTAAATGGGTGGCATTTATCTACTAATTGAAAAATGAACCTATGTATAGACTGGATCTTTCCTTGTAGACCTCATAGCTATTTAATATTTTTTCATGGAGGCATTTCCATAATATCATTGACCATTTTAAGGTTTACTTTGATTCCTCATTTTGATATAGTGAACCCTAGCAATTTTCTTGATGTGACTCCAAAGACACATTTCTTAGGATTCAAGTGGACTTTATATTCATCAAGCCTCTCAAATATTCTTCATAGAATGTCAAGATGTCTAGCTCTTATTCTTGATTTTTCTATTATATCATCAGCATAGTCCTCAAAAATGTCATGCATCATGTCATGGAAAATGATAGTCATTACACGTTGATATGTGGCTCCACTATTCTTCAAACAAAATGGCATGACTTGGTAGCAAAATATCCCCCATGAATTGGTGAACATAGTCTTATGCTAATATTTAGGGGCTATCTTAATTTGATTTTAACTATAAAATCCATCCATTAAGGATAAAATCTCATACCTAGTAGCTGAGTTGATGATCATGTTGATTTTGGGTAGAGGAAAATCATCTTTGGGGCATGCTTTGTTGATATCATGAAAATCAGTAGAAATATGTATGCTTAGGGTCTTTTTACTCACTGGTATTATGTTGGAAACCCATTTAGAGTCATCTATTGGTCCAATAAAATTGGATCCTAATAACTTTTCCAACTTGGCCTTAACCAAAAGGGCAATGCATGGATTCATCTTTCTTAATTTTTGCTTGACTAGTTTAGCACCAAGGTGAACAATAAGATGATGTACAACTAAATCTAGGTCCAAGCCTGGAATATCAATATGCCCATGCAAATATGTCTATATAATCCTTAATAATGGATATACTATGTTCATTTTCTACTTTAATAAGGGAAGCTCCAATATAAATAATTTTGGGATCCTCATAGCTTCCCAAATTCACTTCTATTATGTTATCCACAAAGAGTGTGGATCCATCCTCTAGAATTGTAGGCAATGTATGGTCATGATCATTTTATTCTAATATGTCTTACTTTTTTTCCTCCCAAAGATCTAGATAATATGAAGAATCAAAATCTACCTTTTGAGATAAAGGTTAATTAGTAAAAACCTCTATAAACTCAAGAGCAAAATGCTCAAATATTTGATGTTGTTCTGAAGAGATGCTTGTACTAGATATGGAACTTGTGCTAGATGGAATTTATATATCTTAAGGGGATGAGAAAACATTCCTTCTTGGGAGAGCCTAAAATAGGGTTTCACTCAAAGGATTATCTTTCTCTTTACTTTTTCCTTGATCGATAAGTGCCTCAAAGAGGTTTTCACCCAAAGATATATATTTTTTTCTTTATTATGACCAAGAAAGTTTACCTACTCTCTAAAGTAGGTAGAAGGATCCAATGAAAGATCAAAACCCTATTAATGATCACCAATGAGGAATGCATCTCATAGGACCATGTATTCTGCAACTGATTCTTCATTTTGAGACTCATCAAGGCATATGCTTGAATTTTATTGGTCCCAATCTATGAGTTTAGGATGTAAAAGACATAGGTTATAGTGAGGGTTAAATTTAGGATGGGAAGAACCAATGGTAAAGATATAATTTCTTTCTTTAATAAGGTAAGCACCACTAGGATGGGTTTTTGCTTCAATATTGGAAGCTCCAATAGGCATTATGGTCAATATGGCATTTGAATCAAACAAATCTAAGTCAGTAAGCTCATTAAAAAGACTATAATGGGATATTGTGTCACTTCTAGGAGTCTCATTACTAGTCACTTTGAAAGAGTCACTATCAAATTTCATGAGGTTATCCTCTAGTGGTTTAAATCTGAGACCATGATTCCAATTGACAACTCTAGTTGATAAGCATTATAAAATTCCTTACACTTGTGGGCCAAGGCCTTTCCTTGTATAGTCAAGATGATAAATTATCATGTTAGGGATAAGATACTTTGGATTCTAAAAACAATTAACAAGTCCTTCAAAACATAACTAATCTCCCTTGATAATATCCTTATGATCTTTCTTTGGTGTGATTATAGGTATAAAAACCATAGGAGGTTTTGGTCATTTCTTCTTTGGTTACCAAATCTGATTAGGTCTATTAGGAGTATTGGAAGTTTTAGGATTACCAAATATTTTAGGGGATTTTGGTAATTTTTCAATATGGAGGATGTCCTTCAGATGGTACATGAAAATGCCTACATCTTTAATAATAACCTGCTTGGCTAGAGCTGTAGGAAATAGATCAATTGAAGTAGAGGCTAGATCACTAGCATCAATATAATTAGATGGATATGGATGAGAAATGATGGATTTTTTCTTATTTATAATGAATTTAGAACTTGGGTAAAATTTATAATTATTAAACACTACTTTAATATGTTTATAGTATTGATATGGCTACTAATTAATAGGAATAATAACCTCGATCCCATCATGGGGAAGCTTAAGGCATTAGTTAAGAGTATATGGAACTACCTATACTTCATGGATCCAAGGATGACCAAGAATTATGTTATAAAGAAGCTAAATATTCATAATATGGAATAATGTGTGATGATAAATAGACCCAACCATGATTGGCAACTAAATTTTACTAGATGACTCCCTCTTAGCATTTTCATAAGCCTTGATTATAATAGTTTTTGGTTGAATGTCTTTATACATGTAGCCCAATCATCATACCAATTTAAGAGATGATGTTTAACCTTGAACCATTATCTATAAGAACCCGCTTGATCTTGTGATCCACAATGATTATCTCAATGTATAGTGGGTTATTTTGGTTTTGGTTGAGAGTGGACATGCCTTTTTGATCAAATGTGACTTTTCTAAATGAAGACAAGTGTCTAACTAGGTTCTATAACTGATCCATGTTTATATCATTAGGCATAATAGACTCTTGAAATTTTTTGTTGAAGATGGTTCTACGGACATCAGATGTCTGGAAGAGTTCTAATATGGAAATTTGTGTAGGGGTTTTATCTAATTGATCCATTCGACTATAAGGCCTTTGAATTGTGGATTGAACTATTTTAGTCTTTGTTGGGATAGTATTTACTTTTGAAACCATTGATACAATGTTATCATTAGGTTTTATGGATGAAGTGGGTGAAGGGGCCCTAGATGGTAACTCATGGGCATCTAGTTGTGACTACAAAGCCTAGAGGTGGAAAGGAGTTATTATAATTAGAAGAGGAAGGTAAAGTGCCTTAGATGATGACTCATGGGTAACTAACTATATTGCTGCAACTCTGGGTCAATGAGGATCCTTTATAATTAAAAAAAAGGTTCCATTTTTAAGAATTAGTAAACTATGTAAATAGAGTCACAACATGATTATGTGAACCCAACATGATATTATTAGGGGGAGAGAGAATTTACCTTATAATGATGGGTCCCATGTTACAAAGAACATGAGATTGGCCATGTGGTTTCATAGTAATAGTGGTAATGTGGGATATAGAAATGCATCCCATAGTATTATTATAGTCATAAGGTACATTGATATAAGCCACATTATTAGTATGGGAATTATGATCTTGATTATGCTTATTATGATTCTAACCTTGTTGTTGGTTCTAATTCTACCTCTATCCTTGATTGTGACCATTTTGATTATTTCTTGGTGGTGGTGGATCATGTTGAGGAAAGGGATGTTTATACATTCCAATATCCTAATTTGTGTCTTGATTAGGGGCAAACTTAATTTCTAGTTCACCACTTTTAATAAAGTCCTCAATAATATGTCATAATTGAATGCAATGATATGCACCATGACTAGAAACATGATGAAAGTTACACCATTCATTCTCTTTGTACCAATTTCGTTTTGGTTGATCTTGAGGAAATGGCCTTGATATTAGCCAAACAATTAAATTAGCTACAATGAGCTTTTATAACACTATTTCAATTGATTCTCCTAACTTGATAAAGACTCTAAAATTATTATGAAATGTTCATAGTGTAGGTTGTCTCTGTAAAGTAGGGAATAGATTTGGGGGAGATAATTGTACATTTAGAGGAGGCATAGCCTGTACCATTTGTACATGTCTTTTTTTTGAGTCACCCCATTTCTAACCATGTTCTTATTTTTGTTGAATCCTTTATGCTAATCCTACATAACTATTTGAATTGATGATTTATTTTGATTAGATGCTTGACTTTGTTGACAAATCTTAATAAGGCCCTTAGCAATAATAGCCTTCTCAATCTATACTCTTTTGACAATAATTTCATCAAATGAGTTATCACAAGCTAACCATAGATTATGTATAACTTTAGGATGCAACTTTTATATAAAGATATCAGCTAACTATTTGTTTGTCAAGTTATGTTGAAAGTGGCTTGACAATGCTTTCCACCTTTGTAGATATGCGGTGAAACTTTCACCATCACACTGCTTGGATTTGCATAAATCAACATCAGTTAATTCATGTTATATGATATATGAGAATGGTTAACAAACTTGTATGATAAGTCATTCCAATCTACAACTGATACCTTGTGTAGTTTAAGTAGCCAATCAAGAGCTTGTCTTGCTAAACTTTGTGAAAATAGTCATAGTAAGTACTCGCTTCTATAAGCATCCTCTTGACATAAGAAAAATAATGCCTATATGTGCTTATATCAATATGATTTTAATTTGTAGTTGTCAAATTTGGGTGCCTCAAAATGAGGTGGAAAGGGGTTTTGGAGAATAGATAAATCAAATCCATATGGGCATATCTCATCAAATATGTACTTTTTGACTCTATTATTCATCTCCAATATTTGAAAAATTTCTTTCATAGAATTACATTCTTGCATGCTTGGTGCATTTGTGTATTGAATAAGATGTTTTTTGGGTGGAATGTGCCCCTAGTGTTGTTATTGTTGGGGTGGAATGTGCCCCTGGTTTTATACGGATCTATAGGGAGTGTATACCTTTCGATCCATGAATTGGTTCCAATTTTCTCCTTGAGTTGAGAACATAGGACATTGATTCTTGGATTGTAAAACATTCCTTATATTTGGCTATTTTTTACTTTGTTGATTTTGGAAATATCTATGTTTATTTACCAACTTTTGTGTTGGTTGAAAAGAACTAGCCAAATTATCTTGAGGGATTTCCTCAATTTGAACTGAAAGTTTGGGTTTTTGAGTTTGTAAAGTAATAAGAGGTTCTTGATGATTCAATAATGTATGTTTTATGTCAAATGGAAAACTTTATAAGGTCTCTTATGACTTTAAATATTTATATAGATTACCTTGATCCACTATGGTAATTTCTTCATCCAATATTTATTGCATACTTTCAACCACATTTCCTTGTTATTTCAAAGCACGATTATGAATTGAAGTGGAAATTAGGGAGTTAGTTAAGTCTATGACAAGTTGATTTGCATATCATTGAATTATTATCTTCATCTTATCTATAAGATCTAGATTTGTGGGTTTTGACTCTATTTGTATTTCTTTTCCTTTGTTAGAGGAAGAAGGTATGTCTATTCATGCAAAATCTTGCTCTTGCCTTCATTGTTCTCCTTCTCCAACTAATGTATGCAATTATTCTATAGGAAAGTCAAAAGGTAGTCTAGCACCTAATTCTATCAATCTAAGAAGGGCTTCATCTTGATCTTCTTGGGGTTGATATTCATTGTAATCATCTTTAGATCCTACTATTGTGGAGATGTAATAAAAAATAATGAGTTTATCTTGACCATCATAAAATTTCTCATCTTCATAACTAAGGCCATAAGAGGCCCCACTATGAGTAAACCTTTGAGTCATGTCCAAGAGATTTGTTCTCTGTGTTGACTAACTTTATACCAATGCTTGGCAACTAAACAAAGTATTCTTTAGCTCTCTTTTAAAAAAATAACCAAGGTACCAATGAGACTATAAGGGAGAGTGGTTTAAAACCATGCATAATTAGAAGATTTGGTTCATGAGTTTTACTCAACCTTTGGTAAAGTTGAAATTGTATAGATTGGAACAGGGTAAGGTAAATCAAAGACCCAAGGTAAAAACTAGTACACCAATCTTAGATCTTTGTGATACACTGATACTATAAAAGCTAGTTTCAACTTTGACAAGTTGACCCTAGAATTTTAGAGGAAAGCTCTCTGGATTATGAAGAAGACAAAATAGACTAAGCAACACAAGATATAAAAACATACATGAATCACTAAGTATAAAGCTAAGACTAAATAGGTAGCACAATGTTGCCACATGGTTCCATTAGGATAAAATATATTTTAGGACTTAAATCATGAATGATATGAAAGATAACTTGAGCCCACCAAGATGATAATGTGATTTTGAGTCTTAATAAATGACCTTCAATCCAAAAAGAAAATTAAACCCAAGTTAGAACAAGCTTAGTGCATAAATGGTGAACGCACTTTGACACACAAACCCTTATAACTCAAAAATGTTAAATTTAGAATGTAGATTATAAATGAAGGATTTAAACAAATTGGGTAAAATATCTAGACTCAATTGGGTAGCATGATTGAACCAAAGTGGATGACATGACACAAAGCTTTTGATAATGATTTGAACAAGGAAAAGATGAATTTTCCAATTGGATAACATAATGCCTCCCTTGCTCAAGAAAATTTAGGAAAACATGTTTTGGTTAAGTTCATTAAGTTAAGTAGTTTTAGACACAAATTAAGACCATGTAAGCTAATGACAAAAAACAAACATCTTAAGTCTAAACTGACTAGGTATGGCAAAGTGGGGTCTACTAAACTAGCAAGGTTTCAATCATTATAGGGGAATCAATTACACAATGACTCTCATGTCAAATGATATAAAAGACAAGAACAAAAATTGGGTGTCTACAACATTGGCTAGTTGTAAAAAGGACTAGTCCTTTTTATAACCACTACATCTTATTATTTGTTCAGTGTAGTGCAATGTCCAAATGTAGATACATCCCATGTGCAACTCTAATTAGGAGACAAATGAAGTCAATGTTGAGAGGTGAAACCCCAGGTCAAAGCCTCCCTAAAGAACTCACAAGAGGTAATGACATCCCCCTCACAATCCAAGTTTGCATAAAAATAATGAAAGCATAAAATAAAAATAATTTAGGGTCATTTTCAAGATCACCTAAACTTTAACGAGTTTTTGGGGAGTGCTTTAGATGACATTTTTTCTAAGCCTTAGACTAGGCTTTTTGCAATAGTAATGGTGCTTTTGATTCTAAGGGTTCCCTAAAGGGGAGAAATGGAAGATAATACACATGACATACCCTTTTTTTCTAAATAAAATCTAACTCAAACAACTAAGTAAATACAAAAAACTTGGAAAGGTGAGTTCATTTTTAAGCCCAAATGAAAAATGAGGTGTGTTCATTTGACTCCTTGGTCTTAGTTATAACTTTGAAACTAATGATTAAAAAACATATTTAAGCACCATAAATATTACTTTAAGCACCAAAATAATGTTCTTAATTCATTTTAAAATCATTCCAAATATGTATTAATAACATTTTTTAACAAGTTCCAAGTCTACTAGTTACCTGCCTACCCCTAAGGCATCACCCCAAAAGTAAATATATTACAAACATTTTAAATAGATTTTTATAATTTTGTGAAACATATATGAAACTTGAAGCTAAACTAAAGTAAAATTCTAAAAATCTAGGAGAAAACATGTGTTTTAAAATAAAAAATCGTCCAAAATGGAGTTTGTATGACCCCAAACTAGGCATTTTAAAATGGCCTATTAGCTCTTAGGTTTGTGTTTTAAAAAAATAACACAGTGACCAATGTTGATTATATAACTAATGACAGTTACACTTTGTAGCTGATGATAATATCTAACTAACATCATTTATACCAATGGTGACCAATGATGGCTATCTAATTGATGATGGTTTTACTAACTGATGTCGGTTACTATGTAAACTCATGACAAAGAAATATGGCAAAAAAAAGTTAGAAAATCAAATTGCAAGAGTTTTAATGATCCAAAAGAAGATTTTAAAATTTTATAATGATCTTCTTCATGTGTGGGATGTGTTTTATCCCACTCAATGTGCCAAGATGTAGAGAGGATTACAAAGCAAGTTAGTTAAACATTAGTCCATAAATCATGAAAAATGCATAAAGAGCTAACTAACTAAGCCTATCTATTCATATGAGAATTAAAAAGGATAAAAAGAAACAAATGAAAGAAAGTAACATAATATTACCTTCCCAAATGGATTCACCATACCCATGTGGCTGAAAATCATGTTCTACCTTGATCAAGCATCCTTGTCTTTTCCAATAAAGGTGGCAAACTCCTCCAATGTCTCAAGAACACTCCATAAAACCTAGGCTCATGATTCCAAATCACTAAACTAGCCTATCAATGAAGCTTGTAACTAATGTTAATTGTCTATTGCAAAGGATTATGGAGAAAATTATGCATAATAACTTTGCATAAATCAAGCTTAAAATTCATGTCCATGGCCTCTCTATTTATAAGATTTTGATATTGGTCAGAATCAACCATGGCCATCCATCTCAAGATTGAGATGTGTGGCCATGGATAATCCTAATATTTGGAACTAAACTCATAAATATCCTCAAGATAAATAAGCATTAAAGAGGCATGGGAGGCATTAACTAGGTATAGGTGACCCATAATCTTGATATTTTATGTACTTATGGCTTAAAGGATGCCACACCATGGATGATGTCACTAGGTGATGAAAATATTCAAAATCAATTTCCAAGAATGAGATGTTAAAAAATATCTATGGAATTCTTACTTAAGCTCTTAAATTGGATTCATTAGCTTAAGTTTAATCAAATTTAGTGCAATTCTTTGGAAATTGGTGCAGAATTAATAAAAAAGGTTAAAAATTCATATTATTGGATCATAATTTGACTAGAGAAGAACTGAAAGGTGATGTTAGATGCATTGGATATGTATTCCCATTTAGGATGTTGCCAACACCAAATAACAAAGGTATGTGATGTGTACCAATGAATTAGAAGAAAATAGTGATCCAGAACACTAAATGGTGAATTTATCATTTTGACTCAAAATGATATGATCAAAGTTAGCTAGACCGTAAAATACATTGCCCTATTTAGGGATACTTTGACCTAAGTTGGCACTTGTAAGTGACAATTTCAAACCATTTATGGCATTTTATGGATTCTAACCTAAAATGTGCATTTGAGTGCAATTCAAGTAAGATTGACAATTTCAACATAAATGGTGTTAGGAATTGGTTGTCTACACTATTTAACATCTAAGGGTCACTAAGGGTGTATGTGTGTTGACCAATATGATTTAGTTTTTAGAGGGATGATGTGTGGGAGGAGAGAGAGAAAGGAGATGGAGTGATAAAGGAATGTTGAGATCATGGAAAAAAGGGAAAAGATAGTATAAAATAGTGATGGGGAGATAATATATAGTGGTATGGATTGTGGTTTGAAATGGAGAGGAAGACTCTTTCTAAGGCTATTCCAAATGAACCTTTGAGAACCTTAGGCCATATTTAATACAAAATGAATATTTGGATGGAATAACGTAACATACATGGCCTTAAAACGAAACTTTAAAAACTTAGAATACCTTAATCTTTCTGAAGAAACATTAACTTTTCTAAAAGAGGGACTGGATGTTTTTAAATTTGGATAAGGTGGTCTCTAGGCCTCTTAAGGATACCAAAGAGGTAGAGAGGCTTTTTTCCAAGATCATGAAGATGCTCCACCATTAATCTAACATCTCATTTTATGAATTTGAGATATTTTTAAACCTACACCTGATGATGATGATTTGAATGATTTTTAGTGGACTTTAATAATTATCTTGTTAGCTAGGGTTCAACCTAGAACTCCAACAAATCCTTTTGATCCAGTAAATGAAAATTTTTACATTCCTTCAACTTTAACTATTTTCCAATAGCAAAACATAACTAATATTGGTTTAATTTTTGATCAATCCTCATAATTTCATCCTTCTTCTCTTTGGTTAACTCTATTAGTATTATCTTTCTTTTATAGACCATAGAGATCAAACAATGCATATAAGAGTAATTACATAGAAAATGAGTAAGATATAAACACATGAACACAATAAATATTTGTAAAACCCTCATGGGGGATAAAACACACTGAAACACCACTTGGAATAATATCCTATAAGTAATGGCTCAACATTTAGTGAGGCACCAACCCCTCACTAGTCAAGCACCAACTCAACTAGTCCTTTAACAAGATCTAACTTACAAGGAGAAATCCACCCCCTAAGTGATGAAAAACCAAATAATACACTTCAAGGACACTTATTAAACCTATAACTTAAAATTAATATCCCACTCCTTGACTAATCTTCAACTCAACCAAGACTAACTTGATCACCTCAAAACACCTTGTTACTCAATAAACAGATGTTGACCTCTTATTTAGATATCTATCTTCTATATCTTATATCATACATCAATAAAATATATATTATGTATATCTTAATGTATCTAAATTTATAATCAACTCATTCATCTCTTCTCAACCTTCTACCCCTTTCAAAATAGCCTTTAGGATTCTTCTATCAAACATGCCTCTTACTAGGCTTATTAGGTCAATTAAACTTGCTTATCATACTTATAAATTCTATAAGATATTAACAAATGATCCTAAAATACCATTTTATGGTCTAAATTACCTAATTATTCTCCTCAAATATATCTTTTATTCTCTTACAATCTTATTCCTTCACTTGCCCAAATAGGCCTATTATGCCTTATATAAATACAAAACTCTTGCTTTCACCCTCCTTGATCAGCCAAACATCTTTCCATAATTAGAGAACACTATTAATAAAAAAATAAAAAATTATAACATAATAATATGATCAACATTAGGTCATCTAACTCATTTATATCTTGATCTTCTTCTATGCCTACTTAGAGACCTAATGCATTAGGTCTATCTCAACCACACGTTACCACTCTAACCCTTCAAAACATATTGAGGCATAACACATGGATTAAAAAGTTTTAAAAAAATAATAATATTCTTTATCAATCATAATATATTATTCACACCACCTATTATGTCCATTCACCACTTGAACTATGCCATTAGCCTTGCTCACAATTAGGCCTTCATACACAAAAAAAGACTGCATTGAATATCTGAATCATATAACCAAATATACCACAAAAAATGACCTTAAATAATATTAATATAAAATTCATGACCTAAAAAATATTACTATGTTATTTAATCTTCACTACATGTTCCGAAAGGCCTTAGAACACTCATGCAAAAGGCTTACTCAAAACTACCGAACATTGCCAATATATAGTTAAGAATATTTTTACACCAACATTTGTATATGAAATTTAAAACAATCCAAATTAATGTATAATTTATTATTTAATATATAAAAAATAACCACATGATTGGTATACTTCAATAATGGTCAAAATGACATAGTAACATCATCCTTACACACAAAAAAATCCCTCTAGCTCCAAAAGCATAGTCATGAAGAAGGTTATCTTTATAACTTTTAATGGTAATTAAAAGACTTATAATTAAAATTAATAGTTTATATGTGACATATATAAAATCCTAAAATAGATATATCATTGTTTATAGTGTCAAAAATTATTCTTTTAGACCAATTTGTTAACTCTCTTTCACAATGCTTGCACAGTCAGATAAAATATTTTGGATTTCATATATAAAATCCTTAAAGTGACTTTAAACCTTAAATAAAGAATGGATAGTTATTTTAGGTCATAAAAAACAAAATAATAATAATTTTATTCATCATCTAAGTGCATAGATCCTCAAATTCATCAATCTCACTTACTCAAAACTATCATTCTACCTCGTAAACTAGTCATGGTAAACATGCATTACAACACCTATGTATACATATTAAATAATTACTAATTAATTAATATTATCATTATAAATATTTATAATATATCTAAACACAAATATATAGAGTTATAATGGAAAATATGAGATATATAGACCAATATTTGAACCTTCCTCTTTCACTATCACATCTTCTCTAGATAGGTCATCTTGAGAACAACATTTACACACCTTAAAAATAATTATATACCCATAAAAATTCATTTTTAAGTTATAAAATTAATTTAAAAACACTCAATGATACATTACACACAAATTGGGCCTATTAAGTCTTGTCTAAACACCTTATAATTTTGACTGGTTTTTCTCACTCGTTTCACCATTAGCCTAGTTTAGTGATAGGTCAACATGAGTGACAAATATTATTTATGTATAAGATATAAATTTACTAGATACCTTCATTATAATAAATAATGAGTCTCTATATTCTCCATTCATCCATTTTCATACTTGGTCTAATGCAACCTTTGTCTTCTAGATCAACTTCTTTAGAAACAAATATTTACCTATAGGTTTCACTCACTATCTTGATAAACCACTACCATATGGAGATGGATGAAAGAGTTAAATACAACATCCAAACACTTTAATATAAATACAATACCATTATGATCACATTTCAATAAGTTATTCAAGATCAAGTCATTATGAGGGTTTTAGATTGGTTTCCATTCTTAACATTTATTCATACAAAATTGTCCCTAAAACCTACCCATAATGTTTATAAATAATTAATAAGACCATTTTTAATCTCTATATAATATCTTATCATCCCATGTAATATTCAAACATGTCAACAAGCATCAAAAATTTCTTCTCGGGTCTTCATCTCTTCATTTTGTACACACAAGAGAACTTGAAACTCATTTTCATGATTTATCCTTCAAATAAAGACCTAAATATTCATTATAAATCTTTAAACAACATATTACACATATAAAAACACAAATTATCTATTTCACCTTAAAAACTAACATTTACCCCTCATTAGTCCACACTAGGTCTCTTTGATTTTTAGGTCTTAAACTACCAGTCATACTTTAGACCTTGAATATACCTCTAAACCAATTTAAATACTCTAAAAACCTCATAAAAATGTCATAAAACTTCATACCATGATCAAAAAGGATCAAATTACTCCAAACCTAATCATGAACTCTGATCATGCCACCTAGGGTCTTAAGATAAGGTTTATGAGAAGACCACTAATGAAGAGTATACCACTTTGACTCACTTTGAGACTCATGTGACTAATTTAACACCTTAATAACATGTTATAAAACTTAATTACACACCTTGAAGATCAAAAAAATCTATATCACCACCAACATGCCTTTACAAGCCATATACAAGCTCAGGGACTAGTCCACCATATAGACCTACCAAGTACCATACCTATTTAAGACCTTCCTACCACTATAGATTCACTTTGAAACTCATTATAATGCCAAAAAACCTTTATAACATGATAAAATAATAACACAAATCTTATCATAAGCTTTTCACATCACAACATAGTGCCAAGATCTCATGTAAAACTCAATAATCTACTAGACCATGCTTGAGCCATCATGAATACTTGTCATGTATCTTCATAAGATCACTTCTGGGACATAAATGACACTCAAAAACCTTTAGAATAAATGATGACATGAATTCATAAAATAAAATAATAGGAACATACCTCAACATGATCCTCATAATCTTTGATAAGAGACCTCATCACCTTATTCTTATTCTTCATCATCTTTAGTTATTCTAGAGCATTCATCAACTCAACCTCAAAGTCCACCTCATCTTATTATTAATCTAAATTAACAATAGTACCTAAGAACCACGTGGACTCTTCTTAACTTGAATATCATGATTTCTCATCCATAAAGAGAATTTAATTGACATCAGGATCAACACCTTCATGGTCACTCCTAGAATCACTTCTCTCACTCTCATTAGATGAGTTGCAGTCTTCCTTAGTGTAAAAGCTTATTTTATTCTTGAAAATTTTCTTTTTGTCATCATAATTTATAAATATTTTATTGCTCATATTATACCTGCAAGACTTATTATCATCATCATGACATTAATCATAATATTCATCCTCCTTTGTCTTATGCTTATGAGGTCACTTATTAGAAAAGTGTACAATTTATCCATAATTAAAGAATTTGAAGGGAAGTTTACCCTTGAATTTACTTGAACCAATTTTCAACATTATTAAAAATCATAGATATCAAATAATCATCATCAATATAATAATAATAATCATCTTTTAGTTTATTACCTTGTTTCTTCTTCTCCTTTGACTTCTTTTCTACCTTGAAATCAACTTCCTTCTTTGCATGTCTTCCTTCACTTGTCCTCATCTCATATGTTGTTAATGTTCTGTTAAGTCCATCCATCTCTATCTTGTATATATCTTACATCTTACACTTTATAATCAAACTTCGGAGTTATACATACATACATACATATATATATATATATATATATATATATATATATATATATATATATATATAATATTACTATTATGATGTTGACCACTTCATCAACCCTCAATAGGTAGGCTACAATGTCTCATCTTCATTCATACTTAGGATTTCAAAATTTCTTATATGGGTTTGAAATTTATCCAACTTTACTTTATATTATCCCTCATGGATAGTATTTATCTTTTACCACATTTATTTGGTAGACATACAATGCATCACCTTCACAAGCTCTACCTCTAATAGGCTACAAAGAATGCCATTCATTACTTTTAAATTTTTATCACTAACCTTCTTACCTATTGCATATATAGGGGGAATATGGGGTGTATTATATTCACCAAATACTAATTTATAAACATAATGACTTGATACATCAAATAAGTTCTCATCCTGACACTCCAAAAATCATAATGTTATACTTGTAGAGAAACCACCTTGTGCTCGACTAGCATCTTCACTCGCTTATGATCTCCTTTAGGCTAATAGGCCTCATTAAAATTACCTTATATAATACTATTTATTATAAATATAGGTACTAATAGGGGCGGGGGTGAATTATTGTCCTTAAAATAATCATTCAATTTCACTTATCATTCATGAACCATTCATTCAAACACATACATCAACCAATGCATAAACAAACGTCCATATGAGCATATAACATATGAACACAACATATATGTGTAAAAAACTCAAGGGGGATAAAACACACCAAAAACATCTATAAATATAGTCCTATAATAAATAAAGTAATATTTAGTGAGGCACCAACCCCAAAAGGAACACTAACCCCTCACTAGTCAAGCACCAACTCAACTCACCCATTAACAAGCACAAAATTTCAAGGAGGAAATAAACCCCACTAAATCAAAAAATTATAACCTATAATCACCTTTGGAAACCTATTTCTCACTCAGATTATGATGATCACCTTCTTTGAATCTTCACACTCATTTATCTCTCTCAAACAACCTATTGGGCCTCTTCGCTCAACTAGACCTCTTCTTGGTAGATTTAGGTTATATAACCTTGATCATAATATATATATATATATAATTATTGTTATAAATTCATAAAATATTCAAAAAAACTCTCTATTGATCTTCAATCCCTCTACCTAGTTTCTAAACTTTTATTTCATTTATTCATTTCCTCAATAGTCTCAACTAGTCAAATTAGGCCTATTAGACCTTCTTTTTATACATGACTCTTGATCTCACATACCTTGGTCAGAAAAAAATCTCTTATTACTTTGATAATCCTTTTAATAGATAAAAAACACTTTTCACAAGTGAAATAATAACTACATAGGCTGGTAACCACTCATAAGGAATAAAACCACCATTAGGCCTAAAGGAGACCAAATGCAATTAGGCCTTCTCAAAGCACATGTTTCACCTTGAACACCTTGGAACATATTTATATTAAAAAAATATATTGAAAACTTCACAAAAGCTTCAATTATACCCATTATATTCTCACCTTATTTTCCCAACACCGTTTAGCTCATTTCACTCCTTAAACCACACCTTTAAGCCTTCTCACTGCCAGAAAATTTAACCAAAAATTAAGAACACAACAATTTTATAAAAAATAAATATCATTAAATAATATTTATATAACCTAAATTACCTTAGTGTCATCACCATATAGGGAAAAATACATGAAACTAACCACTTCTATATGCTCACTCAAAATTGTAAACATGATTAAAATACCAGTAAAAAAACATTTAAATTTTCACACCTTCATAGGAATTAATCATATAAAAATTAATTAAAATGAACATATAAGACCTATATAATAACTTAATTTTCATTATATCCTTAAAATATGGGCATAATGACTTAGGAACATCAATCTTGATAACACATAGAAAACTACCTGAATGCTCAAAAAAACACTCATGGAGATAATGACTTAAAAAAACTATAGATTAAATTTCATGAAATTAAAATAGTTTTATATGATCCCTAATCATCCTTAGATAAATTTAAAATAAATATATTATAATCTCAAATATCAATACTAGTCTTACAGACCAATCTCATGGTTTCACTATAAACAAACCTCATTATGTTAGACAAGTTAGTTTGAGATCAACTTTCTACCATACAAACACATTTTAAAATATTTTATATAATTTGGATATGTATTATATTTATTTAAAAATAACACTATTTAATTGGCTACATACCTAATCCAAGGAAACATATCCCTAATCTCATTCCCACTTCTACCTGTATTTCTCACTAGGCTTTTTAGCGATAGACTAACTTCCATAACCAGTTTAACATATTTTTAGTATATAAAATTTTAAAAAAACCATACATGTAAAAAAAATACAAGTCTCACACATAATCCTCCAATCATTTTCATTCTTTTGGTCAAACCTTCTTGCTACATCAAAAATATGAGAAACAAGGGGTTTCCTATAGGTTCCACTCACTCTTCTGACATACCAATGCCACATGGAGGTACCTACGAGAATCCTATACATGATAGAATCATAAAAATAGTTCTTCTAATTCATTATTATCCATTTATATTAATATCTTACATATTGGGTCATTTTTAGGGTTTTAGAGAGGGTTTAGACCACCTTATAATCTTAACAATCATTCATAAAGATTGTACCTTTAATCCAAAAAATAATTCTTGGAAAATTAATATAGGATAATTAAACAACTTAAATGAACTTATTAATATCTTATGAAAAGGTTGAACATACCAATGAGCACATGAAAATCCTTCTTGGGTCTACAATACCTCATTTTGTGCACACACAAAAACCTCAAAACCACATTTCATGATTTTTCCTTCAAACTTTGACCTTAGACTTGGTAAAAATACTTTAAAAAACATTTCAAACTTCTAAAAATTATTTAATTAAATATATCACCTTGGAAACCAAACTAGACCCCTCATTAGGCAACACTAGGTCTCTTTGTTCACTAGGCTTAAACATGTAAGTTACAGTTAGACCTTGAGCACACCTTGAAACCTATTTAACTACTATGAAAACCTCATAATCATGTAATAAAACCTCATACCATGATCGTACACTTATAATATTCTTATCATAAGCCTTAGACTGTTCACTTCAACATGCTACCAAGCTTATGCCTCTTCACTAGGTATCTTCAAGCAAATGAATAAGTAATGAACTAGCCTTAAAACCTCTTTTGAAATATTATAAAAATTATCCACATGTTTAAATAGTGTCAAACATATTATCATGAAATATAACAATGATTTTAATTCCTTATAACACATAAATACTCTGCACTAGGTTAGGTAGAGTGTAGGGATAGTCTAGTTGCATACTTAGGATTAAGACCATACCCATAAAGGTTTACCTTGAAACTTTATTCATTATTTTATAATATAATATGCATGTTTTTTCCTCCTTAAACATCCAATCATACCTATGTGTATTAATCTTAACATATTATCATCTTCACACACATGATCATGATATGACAATGCTCCTTAAGACTACTGCTCAAAAGTATGCTTACCTTATATCTTGATATTGACCTTGAAATGTCATCAACCTTAGATTAATTACCAAGTTAAATTAAAATTCTCTCCCAAAATAGAGACAATAGGTTGAATTCAAATTTTCTCATGTCACAAGTCATCTTTATCACATACCACTTCACCATACATGGCCTCAACTTTGACCTTGACATTAATGACATCCATCTTGACCTTGAAATCAATGACAACATCATTTCCACAACACCAAAAATAGAAACAAACCTCAATATATTTGGCACTAAGAGGGTAGACCTAATGTAATTAGGTCTTTATGAGACTTAAAGGATGAGTAAGGCCTAACTAAGTTATGACATACCAAAAGGGATTCAAATTGTAAATTAAACATTCTCATAAGATGTCCCAAGACCAATTATGTGGCTGACCTAAGAGGTTGAAGGTGTTTGGTTGACTAATTAATGTGTGACCATGAGATTAGTATATATATACAAGGTAGTTTAGACCTATTTGAGTCAATGAAGTTGAAGAAAGAAAATGATGCATGGTTAAACAAAATGATCTTTTGAAATGATTTTTAGACAATAGTAGAAGAGCAAGGGTTTGGTGATCAAATTTTTGAGGTGGATAAGTTAGTGTTGAGTCACTTAGGGAGTTGGTTCTTCTTTGGAAGTAGATGCTTACTAAATCCTAGTCAAGTGGGTTCTTGACTTTATTGGGTTTGGTGCTCCAATTTGAGTTATTAATTAACTAAATTTGGTCTTTTGTT
This sequence comes from Torreya grandis, assembly GCA_037957365.1. Classification (NCBI taxonomy): domain Eukaryota; kingdom Viridiplantae; phylum Streptophyta; class Pinopsida; order Cupressales; family Taxaceae; genus Torreya; species Torreya grandis. The sequence continues at coordinate 232,222 of JARHVA010001391.1, read as the reverse complement.
TCTTAAGAAAGTATTCCATTTTTAAAAATCATAGTGGGTTTTATTCTCCTTGAGGGTTTCCTAGTCATATATGTGATCTCTTATTACATGCTCATGTGAATGGCCCTTTATGCATTTCTAGATCATTATGTTTCTTTCATGGTTCATGAATGTTAAAGTATAATTGAGATGAAGTTTTTTAAACATTTATCCACCCCCCATCCATTAGTAATTTTGATTCCAATAATAGTCTCCTATGGAACTCTTGTCCAAGGGGTTATTTCATCATGTTGAGTGTTAGGTAAGGCCTAAAAGGTGTCTAAGGCTGATAAGGATAGGTATAATTTCATTTGGGTGTCATATATCAGTTTAGAAGAGTGTTTAAGGTGGTAAAAAGTGATCAAAATGGGCCCTAAGATAGGTTTACAGATAAGTATGTAAATGAGTGATCATAAGTACATATTTTTACCTTAAATGTTAATTTTATGTGTCTATATTGTGTGTGTGTACACATATATAAGACTCTTTTGGGTAAAACACATCCATAACACCATGAAAAACATGTGGGCAAACCAAAAGAATGAATTGTAGACACTATTTATGAACTATATATTACCTCAGTATTGTACACTTAGAAATACATATCATGGATGTACCTTAAACTTCTAGACCTTCCCAACACTAAAAGGCTTGCATAAACTATCTCTCTATGCCAAATGGATTATCTCTTAGTATAATCATTTATATTCTTATGAATTAGACCTTATGTCATTCTCATAATGTTATAAACATGCTTATCATTTATCTTTGTAAGTTTTATACCTATGCCTATTTTTTAGCTACCCAAATACTTGCATCCCAATTAGACACCTACGTTGGTGTATGTGTCCTATCCCAACAAAAGTGTCCAATGCAATAATTTCATATAATTTACAAATGAAAGATATTCCTATGGTCATATTAAGTTCTTTAATTTTATATATTCTCCAAATGGATTGGTATATATACAACATTAATCCTCATTCATTATTCACCTAACACAAAATAAAAAACTCACAAGTAAACACACCAAAGGTATTTAATCAAGCACTCAAGTGAGAAAAGATTACCTATTTTCTCATATTTCCATATCAATCATAGGGATAACACAACTATAGGTCTGAAGTACTGAATGATCATCCCATGAGACAAATTTTTCAAGTTACAATATGGGTCACTCTATGTACTTATACATTACATGATGCACACACAAACCAACACGTATAAGATAACTACATAATTTTGAGGCCCTATTAAAATTATTATTATTATTATTATTATATATTTCTAAATTATATATGGGTATTTTGTGAAGCTTGATATTATGTGCCTACTAACTCATTTTTACCATAACCACCATGAAGATGAAGAACTAGGGTTTTCATATTTGATAAGGAGAAATGTAAGATGACCTAGATCTAAATGTACCAAAGTGAAGGAAACATAGAAATTAAAATAATCCAAATAATCACATCCATTTTCAATAGATAGTTTATATTACAAACCTACATCTAAGTTAGACAGAAGCATTGACACACCCATCCTAGGTTAGTAGAAGTGTCTATGGCTACACATGTAAAAATTCCAAAATCAAGTGACTATTCTAAAATTTTGATCCAGTGTAATTTTTTATTATTCTAGATCTAGATATATATTAGCATTAGAACTAGCTAATCATCTTATTTTCATTGTCATTACAATATATATCATATCTTTACTTTTTATATTTAGAATATCTCAACATAATAAATTTAGTATATGTTTATCTAGGTTTTGAAATCAATTATTCTACTTTAGAGATAGTCTACCATCCTTGTGCCATAGGTGATATCTACCCTTTTAAACTTATATTTCCTTAATCTAGTTTTAGGGTGAAAAATTTGGTGAACCTGATCTATATGAATACACATATTCTTTATTCATAGTATTTTTTGTTAGCTAGGGTTTTATATTGCTATAGTTTTTTACTTCCTACTAATATTATTTTTCATGAAACATAAGTGTAGCCCTAGATTATAATGTGTGATTATTGAACACATTAAGATCTCCCTCCTACCACCTAATATGTCTCAAACTAGTGAAGGACCTAATCCTATGGTCTATGATGATACAAATGTTGAGAATCAAAAACATACTAATGAAGTTATCATAGAAGAAGATTTTGATAATGAAAACCATTTGTCTAATGAAACTGATAAACATGAACAAATAGTTCACAATCAAGTGTAAGCAATTACATTATCTCAAAAAATATATTCATCAAAACACTAAAGATCTTGATGAAATCATAATAACCATATTATAAAGTAAAAAAATAAAAAACAATAGATACACAAACAGGTTTATCTATTGATCATGATATTAGAGTTATAGGTCATCCCCATATACCAAAAACCCTACCATTAAACACATTATTTCTTCATATTTATAATGGGGCTACAAGATATGCCTTTCAACTTTTATTTCCTAAAACTACTATTACCACATATTACATGGTAAACCTTAATACGTAAACCCAATTACATGTTTTAATGCTTATATCTACCCAACCCATGGGTACACCTCTTTTGGTGACTTCTTAAGTATCCAACATAGAAGATCAAGAAGTGAAATATCTTATCCAAACTATAAAACATTTTCAAACTAGGGTTATAAATATTGAAAAAAATTAGATGAAATCACCTTATGTTATTGATTCACAAGAGGTGTTTCATAATATTATTTCACCTGAGATATATTTATACCCATTCACAAATAGTTTTATTGCACATAGGCTCACATTTTTTGATGTCAAGGGTGATTCTAAATAATATATTCAATATTTTTATGAAATATGCCTTGATTATGCCTCTAAGGATAAAATTTATAACCAAATTATTTCCAAAGATATTTAAATACTATTATTTAAAGTGTTTCTATGATTTAATAACCCAATAAGTAAATGCATTCAAACCCCTTGCAAATTAGTTTTAAGCACACTTCTTTATTAAAATTACCGAAAGGGTTTATTATGCCCAAATTTTAAATATCAAACATGGAAATAATGAATCTATCAATGAATATGTCTTGAGGTACAAGATAATGTTATATAAAATGACCAATCCTATAGTAGATAAATATTTTTAAGACATTCAAGAAAAATTTTCTTTAACCTTTACATGAGTGTATTATTTTCAAAAAATGTAAACCTTTCAATGATTTATTCTACATTTTTCATGATTGTGAAATAAAATTTATCTCATTAAACAAAAAAAGTATGTAGAAAACACATTGACTAAATCTACATCTAAAACCAAGTTTACTATCAAACCAAGTTACAAGGACAAACATCTTGAGCCTAAAAAAGAAAAAACCACCATTATTAATATAGTGTCACAAAAAAAAATCATCTTGTGTTATCTAATGCACCATAAAGATAGTTTAAATGCTTATCTAAGCCTCCTAATTCATTACTCCCATGGATTATAGAGTGTCACTGCATATCTCTCCCTCATCCTATAGAGGTTGACATGAACATACATCTACCCAAAGGGTATGATTCAAATTCTTATTGTGATAATAACCAAAGCCATAGGCATTATAATAACATATATTTTATCTTAAATCATAAGATCTAAGACCTTTTCAATGCCCAAAAGATTACATTTGATGATCCTCCAAATGAATCAGGTTCATAACCTAGTGATCACCATAAGTAGAAAATATTTAACAATCCTTTGAAAGACCATTCCAAGAATGATTCAAAAGTGAAAATGGCATATAATCTAAAACATCCTCAATAAAATTATTGGCACCAATTGGATGAAATTATTATTACTTATACATAATATACACCTCTTATGGTTTAAATATCCTCCATTAATTTTGATGAAAATGAGATTAGGGATGCTGACTCAATTTTTTATTCTTTATTCATTTGAGCATACCTTGATCACCAGCCTATATATAGGGTTATGATTGATAATGGTTCAAGTGAGAATGATTATACCATAACATTAATTATGAATTTAGGCTATACAAATCATGATTTACATATTTTGAATAGATCAATTAGAGCATTTTATGGGACCTCACAACAAATTCTTAGTGAGATTGACCTACCATTATAAGTGGGTCCTACCCATATGGTTAATATATGCAATGAATTATGATGGATATACAACTCATCCTACTAAGTGGATTCTAAGCTTGGAGAAATGAATCTTATAAAAATAATTCATTACATAGCTACTTATATCATGACATGACCAATTCAAATCTATTAAACCTAAATAAGGGATCTCTTACCACATAATATCAAAGGAGAAGGTTCCAAAGCCTCTAGGAAAATGACATTATGTAATAATCCTATTTAGGCCTACATTACATAAAAATAAATATAATATAGTGCTCACTAAATTTTGTGGCACAAAAGGGATAATTAATAAAAAATAAAATAAAAGTGAAAAGATAACTCTACTCAATTATTGTGGAGGAAAACTAAATAAGGATTACAACATTCATTCTACTAATTTATCTAGTATATAATCTACTAAATGAAAGAGTAAAATTTATGAGTACTTACTTTGAAGTGAACATATTGTGACTCAATCTCTCAATTGGCCAATGGTGATTTACAAAAGGTTATTGTGGCTTTTAAGGATAAAACTATAGAAATCAGTTATATGATAAAATAATCCTAATTTTCATTCAAGACTTTCCCATAATATAAACTTCTTTCCCTACAAGGTAAAAACCTAGGAAATGACTGCTATAATGTAGAAACAATAGAATTATGAGTTATAGTAAAGTAAAAATGAATGTACCTCTATTTAGAAATGAAGTTAAGGGGTATTTATAAACAATGACTGACCCTAAAACCTCTCATGAATTTACCTGACAAGGTTGGATAGGTAGATATTGTTTGGTGTGAAATATAATTTTAGGCCTCATACTGGGTCGAAGGAGTTCTATAATGTGTGTTGAATTCCCAACAAGATCAATCGGGTTAGTAGGAAAATGAAAAGAAATGGGTGTATGATTATTTAAGGGATGTTTTGGAAGGTAAATTTATTAGAGTGTATAAGAAGATTTTAGTTTCTTAAGGAGTTAGGTAAAAGTAACTTGTATTGGTTTTAAGTAATGGTATAGGGATTAAAAATCTTGTAAAGAACCAAAGGTTTGCCCACCCCTTTCCTAGTGCACTCTTTATGGCATGCACTTAGAGAGATTGAAATTTGAGAGGTTTATATAAGAGAGAAAACTTCAATAAATGATAAAGTTTAAAAATATTATTTATATACATATTCCTCTCTCAAATATTATAACATGTCATGAAATTGTAACATGGGATGGTTCTTTGAGAAAGAACATAGAAATGTACAACATCAAGATAATAAATTATAGTAAAAATTAGAAACATAAATGAAATTAAATAATTGAAAAATAATTACCTTTACTTACTTTATTTCTATAGAATATAAGTTGTAGTGATGCAAATGGAATAAGTGTCTAATGTATGAGACATTAGGAAGACCTAAAAATAAGCTAGTTTTTATTTTGAAAAAAATGGTTTACACAGAAAAAGTCTTTGCATTGTTAGTATTATATAACTTTTTTGTAATATGGGAGAAGAGCTTGGAGAAAAATAGTAATGATCAAAACATAATATTTTTTGTAAATAACTAGTAATTAAATAATTTGTAAATTTTGAATATAAATATCATTAATTATTCATTTGAAATTTTACTATGTTGAGAAACAAGAGATCTTTATGATCTAGAGAAGTGATGAGAGAGACCATGGCATGAAGGTGAGGATCATGAGGTGGAGGGTGCATATCATATTTTGATATCATGATCTAGGTAAGTAATGTACTTAATTTTGAATTTTTGTATATTTTATTTTAAAAATGGGGTAGATTTCAAAAATTAGGTATCACGATAAATCTGTTTAGTGGAATTTTCTACAAAACATTTTTAGGGTAGAGTAGGATTTAAGATAGATAATGGGTAGGGATCAAATAGGGCCATTAATTTCTAATAAATTAATGATAAATGTGTGAAAAGTCACCATAATGAATGAATAGGATTGGTGAGGCTAACATAGTTATAAATTAGTAGGTTAGTAGTAGTGTTTGCTTGCATAGTATCAGCCTCGTATATTTGGAGTACACTGATCATTTAGATACATCTAGAGAGTTGACATGCATACAAGGCTAGGTGGAAAATTTATAAGGCCAGATTGAGGGCCTTCATACATGGATAGGGTTAGTGAAGCTCACCATTTGGAGGAGAAATCTCAAATATTGATGGGTAGTGTGGTCCATCCAATAGATAGGTAAGGTGGACCACAACCATATAGCTATTATTATATTATGATTCTCAAATGTTTTTATATTATATCAAACATTCAATACATTGATATATATATATATATATATATATATATATATATATATATATATATATATATATATATAAAATCATGACTCATGGATGTTATGGATATATGTATTTTATTTTTAGCACATGTTTAATTTTTTATATATGCTATGAGAAAATGTGTGATGTATTTTGGATTCTTTTCTAGTAATTGTGAACAAATTCATGGTTAAAAAAATGATAGAAAATGTAAAATGTAGAAATGTAATGTAAAATATATTAGATCTATTGGAAAATTAGAATGTAAAACACACTAAATCATGTTAAGAAGCATGTGAAATGTAAATAAATAAAATTTTAAAACACAATCAAGTTGAAAAGTGTGTAAAACATAACTAAATTAAAAAATAGAATGAAATTTAAAACACACTAAATCAATTTGAAAAAGCATGTAGAACATAAAATAAGTAATTTATAATAATGAAAATGTATTACATATTAAATCAAGCTAGGAAGCATGTAAAACATAAATGAAGGAAAAATAATGGAATAAAATGTAAAACACACTAAATCATTAGAGTAATAGTATTTCCATGAACCATTTAGATTATTGTGAATGCTTTTGGATATAACCATGGGTGCACTTTTTAAATTAATGTTTCAGGTCACACTTTGTAGACCATCAATGGGATGAGAATGAGAATATAATGATTCAAAATTATAGACTTGGATATATTTATTCCATCAATGTTAAGATGAGAGGAGTACATTACATAACATAAGGATAATAATAGTAAAATAAAACAAAGAAGTAAAACCAAATAATAATAATATGATAGTACTAATAGTAATCATAATAAAAACTAAAAATAAAAATAAATAATATAGTAATTCAAATTTAAATGGTCCAGGACAATATAAAAAAACTATAAATTATGAAAATTCCAAGCATACAAAGGCTATCATAGAATAAAGTGATCACAAGAAAAAGGTATAAAAAAATAGATAAAAACAAGAGGAAGGGAAATTGCATGTTATTAATTGAATGTTAGATGAAAGATAGGTATGATAAAAGTTGTAATAAATAAATTAAATAATAATTTAAATGTGAAAATTAAGTATTGTGTTTATATATGAATAGAGTTTAAAAAAATTAGAGTATTGTATTTTATTTAAGCACAAGATATAAGAGAAATATAAATAAATCAATAAAAATGAAATTGGAATGTATAATTAGTAACATATAGTAGAATATGTAATATTAATAGGAGAATAAAAGAACTATATATACTTATTGGGTTTTTTGGTGAGTTCAACTAAAGGTTTCCATGAGTTGTTTAAACCTATACCTTCATATTTTTTCAAATTATTTTCATGCTTGAAAATTTCAATCACTTCTCTAAGACACCATTTGAGGAAGTAGTCTTTTATGGCTAAGATTTTGGTGTCCTCAATGCAAATGTGATGTTTAGTATTGAATGAATGTTTTACTAGAGATGATTTAATCACTCTATTATTTTTTATAGCTATTACATGTTCTAAGGCCCTAGTGTTGATTGAACTACTAGTCTCACCAATGTAAGATAACCCACACAAACAATCAATTTTATAAACTCCACTTTAAAGAAAAGGTTCTAAGTAATATTTTAGAGAGACTTTACCATATTTATAATTTTTTTATGAGGGATTAAATTATTTTGGATATTCTTATTTCTTAAAATCTTATAGATCTTTTTGGAAATGCCCTCAATATACTGAAGGTAAATTATTGAGTTAACATTTTACAATTCTCTTACATTGTGACACATCAAGGAAGTTTGAGTTGATTTAAAAGCTTAATTAATATATTTTTATTATAAACAATATTATGAAAAACTTCATTTAAGTGGTTAATATCCTCTTCCAAATGGTCTTTATCATAAATTATCAAAGCTCTAGTCACACGAGTTTTTTAACACATCATAAGTTTGTGAAGGGAGATGATGCGAGTTAGCATGTAAATAGAGGTCAGTGTGGGTGGATTTAATAAAGACTCAATGAGAGAAAAGGTTTTATAAAAAGGAGGGCATCAAGGAAGGGAAGGTTACCATCATGCTAATGTTCCTTTGTAAAATGGATGTTATTCATAAAGTTATTAATATGTTTATGGAATTATTGTAATTTTTCCATACCATAGGGCTAGTTACCATGGGTGGCATCAATGTACCTCTTTCAACACTTTGGTTTAAGAGGGAAAGAGGAGGGATAAGTATTAAAAATATTCCATGAAGAATTTGGTAACCACTAGAGAGAGAATATATCCCATTGCCACACCTTTGGTTTGTTCATAGATCAATCCCCTAAAATTAAAAAAAGGTTAAATTCAAACACAACTCCACCAAATATTTGGTTTCCTCATAAGTGCATGTGTCTAATACCTTAATAGTCTCTTTAATGGGTATTTTTTGTGAATAGATAAGGTTGACCAATTGGGACCCTACAGGTCAAATTGGGACTCATATAGGTAAGAAAAAAATTTAGGTGTTTTAGTAGTCTAATATTATGTCATAAGGTGGATTATAGGTCACATTATCCTTGGTCTTGGTCATTTTAAATATTTATGTCTTTTTTAGTCATTTTAGGGCTCAAATATAGCATTAAATGACTTCTATAGCCTCCTTGGGAAATTTGAATGTATTAAGGGGTGATGTCACATGACATGTGTCCTATTATTCCTTAATAAACTATTTCTAACTAAAAAGTGGTAGGTTCCTTATAAGAAAGAGTAGTTTTCATGGAAAAGGGAAGAGTTTGGCACTTGTATGACCCATAAGGGAGTGTGACACATGGGATAAGGTTATGAGATGAATATTTAGCTTCATTAGACCCATTTACATGACTTAATTACTATGTAAGTGTCTAAATTTATCTAAAACCATTCTACTCCTTCTTCACCCTTCCATGCACATAGAACCACTCAACAAGTTTATACTTATTATGGTCAGCAAGGGAGGTTTTATAAAAAATACTCTTGGGGTTATATTATAAACTCAGTTAGATTCCATTTGATGATAGGTTTTAGAAGAATGGTGACTTGTGATTTATGAACCATTCTTAGGAAGTTGACCTATCCAATTTACTTGATAATTTGTGGACCCTATAGGTTTTGATTTTGTTTTGATGATTCCATATAATATAGTTAATAATATTTATTTTATATGATTTTATTTATCATCTCTAGTTCTCCCCATTATTGGTTTCATGTTTCAAGGTGTTTTGATGGGCTAATAATCTCAAGTTCGTAGACTAGTCTTATTTGAAGATAACAGGTAGGTTTCCACCATTTTCAAGATCTTTATACTTTAGAAGTGATTAAAAGGGGTCAAAATAAGTTTATTATCATGTTTCCAATGTTATATTGATCTCATCTCATTTAAATTTCATTCTCTAAACAATGTTTCATGAAATTATAGTCACAAGCACTATGTAGTCAGTTGGTTGCATGACTGTTATACACAATCAACTAAGTGAGATGGGTTAAGGATTTTAACATGTCCATGGAGGTATGAATATGGTATTTAAATATTTAATAAATTATCATAGTAATAAATATCATGTATATCCTTTAACTTTTTTTAGGAGAGATTGTGATAGTTAACATAGTCACTCATAGTTTCCTTTCATTAACGTACATATACAAGTGCTCTCATGATGACTAATCAAGTTAAACTAGATCTATCTTGAATTTATATAAGTAATAAAAAGTTGTAATAGATTCATTTTAAAAAATCAAGGAAGTATAATGGTATTTTAAGGTTCATACATCATGTATATGATTCATGTTTCTGCCACTTCCCTGTCTACAACTCCATTAACACATATAAGAGAGCAAATAATAAGATGGAGTTTTGAACATTGATTCAAGTCTTTCATGATAAATTAATTGTGTTTTGGAATTTTTTTAGGATCTAATAATTAATGGAGGGTCTTCCCCCTTGTCTAATTCCCATCCTCATCTTTATAATTTGTACATTAGCATAACTACCTACATGAGGCTTAACAGAGAGCTAAAGAGCCATATAGAAAGGTTGAAGCATGAAATGAAATCCCCCTTAAGGAATTAGTATGTTGAAAATATAATGGTAGAATAATTTAAAGTGACATATTGCTAGGAAAATTTTAAGATCACTTTATAGTAGGAAATGACTATATTTAAGAACCTTTTCCCTCAAACAAGAAAATAGAGAACATCACCATTTTGTGGATGATATACAACAAGGTTACTAATGAATATTATTAATATTTATGAATAATAATTTAATAATCCATGTAGAACAAGAGTTATGAAATTTTTTGAGAGATGATGACTTAAGGAGGATGGTTTTTGAAAGGCCCCAAGTTGTATTTTTATGCATTGAATTCAGGCAATGAAATCTATAGGCTTTGAGCTCTAAGTAGACCTCTTCACCCAAGTTAGAAATATTAGACAATGAATTCATGTTTAAATGGTTTTATATGGTTAAAAATATTTTTTTGGGTCTTTATGTTATTTAAATATGTTTATATGTAGGTTTTTGTCCTCAAAATACACCTGCAAGTGTCTTACCTTTAGACCATTCATCTACAACTGACTATCAGCTTCCACATCATCCATAACAAAGACTTAGGAATGAAGGTACCAAATTTTTTTAATATAAAGTGACTCCAAAATGGCTCAAAGGAATAAAAAAGAAAATGTGGCATAATTTTCAAAGGATAATGTCAATCTACAAGCCTTTTACTTTAAGAAAGTCAACTATTATTGACTATTACAAACAGTAAGTAGGAAATAGCACCTTTAGTGTTGATAGTGTATAAGGATGAGTAAAATGAATTTAAAAAAATACCAAATGATATTAAGGTACTATAGGGAAGTTTTTATACAATTTCATCAAGTCAAATCATGTAAATTAACCTATAGGTATGGTGTGTTGAAGCAAAATATAGTTAGAATCTCACTCAACCTTAATTAATCAAGGAGTATACATAGGCATGTAGAGGATTGGGGCGATGAATTGGATTTTAAATCCTTGTTTATGGTTTTTATATAATTTATACACCCTTATATAACATAAAATAAGTATAAAAAGCTTCTAATGATGCATCACATAGTCCATGTGAGAACTCTGCATACCCAGTCTACCTTCTAACAGTTTGTCTTAGGCCTTTAAGGAGTTAAAGGGTCAAATGATGCTACCAGAGTTTTAAAACTTATGAAATATATCATTATGTATTGGATAATAATCTGAAATAATTAAATTGTTTAAGGGAATATGGGAAGTACCCTCTATTTTTTCTTAGATAGAGGGAACTTCCCTTGAGTGCAAACTATTAGTTTTGAAGAAGGAAGGTGAAAAGGTGGGCCAAGTTATAAAGTGAAATTTAATAGATGTGTAATAAGTTAGATGAAACCTATATAAAACATGGAAATCAATCAAAAATGGATGAAACTCAAAAAGGTGGCCTAGACCACAAGGGTTATAGTAAGGCCTATCAAGCATGGTGAGGCCAAGAAGCCAACTGGAATGTCAAATTCACTTCCAACATTGGTAAAGCATTCCAATGTATTATATAATGTTTATTATATCCTTTAAAATGTGTTCAAGAATTCACCTTGTAGAGTAACCACATGGAGAGCCACTTTTGGCTTAGAAATAACTCAGGACTATAGGAAATAAAGAAGAGAGTTTGAGTGGACAAATTTGGAAGCTCATATCTACATTGACACCTTACATGGAGACTCAAGGATATAATAGAAGTTATATAGGGTCATTTACATCAATTTTGTGTCATTAAGTTGAGAATTTAATGTTAGACCTTTATAAAACATCACTAAAGGTCAAAACTACCTAAAACCCTTACAAAACCTTAGAAAGGACCTAATTAAGGAAATGAAGATGGTGAGATATATAAGTGGGATATATTGACCATGAAATTTATTTAATATTTTATAATAATCTCTTAGTATCCTCCCCTTCCTTTTGGACTATATAGAACTATATAGATGGAGTATAAAATAGGGTATATTTGATAGTTTTATGCATTATTTAGGCTATAGGAGGTTTTAAGAGATGAAATAAACTTTGGAATGAACATTTGAACTTTTTATAACCCCTAATTTCATTTTAATGATTTTTTAAAAATCTTAAGTGTGTTTACCAATTACTTTATCTTAGCCACTCAAAACTAGCATAGTGAACATGGTAGTGAGAAGGGTGAAAAACTTCAACTAAACTAATTTTAAGGTGTGACTCATGAATATAAGGCCATGGAGAGTATTTAAAATTTTAATAAACTCACTTAAATGGATTTTCCTGGAAAATTAAAGCTAATTTTGAGGCCAAGTGTGAGGGGTGTGTGAAAGAGGAGTTTCTTTTGAGTGCAGGTAGTGATGGATCACTTTTTATAAGATTATAAATGACTAGGAACGTAACCAATGCTTTGATAATCATGTATGTAAATATTAAATCTTATTTAAATCATTACACTTGTCCATATTTAGTTTTTGGACGTTCAAATAGGGGTGAATGATGAAGGCAATTCTCTTGTGCAAAATGAGAACTCCTATGCCACATTTCATGAGTCTTATGACTTAGAGTGCCACTTTTACATCTTAAATTTACATTATCAATCTCAAATTCCATTCCCATGTACATGTAAATCATTCTCTCATCATGAAAAGTTTCCTTGTAACCTTTGGACTTCTTTCTTCTCTTCTCTCTCTTAAGTTCTATAAGAACTAGCCATTTTGGCCTTTATAAATAAATACTAATAATTTCACCTCTTATATAAATAAATACTAATAATTTCACCTCTTATATGACTATTAATAGTGTGTTGACTTGAATTATTGATCTTGCTTAGTGATGATTATTATTTCCTTACCATTATTATTTTATTCTCACACTTATTTGCAACTTGAAAGCTTCTTCTTATAGGTCATGTGAAGTGTTCTATGAATTTCAAGGTTGAGTGAGTTAATATAGTAAAATATTTCTGTTATAGGCCTATTTTCTATTCTTATTATCCTAAACATTCATCATAACCTCACAATGAAATATTGATGTGAGAAGATTCAGATTAGAGAAGTGTATGTTTAGTTAGTCTCTTGGTCTCATGTGTGACATGAAGTTGGTTGGTATTCATCAATAAATTTCATGTATCACCACCTTTAAGATAGTTTACTTTAAATTTTCTTTCCTTTTTCCCTTGAAATCATAGGTGTATTAGTGATCTACAAGTGGGTCATCAAGGGAGCTATCCCTATCTGGATATTTACCTCATTGTTAGGCTACCCACAACCTATAGGTGTTTAAATTATTCCACTTGGATGAGGAGAGATGAGAAATCTCCTCAAAGGGTGAAAACATAAGTGAAAATAGATATACAACATCAAAACTCACTAAAATATCTTTGTTGGAAACCTTCTTATCTTTGATAAAGTCAAAAAAATTAGAAGAGTCTTTGATGAAAGATGATGTTTTCTCTACAAAAGGTTTATTTTTTATAGATTTAAAGAAGGCTAGGGGATAAGTGGGAAAATGCATTGTATCTATAATTGGTATAATAATTATCCCTACTTTTTTAATCTTAGGGGACCCATATATTCTAGGAATGATCTCTTTTTTGGCATGAGAGATTTCTTAAGGTTATCACCTAAGGAAGAGAGATTGATGCTTTTAAAATGTTTCTTGTAATTTTAGAAGCATGATTATATGATAATATCCTATAAATACCACTATCAAGGATATGGCCTAACATCTTGAAATCATATTAAACCTTATACATAATAATTATTTCAATACCTTTGTCATATTTAGTAATGATAATGTTCTCATTGGATTTGATATTTTTTAGAGCACTCAATTATGCCTTAGATATGTTGGTAGAGAGGGGTTTGTATTGCATTAATTCAACTACACAATCTTATCTTAATTCCTTAATTTTTTTTTACAAGTATTCCTTTAAGTTCACTTTCAATTCTAATGAAAAAATCTTCTCTGGTAATGTAATTAGGCTTAATCATAAAACACAACCCATTTTTAAAATGTTGAAAGAGTGCCTATCTAGAGGTAAAATCGATAAGTTAAAAATTAATTTAGACTCCCAATCATCTATCAAGCCTTGGGAATAAGTATTAAACCTATCTAAGTTACTAATAGATCATATATTATGTGGAATGTTAATAAGAGGCATGTGAGGAAGGAAAGGGTAAAAACATTAGGAAAATTGGAAAATAAACCATTATTAGATAAGGAGGGGGTAGAGGATTAGGGTTGTGGTTCAAATTTATTAAATAATTGAATTATTTACATTATAAAAACCCAAATTATTATTTCCAAGAGAAATTAAGATAGAGAACAAATTTTCCATGAAGGGAAGACCAACTTGATCCTCATGTCTAGAGCTAAGGATAAAGAGGGAGTTAAAAGTCTCATTATTATTAATGCAATTAGTAACTATTGGTGTGGGTTTTATGCACACAATATATATAATGAAGTATCCTCTAACATTTTATGATCTCAATGGAGGTAAACTCCACTCCAAGGCATGAGTTACAGGTATGTAGTTTATTTCAACATGTTGATGGAATAGTGGGTAGGGCATGCAGGTTGTTGACAAGGTTTTTAGATGAAGGTGTCATTCATAATAGGGGTAGTTAATCTCTATGTAAGTTGGATGGGTGGTTGGTTACTAATCTATAGTCGGTATATCTCTAAACAAACTCAAAAATAAGGGGAGGGTAAGGCAAAAAAGAAAGCTTCTATTATTTTTAAGAACTACTTCCCTGGATGGTTTCTAAAAGTACAAGTGCTCTCAAAACCTATGCATATTGCTAGAAAAAATTATACAAACATAGTTATACATAGCTAAGAAGTATAAGGAGATAATGATGTAGGAAATTCATAAGACTCAGATAAATTTTGATCCTTTTAGGGTAGCTATTGCACACCCTTATTTAAGAAAATATGGCTAAGAATAATGAAGTATTGGAGGTAACTATTATACACATAGAAAATTACATCTAAGAAATCACTCATATAAAATCAGAATTATGAATCAATTTGAACATATATCTTAACCAATATGTTTACCAATCTTTTAACAACTATTTCACACCTACAAATTAGTATATCAATAAAAATAATCAAGAATCCATTCACACATTTTTCACGCTAAATATTATTGAAACATACAACCAATGAAAGTAACAAATAATTACATATAAATTAGAAATAAATTATAAAAACATATTCGTTGATGATCAAAAATGATGTTACTATTTTATTAAAGAATTCCTTAACACAAATCCAAGTTGGATTACAATTATTTATATTGACTTTGGGAAGGGGTTGCCTTATCCTCCAAGTTCATTCAAGGTCATTACATGTGATGGTAAGAAAATGTAGTTCTAACTATGGATTAAAATTGTCTAAGATTTTACTTACAGTTATCAATTTAAAATAGCCTTTGATAAAACTAAGATTTTACTTACAATTATCAATTTAAAATAGCCTTTGATAAAACTATGTAACATGTGCACATGCATAAAGATAGAGGAATTTTTTTACAATTATATTTTGAACTGTATGCAAACTTTAGAATATACATCATTTACCAAAACTGTACGTGCCTCCTTTTATAGGTGGTGAGAACAACATATTGATGTTTCAGTTCAACCACCTTTAAATGGAACTCTGACATATGTATGAAGTACCAAAATCACTTTATAAATATTTTAGAACCAGTGACACTACTATTATCTATACATAATCTGAACTATGTGTTACTTGCTCAGCTGTGCCTTTTATAGAATCTAGATCTTCACATTTATATTTGCCATTTAGATTAAGACATATTTTTTCATACTCTAGCTCTAAACTATGAGTCCCAATGTTTGTTGATAAATATAGTATAGTCCAAAAATCTACACATTCTATCTATTTCTAGTTTTTAAAATGTGACACATGCCAACACTTGATTGAGTCCAAGATATCTTAAAATTCTACCTAGGACTTTCACCATCGATCCCTATGTATGATAGAACATGAGCATGCCACTCCAAAGCTCTATGGGGCCTCTATGTCCTATATACTAGGTTTTTTGCTTCTTACCATGGGTCATTGGATCTATGTATTAGGCTCCGAGGATGGTGAAACTTGCCTATCTCATGGATTTTTTAAATTTCAACTTGCTCTTGTATCATTCGATCAAATGGGCCCAATAAAATGTGTGCCATAAGATCTTGATTTGAATCCAAATGGGTAATTTACTAAGTTAAATTTGACATTTTCACAATTGTCAAACGATGTCCTCATGACCATCAGATGACATTTGCACGATTTTCAAATTTAATATTATAAATTGGACATGTGTCATTTCCTTGGGACTCCCTAATCCTAAAAACATAATAAAAAAATGACATAGCATAATACTTTTGGAAAATATGTATAAAGGACCCTACATGAATATTTTAGCCTAATGTTTTAATATTAATAAAATATGATTTGGGCTTAGGATACAATATTAAATTAAGCTCAAAACATTATTAAATGCTCTCTAAGTAAAGGCATCACTTGGTAGTATGGTATTTATTTTAGGGTAATTATTGTGGGGGAATTGTTTTGGGATTTTTGTGTGGGAAAAATGTTTTAAGATTTCTTGAGGGGATGCCAATTTTATCAAATAAAATGTTTGATACATAAAGTCGACAAGAATTTGATGGGAATAATTTTTTTGGACAAAATGTCCATACAATTCTCCTAAAGACTCAATTCTCTTAGATAAAATGTCTGATGTAATATTTGAAGGGATGGTCTCAAAAGGGCTGAATGGCATGATGTTTTGGACGAAACATCCAAAGGAAGGGGTCAAAGGGAAAAAGGCAAAAGGCCCAGAAAAAAAGTCTTGAAGGAATTGGCCAAAGGGAAAAAGAATTAGCTGAAGGGCAAAAGGGCCTCAGAAAAAAGTCTTGAAGGGTAAGTATCGAAGGGAAAAGGGTCTATGATAAAGTACTAAAGGGTAATTAGTCACTTTAAAAAGTGATCAAATTTCATTTTCCAAATGTCCCAAGGGTAAGTGGCCACTTCAAAAAGGGCCAAAAGGTCATTTTCAAAATGTCTAATGAGTTAGTTCAAGAAATTTGAAGGGCATATGCCCTTAGGGGAATTATTTTGGGCTTTTTGTGTCAAAAAAATCTCTAAGACACAAAGTTCAAAGGAATTGACCTAGGAAAAAATTCCTAAGGGATAGGTTCATAGGGAAAAATACCTAGGATAAAAGTCCCAAAGGGCATGTTAAAAAAGGGTTGAAAGGTCTACTTCATGGTGAAAGTACTTGAAGGGTCTACTTCATTGGTTAAATTTTTATGGGAAAGGGCCCTTACAAAAGTCATAAAGGGTAACCACAAAATTCTTAAAGGGTAATTTCAAAAAGGTCTAAGGGTCATTTAGAAAGTTTAAAGGAATATGTGTCCTTGACAAAACTTCTAAAGGGTATGTCAGAGGCAAAGGGTCATTTTCAAAAGTTCTAAAGGAAATCCATCAAGGGAATTATTTTAGATAAAATATTTGAAACAATTCTTCTGAAGACCCAATTCTCTCAGAAAAAATGTCCAAATGAATTCAATTGGCTTGGGTAAAGTGCCTCGGATGAAATGTTTGAAGGAATGGTTCAAAAAGGTAAAGGTGTGGGGAAAAAGTATCAAAATATAGGTATGGAGGGGCTAAAGGGAAATTGAAAAAGGTTTTAAGGAATTATATTAGAATAAATTACCACAACAATAAGTTAGAAGGACACATTACACAAATATCGAAGGGTGGGTTGGTAAGGAAAAAAAGGCATTTTAAAAATCCTAAAGGGCACTTTCTATCTAGAAACAATATGAAGGGTCCAATTCATAGGGCATTTATCCATGACAAAAGTCCCAAAGGATCTAATTCATAAAGGATAAAAGAAAATACAAAAAGGACAAAAGGAAAGTTACACAAAGCCTAAAGGGTAGGTTCTAAGGGGCCAAAGGGCAATTCTATTAGGAAAAGTGTATCAACAAGATTGTCTTCAAGAATAAGTCTGATTTAGGGAAATTGTTTCACCAGAATTGTTGTAGGTAAAATGATGTGAAGAGAAAATTCCATTGGAAAAAATGTTTGACAAAATAAATGTGAATACCAATTCATGTGGAATAAAAGTTTTGAAGAGAAAAGACCGAAAACATAAGTCCAAAAAAATAAAACCCAATAAAGATTATCAAAGAAAATTAGTCCATGAAAAAATAATACCAATGCTACTCTACCAAAGTACAAAAGGGAAAATAATCAATCTTCTCTTAGATTTTGTATAAACATATAGAAGAGGGGCCCAAAATCATGACCATAGTCTAAAAAAAGTGGGTCCCTATTTCCTTATGGAAAAAGCGGGGTGTTGGGTACAACAATTGGTGACTTACAGGGGGAATACTCCTGAATATTCTAGAACCCAAAACTCTGGTTTAAAATCCTAAATAAATTATGAAGTGTGACATAGAATAATACTTAAATCAAAAACATGAAATAAACTCCTAAGTTAATTGACACAATATAGCTACCTTCTAATCTTTTGGATCTATGTGTGTCAACATGTGTAGTTTATTTAACCCATGATGTGATGAGTTCCTTATAAGGTTTGATGGGGCTATAGGTTTCATTTAAGTATCTATTAAATTGGAAAATAAAGTAAACTCATGTATTAGTCTACTTCTAATTAGGCATCCATAGCCTTGACAGAGATACCTTGAGCTATTTCTCTTCTCATTCTATTATTTTCTCTTGATCATGATGTGTGGTACATTGACCTTATTTTATCATGTGAGCCTTTTGGTTTTCTTTAGATTTTATTTTGATATTTTGAATTAATTGGTTCTTTTTTTTTCACTCTTTTTTTATTGAATAGAAAAGATAAGAGATGGAATCCAAGTGAGCTAGTATAATTATAAAACAAATCATTACTAGAACATCCCTACTATCCACATCTATTCCTAGAATTATTATTTCTAGTAGGTATTGAATATGATAAGTGCATTTGATCTAATAAAATAATAAAACTTTCTAAATATGTATGAGGTACTTTGAGAGAAAATTCCACATGCCTATTAAAATTATTCAATTATGACACAATTCAAAAAAATCCATGATTACCTACCTTCATCTTAAAGACTCAAAAACAAGAAAATACACCTAATTTGTAAACTAGTCCCAAAGTGTCAAGATTTTAATTTCCCCTTTTACACAAGTCCTAAGATCAATTGGTTTCGATTTTAACTTGGTTATAGTCAAATAAAATATAATTCCAATCATCAAAGAAATCAAAGAACAACTAATCCAATAAATCAAGAAACTAAACTAAGAAAGCATTGAAATCTAATCTATGAAAGCAAAATACTAAAAGTAGAAAATATTAATCTAAAAAAGTAGGAAACTAGTCTATGAAAGCAATATAAATAAATATAATATTTTATAGAAGGGAACTATTCTAAAAAAGTAGGAAATATAATCTAATCCTACAGCTACACTCATATATCCCTCATTACTCAATAGCATCAGATGATGGTAGAAACCTGAATTAGTGCTTTAGGAATTGTCCGTTGACTGGATATGTAAGCTTGTTATCTTGGAGGTCTTTCAAATGAAATGTGTTATTTCCCATGATCTCTAAAATCTAGTATGGTCCAATCAATAGTGGGGCAAACTTTTCATTCTATCTTTTTTTCTCATGGGCTTTATCCCAAAGTAATACTAGGTATGAAATTAAGAATGCTTTGACCTTCACTCTCTTATCAAACCACCTCTTGACCACATCCTAGTGCTTGTTGAATTTTTTTAAGGATTTAGTATTTGAATATTCCATTTTTATTAAGTCTAATAACCTTGATTATGCTTTATCACTTAGTTCTATGTAGTCCTACATAGACTAATAAGTGGGTAATTTTAGCATAATTGGGAACACAAGTTTGTATCCATATACCAATAGATAGGGTGAAATTTTAAGGGATTGTTTGTGTCTAGTCTAGTCTACCCAAAGAACATACTTCAATATATTGAGCCAGTCTTTAGGCCTATCTCCAACTGATTTCTTAATTGCATTAATAAAAATTTTGTTTATTGGTTCTTCCAATCCATTTCCCTAAGGATAATGGTTAGAATTTGACTTGATAATGATTTGGTTGTCATGTGCCCATTCATTAAATTATGTAGATATAAAATCTAGTCCATTATCACAAACCAAAGAAATAGGCATGCCAAATCTAGTTTTTATGTGTTCCTCCAAGAAGCGAATCACATCTTGTGTTATTAAATTCTTTATGGCTATAAATTTGGTCTATCTAGTGTAATAATCTATAGCAGTAAGGAGAAACTTATGGCCTACTAAGGAATTTGGGTTGATGACACCAATGAAGTATAAACCCCATTGGTCAAATAGACTTCCTTCAAAAATTTATTATATGTACTTCTCTCTTAGCTAAAGCTTGACAATCATGGCATGTTCTCATATGAACATGAGCATCCTTGAAAATTGTTGGCCAGTAGTAGCCCTTTCTTAAGAGCTTATGGGTTGCTGTATTCCCAGAAGGATAACTAGTTGGAGATTTGTTAGTGATGTCATGGTGATTTCATAGAGGTGTCCTAGTGAGTAGATGAAGTACTTTGTTATCCCAAGTAACAATGATAAAGTGTGTAATGTGCTTGTTTTAGTGTGTTTTATGTTATCTTGGTTGATATTTAGTATTGGCATGATTAAATATGTTAATGGATGATTATGGTGGTTGGCGAATGTGAAATAGGTATATAATATGCTAGATATGATTTCAAAGCTTATGTATATAATTGGTATTCATCTAGTTTTCCATAGTTTTCATCTAGACACTTTGGGTCTAATGGCAAAAAATCTGAGTAGGCAGTTTAATGACATCACCATTATCACGCATGAAGGATTAAATGGGAGTGGGTCATATGGTTTTGGTCACATAAGTCCCTATTTATCATACACCAAATATCAAGTCATGCATTGAAGTGCGATAAAAAATATGAGGGCGAAAAGTTGGCTTCTCAGTCAGAATTCATAGTTTTTCCATAACTGGCCAAATTTGGAGTTGTCTAGAAAGAGCTAAGTAAGCATGCTGATGAGGTAAAAATTCACACACATGAAGGTGTCTAGACAAAATGATCATATATGATTATTTATTTTTAATCATATTTTATTTTCACTAATTTTTAGATCATTCGATTTAGCACATCAAGAGATATGGATGTGTAAAGTTCGGCTCTTAGGCATTTTGACTATGTTTTTCCATACTTAACCAATTTTTCAATGAGACAAAAAAAGCCAAGTGAGAATTTTATTGGTGTTATATCTTGCATATGTGAAGGTTTGAATAAAATCCAATCATTTGGGTCTATTCAATTCTGAGCATAGTTGATTTGTGCTAAATTTTAGATCATGCACTAAAGCATGACAAAAGTTATGCTTGAGAAAAGTTGACCTCTCAAGTAGGTTTTGACACGGTTGGCTTTGTGACAAATTTTTTTGATAAGGCAATTTAATAGCATTATATCTCAAACATATAAGGGTTCTAAGATTAGTGTGTCACATGGTTGGATTATCCTATGTAAGGAGATCATCTAGTCCAAATTTAAGACTCTATGTCAAAGCACAAAATAATTTATTAAGGTTCAAAAATGGCTACTCAGACATATTGAAAGGGTCCCCATAGTCATTTTTTAAGAGTTAAAGCTTGAGCAAGATAAATGGTGCACATTGATCTAAAAGTCAAGAAGTATGGATATGAGGAAAAGTGAATTATGTTTAATGATAAATCAAATGTATAGATTTACTGGTGAGAGGGTGTTTGTAAAGTTTTATCAGACAGTGAGTGTTAATTATTAAGACCTAGTTGATCCATAAAGTTGATAGAGCATGTGAAGTCAACATTTCAAGGATGCACAAGATATGGTTAAAGTGACAAAGATTTAATGATTGATAATTGTTTCCTATGTTTTAAATATCATAAGATATCAATAGTGCATATTTGATCTAAGCAATGAGTTCACGAGATTTGATCTTAGTGTTCAAAGGTTAACTATGACCATTTGTATTTGAATATTTGAAATTGCAAAGGAAAGACTAGTGTCTAGTTTTTGGACCATATATTTAGATATAAAATTAATTTTATAATATATTAAAATCAAAGTGGTACAAGAATCTAAGGCACATCTGGCTATATGGATTTGAAGATTTGGAAGTGTGTACAAACAAAGTTAGTAAGCTCCAAAGTTGACTATGTTTTTGTATATGTTCTACAAGTGACACAAGAAGGATATTCAAGCTTATGTAGATGTTCTTATGATTTTTCATGGTGAATTGTATTTTTGGAAGTGTTTTAGACTCCATGAGTATTATTTGTGATTATTTTCGAGGTGTGATCAATCTATATCATGTATTAATAATTCTTAAGCAGTTGATAATATGTTCAATAATAGTGTTCCTATTTACAAGGTCTTTGTTTAAGTTATTTGAAAATATGTAGAGGTAAGCTAAAATTAATATGATATTTTGATGATGTATTAGGGGAAATAATTTTAGACACCTAAATCTAGCCACCAATGACCTCCAACTAGGCTTTTGACCAATTTTCTCCTAAAGTTCACAATTTGGCATAAAAACACTAAAATGCATTAAACAAGTTGAAATTGATATATTCAAGTACCACTTTTGGATAGAGGATCACTAAATTATATAATGTAATTTATGGTACAACTAACTTTGATTAGATCATTTTGAGTCAAAATTCCAATTTTGCACCTGGGTGCTCTAGATTGCTCTTTTCTATCAAATCTCTTGCAAGAGACATGTGCCTTTGTTATTTGGTGTTGGTAACATCCTAAATGGGATAATAGATTCAATGCATTTAAAATTGACTTAAAATTCCAATTCAATCAAATTTTGGACCAATAACAAGACATTTTGACCAATTTGATTAATTTGTGCACCAAGAGCTAAAATTTGCACTAAAGTTGACTAATCATGTTTTAGGTTAATTAAACCAAATTAGGGCCTTAAGTTAATTTTTCATGGAAATTTTTGAATAAATATTTATTATAAATTGATTTCTATTAACTACATCATCAGGTGCCATCTTCATATGGGGTGGCATCCATAAGACATAAATACATAAAATATCAGGATTGTGGATCTCTCATACCTCATCAAGACCCTCCATGCCTCATTAAGACCATCCATGCCTATTAAATACCACTATATCTAAAATATTAATGGGTATAGTTTTAAAATGAATTTCATAGTTGGATTTATTCATGGCCATACATTTGAATCTTGAGATAGATGATCATGGTTGATACTCAAACCATTCCAAAAATCTATAAATAAGGGGCCTTGCCTATTTAATTTTAAGATATTTTATGAAAAAATTATAATACCCAAATGAATTAAAAATTAATTGCATCTTAGTGTTATAATTCCAAATTTTTGAGCCAAGCCAAGCCAAGCCAAAGCTAAAGGTGCCAAGAGGAGATGAAGGTAGCCATACTCCATTGAAGAAGATCTCTTGAAGCACAAGCTGAGCAAGCCAAAAAAGGAGAACTTTGGATCAATCAATGATTTGGTAATAAATTGGTGTTTTGTTTTCATATTTATTATTTATTTTCATTTTTAGTTGTGTTCTCAAATGGCTTTCCCTCACCAATCTCTCCCCATTAACTAGGCCTAGAGAGGTATGCCAGCTAGTGTGTTGTTTTTTCAATTTGATTTCATTTTTTAAATAAAAATATACTAACACCTCTCTTGATTAAAATTCATATTACACATAATGGCATTTATAGTGAGATGATCTTCATGAGAGTGTGATCCACAAACTTTTTTGTGTTTCATAGTTTTGATTCCTTTTTTTGTTGTTTTTGCTTGAGTAAAAATGGCCATTAAATAAGTCATAAATTTTTATTTAATTAATATTTTTGTATAAATTTTTATATTAATATAAATAAATATTTAATTCATATTTTCTAAATATTTCACAAAAAAATTCTTTATATTTTAGAAGTTATAGCTGTTTAGTGACTCACTTTCTATTTTTTATTTTTCTGGTAAAAATGGTTAGAATAAAGTTGATAATTTTTTATTTACTATTAAGAATTAAAATTTTGAATATATGTGAATCCTATATTTATTGAAAATCTATAATTTTTTTTATAAAACTGATCTGTATTTTAAAAGTTATGTTAAAAATACTAACTGTAGGATTTTATATTTTGTGTAGGATTTTATGTGTTATGTGTTATATTTTATTTTTAGCCTTCTAATTTGTTGTTTGAAAGTTTTCATATAATTAATATATATTTTTTTAAGATTTTATATATATTTGTGTGAACATTGTCTAGCTTAACACATTTACTTTTGGGGTGATGCCTTAAGGGTAGACAGGTAACTGACATACTTCAAATTTGTTAAAACATGTTTTAGACCATCTTTTGCATGCTTTTAAAATGAATTAGAAATATTGTTTTTGGTGCTTAATAAAACATTTAGGTGCTTAAGTGAATATTTTTATAAGTTAGAATTTCAAAGTTAAAACTTAAGACCAAGGGGTCAAAAGAACACCACCGCATCTTTCATTTAGGTTTTAAAATTGAACACACTTATCAATTCTTATTTTCAATAGTTGTTTAATTAAAACTTGTTTGCCAAAGAGAAGGTTTGTACATGTATGTTATTCCATTTGTCCCTTTTATGGAACCCTGGGAATAAAAATTACCATCCTTATTTCAAAAATCCTAGTCCAAGGTTTAGAAATAATGTCATCTAAAGCACTCCCCAAAACTCATCATAGTTTGGGTGACCTTGAAAATGACCCTAAAGTCTTTCTTTTTATGTCTTTCATTTAATTATATCTTGGATTAAAATGGGGACACAATTACCTCCCATAAGTTCTTTAGGGAATCTTTAACCTAGGCTTTCATCTCTTGGCATTGACTTCATCCACTCCTTCTAAGTTGCACATGGGATGTATCTGCATTTGGATATCACACTATACTGAGCAAATAATAGGATGTAGTGGTTGTAAAAAGGACTAGACCTTTTTTAAACAATCCAAGTGTTGTAGATACCCAATTTATATGAATTTATTTTGCATTATTTTATGTGAAATTCATTATGCAATTGATTCCCCTAGAAACATTCAAAATCTTGATAGTTTAGTCAACCCCACATTGTCATACCCTTGCTAGGATTTGGACGATTATACTTAGTGTATTTTGGTTATTTCTTCTTGGTATGTTTTGAGACTAAAACTTGTTTGTTTATTCATAATCCATGGCAAAATCAATTTGTTTACACGTTATTTTTTTGTCTAAAGACTTATGTTGTCTATTTTACACCACACTTGTACCTTGAAATTTTTGATAAACTTGTTTATGTTTTTATCAATTTGAGTTATAGAGGGTAGTTTTATGCTACCAAAATCATATAAAACCATTTTGCATTTTGATTCTTTAAAAAATAACATAGATCACACAATTAGAGCATGCTTATGTTGTTAGGTTGCTCAATTTATTTCAAGACTAGTTTACTTTGAATCAAAAACTATTTTGTTTCAAACCATGTCATGTATACCATTTGGACCTTTGTCTTGTGCCATCATGCTATACAATATTGTCTATCTTGTTGGGTCAAATCTTAGTTTTCAATGTTTATTTTTTAATTAACATTTTTATGTTTGGATTCAAACATTGATTGATTTCTATTTAGGTCTCAAATCATGGGGTTGATACATAGATCTTTCTCTTTTGGGTTGCATAACTTCAGTTCATTGATTACCCAAATTTAAAAAATATTGATAGTTTGTTTGTTCAAAACCTATCTTTATCATCAATTATGACTTTATTTGGGATTTAGAAACCTTTCTCCAAAAGCCATTTGCCTCATACCTTATGCCAACTAATCATGTTTATGTTTGATTTTATGTGTTGAGTTTATGTCAAAATTGTTTACAAACTTGTTAGATTAAATAAAATCACATGATACCTTTTTTTCAAGTCTATATTTTGACACAATTTAGCCAAAATTCCTAGCATAGCCTATTTTAGCTTAGATTTTGACTCCACATTTGGACAAAATACCTAGTGACTATTTTCCCTTTCCTAGTTTAGACCTTATTTGGAACACTTTGAGCTAGACATTTAACGTGCCAGTTTTTATTCAAACACTTGACCTTTTATGCATATGAAATTTTAAAATAGAAATTTTATGTTAGACTATTTTATGCCAAGTCGTATCACAAATAATTTTAGAGATATAACTCCATTCCTTCGACCAAGTTAGACCAAGTTTGAACTATTTGTCCTTTGGACAGTTTTTTAGAGTTTATAGAAATCTAAGCCTTTTTGTTTTAGAGCTTTAATAATTTATGTGGCTATGTCTAGCTAAAATTATGGTGGAGTCACTTAAAATAAAACTTATGATATAATGGCTACACAAAATCCCACTAGGAACCCATATAGAGAAATATTTTCTAAGGATTTTTATTATTCTCCCTACAATACTCCATATGGGGAACATAGTCAAAATACAAAAAATCCAAATTGAGACCTTGATTGGCATGAAGAGGCTTGTGAGGAGGACTTTGAATACCTAACTATAGATACTATTGTTTGGGATATGGATCCATACCCTCTTTACAATAATCAGAGTATGGAACACAGTCAAGAACTAGCTTATGAGCCAACTCATGAATGGGATGATATGGTTTATGAGGAAGAATTAGATGCCTTGGCTTGTGTAAGAAATCAAGTTCTAAAACATCCTTTTGTTATTATATCATAAACTAGCCCTAACCTTCCTTTGGATTATACAAGATATCAAGCTCTAAATATCCAAGGAATACCATTACCATTCCTAAACCCAATCCTTTAGCTTATGTGAGCAACTAGGCTCCACAACACCCTTTCATCACTCCAAGACATAGTCATTTGACTTGTGTGAGTAATAAATCTCCACACTACCATATCATTACCATCTCAAGACTTTTTCCTTTGGCTCATGCAAGTAATCATGCTCCCTAATGCCCTACCATTATCCAACCATAGACCATTCCTCTTCTATTACCAATCCCATCAAAAATTCAACTGATCCAATTATTTGAAGACCAATCTATGTTTAAAAATGGTATCTTTAAACTCATTAGAAACCAAGGCCAAGCGAACTAAATAATCCAAGATGTTTCTATTGAATCAACCATTTGTGATAATTCAACCTATGATGAATTGCTCACTGATCATATACTAGTTGTCAAGGAGTCTCACTCTGATGATCTAGTCTTTGCTAAGTCAAATCTTAATGATTGTAACCACCTTTGGGAAAACCATTAACTTGATTATATGAATATTTTTCAAGAGTCTCCCCTTGATAAACTAGTCCTTGAGGAGTTGTATCTTAACCTATTTCCCATTATGGAGGAGTCTCACTTTGACAAACTAGTCTTTATGGATCCCATTATGCCATCACATTTCATTACTTGTCTAATACCAAACATTCAACAAGACATCATTGTAAAAAATTACCCATTAGATAAAAAATCAAATTTAGAGTCAAGTTCTATTCTTGGATTTACATTAGATTTAGCATTAAAATTAGAATCAACATCAATCTCAACATCAGATTCAAAGTCCCTTGAGTTAGAATCAGATTCAAAAGAAAAATATGTTTGTGGCTATTACAACATTGGTTATGAATATCTCATAGATAAATTTGAATACATTTATGATCCTTCTATAATTTTTGAGGATGAGTAATTCATCATTGACATAATTTCTCTTAGTATATTCTACAAGGATTGTGATGCCAACACCCATTCCATTACTATTCCACATGGCATTACCATAAACCAAGATAGCCATATCATTAACATTCTATCTCCCATAAGTGTTAATTGGGATTGATAGAATAAAACTTTGTTTAACTTCATCCATGGCAACATATCAGTTAAAGAAGAGCAAGGAGGCCAAGTCCACATTCATGTAGTAAAAAAACACTTTCCTAGTGAAAACTTTTCAGAGGTGCTAGGATACAATCAAAGTATCACCTCAACATCTTGTAGTGAAACTTTTTTTGAAGCACTAAAAGAAAATCAAAGTCAAAATCCAGTATTCATTAGTGAAACATTGTTAGAGGTGCTATAGGATAATCAAGACAAATTCATTGGTGAAAACCTCATTGAGGCACTAATAGCTTAGCATAAAAGTTCTTCACTACTTGATGAAGACAAAATCAAAGATAAAATCAAAATAACTTTCTATCTACAGCCTAATCATATGGTAACTACTCTCAATATTAAACAACAAACAAATCTAGTGATCCTAATGAGATAATATTTAGAAGTCTTTAGCCCTACCATAACCAAAATTATATTGAATCTACCATTAACAACATTACATGTGACTAAAACTCCTGATCTTCATTTGTTTCCCCATCATTATACATTCAATTATCATCTACAATTCCATTTCATAATCAAACTTACCATCCATTATTTTTCCTTATTTACCATCCATGGCCACACTTTCCTTTGTAGAGGCTACAAAGATACCTTGTCTCAACATTTTAAGGAATCAAAATTAATGACCAATGAAGATCACAACAACATTCTCAGAATCTAAATATGTAGGTAGTTCTTGATGGATAAACTATTTAGACAAGGTGTGGGATAAAAATTAATATCATCAAGTATTCTATTTATATTATTAGTTGATTAGGACATGCATCTCCCCATTAGTAGGAACAATAAAATCAAAAACCACACCCAAGCTAAAAACATGTACCATACCATTTCATTCCCATGCCATTGCCATTGTTACATATCCTTTTGCCATTATCGGATATCCTAGATAATCACCTTCTCACTTGGGGGCAACCCTCTTACCATTTTATCTAATTTATCAAACCATCATTATCCTTAGCAAGACCATTCCATCTAAGCATTTTATTCATATCTAGACCAAAGCCTCTTTTTAGTCATCCTACCCAATCCTATTTTGATCTTGGATACTTTGGTTATTCTTGCACTTTTCGTGAGGGTATTTTGATCAGGTTTCAACTCTTATCAAATTAATTTTTACAATGATAGTCTATGAAGTAGTGTGATAGTTGATCTAGCAAGATATCTTTCATCTTATCAAGTTTAATTATGTAAGCCTAATTATAACAACCTATGGGAAAATTAGTGTCTCACCAGTCTTACTACTAATTATAACTACCTCTGGTCAAATTAGTATCATTGACTTATTCTACTGTATCCTAGTTATAACCACATGTGGGAAAACTAGGGGCAACACTTGTTTACCATGTATTGTCATATCACCTTACCATCACTATTTTCATTTGACTAACCATTTTATGGATTTGAGAACTTTTTGGGACCTAGTTGGTTTTTCCCCACCCTTTATGTGGGTGAAACTATAGTAACTTGAGGTCTTACTCTAGCACTATATAGGTAGCACTCGATACTTGTTGAGGTCAGCTCAATCACCCTTTCGACCATGCTCTCACCATTTTGAGAGAAACCTAAGTTTAAATGCTATTTCCATTTGTGAGAAACCTAAGTTTAAATTCTCTCACCATTCTATGAGCTTAAACCATTTAGTGTCTCATCATTCTTGATCAAGTTGATATGATTTAAAAATTCTAAAAACGTTTGTAAAATCATTAGAAAAACCAAAAACATTGACCACTTCTTTGCCTTAAGGATTCTAGGAACCCTTACTAAGTTGTAAGTAAAATTACTTATTTCTTAGTTTCCCCATCTTTTTAGCCTTTTACTCTCATGCACTTACCATTTTGCAAGACCATTCCTATTTTTATACCATATCAATTATATTTATTTTCATCAATTATCACATTCTTCCCATTCCTTAGGAGAACTATATTTGGCCTAAAGTTTTTTTATTGGATATTACATCCATGGAACTATGTAGGTAGTAACCACTTGCCTAGTACATATGGAGATAACTTAGCCACCCCTTCCTTTTCTTCTATTCCCTCATTTTTTTCATT
Organism: Torreya grandis; assembly: GCA_037957365.1. Lineage (NCBI taxonomy): Eukaryota > Viridiplantae > Streptophyta > Pinopsida > Cupressales > Taxaceae > Torreya > Torreya grandis. The sequence continues at coordinate 201,731 of JARHVA010001391.1, read as the reverse complement.
TGTTTAGTTGTCACCTATTTTTTAGGGGAAATGTTTGTATGGTTTTATTACATTGTTTATTTGTTTATCTATGTTTTTTTATTTATTTATCTACATACTTATTTTCTTTTAAAACTATTTCCTTGATTCAATTTAAGTGTGTTCATTGGGTGATTCCTTGCCACACTTATACTTTAATCCATCCATATTCATATTTTTACATTGTCATCATGGTTTCTATCATTGGTTCATTATTTTCTATTAAGTATTAGATTGCAGGAGTTAGTCCTCATACATTATTTAGCCCAGTCCTCATGATGTTGTACCATGATGCCTACCAACATGTGCTATAGAAAACCTCAGATTCAAGAATTCCATTTAGTAATGGTGGCATCAACATCTCTTTGGCACTGACATCCTAATTCAATCCCAATCATATCTTAAATAGAGTAATTAACCATGAAAGAATTTCAACCTTTATTAGTTTGGATGAGTATTTCCCTACAAGTAGGTTTTTTCAATTCATCATTACCCTTTATGTTAATTTATCATCATCCTCGACCAAGTTTATCATGTTTTCTGTAATCAGGGTCCAATAATTATAACCACCTATGGGAAAATCATTGTACACCATCCCACTTACATTTCTCAATGATTATAACCACCTTTGGGCAAATCATTATATTCTAACCACTTTACTTGTTTCCCATATAGGGGCACATTGTTATCTTGTTTGTCTATCATAACTGGAGCATTTCCATATTCTTAATGATTATAACCACCTTTGGCCAAATCATTGTGTTATCATAACACATTGCCACTATCGGGGTACAATGCTTATAACCACATTTGGGTAAATGATTGTACACCATCCCACTTACATTCTCAGTGATTTTGACTAATTTTTAAAAATAATTGTGTTTTCACCCCATCATATTTTATTTATTTGGTCCCCTCATTTCACTTCTTATCGAGGGACTATTTGTTGACCTACTCGTGCCAATCATTCCCTTAAGGGAACATCATACAGTTAGTTTATCATCATTGTAATTGTAGGCATACATGACCTTTTCATTCTTTGAGAAGACATTATTATTCTTATATCTTGCAACACCTTCCCAAATAGGGGCAAACTATAGACACCCAAATCTGGGCACCAATGACCTCCAATTAAGATTTTGACCAATTTCCACCTAAAGTGCACTTTTTAGCATACAAACACTAAAATACATTAAATGATTTGAAATTGATATATTAAAGTACCAATTTTGGATATATTATCACTAAATGGGATAATGTAATTTATGGGCCAACTAACTTTGATCAGATCATTTTGAGTAAAAATGCCAATTTTGCACCTAGGTGCTCTGGATCACTCTTTTTTGTGAAATCTCTTACATGAGACATGTGACTTTGTTATTTGGTTTTGGTAACATCCTAAATGGATAATTGATCTAACACATTTTAAATTAACTTATAATTCCAATCTAGTTAAATTTTGGACCAATAATAAGACATTTTGATCAATTTGATTAATTTGTGCACCAAAGCCAAAATTTGCACTAAAGTTGACTAATCATGTTTTAGGCTAATTAAACTAAATTAGGGCCTTAAGTTAATTTTTTATGGAAATTTTTGAATAAATATTTATTAGAAATTGATTTATATTAATTACATCATTTGGTGACATCATCATATGGGGTGGCATCCATAAGCCATAAATTCATAAAATATTAGGATTCTAGGTCTCCCATGCCTCATCAAGACCCTCTATGCCTCATTAAGATCCTCCATGCCTATTAAATACCCATCTATCCCAAATATTAATGGGGATATTTTTAGAGTGAATTTTATATTTAGATTTATTCATGGCCACACATCTCAATCTTGAGATGGACAGTCATGGTTGATCCTTAAACCATTCCAAAAATCTATAAATAAGAGGCCTTGCCTATTGAATGTTAAGATATTTTATGCCAAACTTATAATTCCCAAATGCATTAAAAATAAATTCATATTAGTGTTATAATGATAAATTATTGAGCCAATCCAAGTCAATCAAATGCTAAAGGTGTGAAGAGGAGATGAAGGTAGCCACACTCCATTGAAGATCTCTTGAAACACAAGCTGAGCAAGCCAAAGAAGGAGCATTTTGGAGAAATCAAGGATATGGTAAGAAATTAGTGTTTTGTGTTCATATTTCTTATTTATTTTCATATTTAGTTGTGTTCTCAAATGGATTTCCCTCACTAAGCTCTCCCTAGTAATTAGGCCTAGAGATATATGGTAGCTAGTGTGTTGGTTTTTTAATTTGATTTCATTTTGTCACTAACAAGATACTAACACCTCTCTTGATCCAAATTCCTAGTTAAAAATAAGGAGTGTACCTATGTGTTTATAAGTAGTCCTATTTTTTTATTGTGCTCACAGAAGTGTCAAAGAGATGAATGGGTCTCCATAGGACCTAAAAGTGACTTAGGCCTATTTTGAAAGGGGATAACACTTAGGTGTGACCCATGTGAGATTATTTAAGGGTTAAGGCATGTATTTTGGCTAATAAAGATTATTATGGACTTAATAATTCATGATTGCTATATATATAGTAGAACAAAATGTGTTAGGTTCTAGACTTTTGTAAGGAAGAGACTTGTTAGAGTGAGACTTGTATGTGAGAGAGTTGGAGAGTGAATTAAAGCAAAGGAGAGTGAGAGTGCTCAAATTTTGGTTTGATGAGTAGAGAAGATTAAGGATTGTGTGTATGATCTATATATCATGTGTTTAATTTTAGTATAGTGTTCCTATAGTTTGAAGTTCTGCAAAGAGATTTAAGTGTGCATATGAGGACTATTTGAGTGAATAAGGTGAGAGAATTGTTTTAGAAAGAAAGAGAGTTTGTGAAATTGTAAAATAATCAAGAGATCCATCATCAAGTGTTGAAAACATCATTTATAAGGTCATAGTGTTCTTCTCAAGGAGGGTCTAAAAGACTTGATCTTCCTTAAGGTTAGTTGTTCCTTGTGAAATAGGGTTTCACTAATGACCTTTGATCAAAAGGACTTCAGCAAGGTTGTAGGTCAAAAGGACTTGACTAAAATTTATTGACCAAAAGGACTTGATCAGTTTCTTGTTTGTGATCATTTTATAGGATAGTAGTCTAAGTGTTTTTAGGCTTGAGAGTGGTTTTTATTCCCCTAGAGGGTTTCTCATGTAGATATTGTGTTGTGTATATGATCCTATATTATGTTCACTATTCACTACTATGAATGATTTGTATGCTTCATGAATTTGAGTTTTGAATACTTAATTATTTTAAAGGGTTTGGAAATTGAATTGAATTTTTTTCCATCACTAATTCACTCCCCCTCTCAGTGGGTTGTAACTCTAACAATTGGTACCAAAGTGAGGCCCTTTGGTAAAATATTTATAGCTTGAAGGTGATATAAGGTACAATGGCTAGTCAAAATGTGCAAGGTGGTTTCTCTACTAAGCAAACACCAGTGTTTAATGGATTCAATTATGCTTTTTTATGTGTTACAATAAGGACATACATTATGTCCCTAGGGTTTGATGTATGGAAATATGTTATGGATGGTTATGTTGTTCCTATTATTTCTCAATCTAGTATTGCATATAATAAGGTATTTGAGAACAATTCTAAGGCAATGTATGCCATCACTTGTGATCTTACAAAAATTGAGTTAACCAAAGTAATTAATTGAATATCTACCAAAGAACCATTAGGTAAATTGAAGACTATTTTTGAATGAGATTTAGAGGTTAATCTTTCTAAGTTTTAGACTCATACAAGGAAATTTTAAAGTCTCAATACAAATGAAGAAGATATTCTGGTATCCTTTCTGCAAAAAGTTGATGAGGTTGTGAAAATCATCATAGGTTTTGGAGATAATCTTAAAGAGACTATTGTTATAAAAAAGGTATTTATCCCTCAAGTTTAATATGAAAGTATATTATATTAAAGAGAGTAATGATCTTACTTAGTTGAATATGGATCAATTTCATGGAACCCTTACTGCCTATGAGATGAGGAAGAATGATGATATACCTCTAAATAAGGAATTAACTTTCTAGACTAAAACGTAGACAAAGAAGAAGTTCCAAGGTAAGAAACTCAAGGAGAATGACATTGTTGATATATATGAGGATGAATTAATTAATTTGATTGTAACTAAATTGAAAACAAGTTTAGGCAAGTATAAATGTAAGCTACCCCTCAAATGCTTCCATTGTCGTGATATAGGACATTTTGCTAATAAGTTCCCTCATATGTATAATAAGGATGATGATGAAGAGAATGATCAAGGTAATAATGATGGAAAGAGATATTTTAGGTTTGATAAAATCAAAAAGGGATTCATAAGGTTTGATAACAAGAAGAAGTACTTCAAGGACAAGAAGAGTCTATACACCAAAGAAAATTACTACTCATCAGATGAGAGTAAAGATAGTGACTCAGAATATAATCATGAAGATGATGGTTATATTGAAGATGAATCTCCATTCATGGTTGAGGAAGGAATTTTCTCACATAATAAGGTGTCTACTTGGAGTGATTTAGATGATGATGAAGATAAGGTGGACTATGAGATTTCATTGACTAATTCTCATGAATAAAAAAAGATAGAGTATAAGATCAATAAGAAGATGAAATCCAAATTCAAGGAATTTGAGGATAAATTCAATGTGTTTGAGGTGAGAATGGATGAAAATTCCAAGGAACATAAAGATATGGTCAAACATCTTAGTTATCAATTATAAATCATGTCTACAAGCTTAAAATCTAAAGAAGATTAATGTGCAAGGTATGTAATTGAAAATGAGTCATTAAAATCTAAGTTAAATGAGGTATCTAGTAAATTAATTTCATTTTTGAGATTTTAAAAGAGCTCAAATTATCTAGATAACATTCTAAATGATCAAAATGATGTAATTGAAAAGACTAGTCTTAGATACAAAGAAGAACCAGAGACTAGAACTCAAGATAAGATGAAGACTAATATGAACAAGGTGGATCAACCTTTGAATAAAAATCATAAAATAAGGAATGAAGGTGTTATCATAATGAATACAAAATAGACCAGACAACCAAATGCCATGAGCTATACAAATTTCAATGGTTAATACCATACTTGTAATCAGTTTGGGTATAGAGATAAAGAATTTAAAAGACCTATTAAGAATGAATTTAATTGGAACTATGTTGGGGGTAATAATTAAAAAGGTGTAATCAAGGTTGAGATTCTCAACTATCATTATGTGGGATAATTCTCAAAATGTTATCCATTCAAGGTAAGATAAGTTGAGTTTCCTTTAAGAGATATTGAGTACTACAAATGTTATAAACTAGGAAAAAATTTAAGATATTATCCAAATATGGAAATGTAGAAAGATATTTTTGAAAAAATTATGGTGTGATTAAACTATGAATAGATATGTCACATTGTTATATTTTACAATAAAAGTCTTATAAGACAAAATAGGTTTTATCAGGCTCCCAGAATACAAGACAATAGACAATTTAATACATTGAAACCAAAGGTGGTAAGTATGAGTCATGATGAGTTTGTAGGTCCAAGTAATTTATTTGCTATGGTGGATAATGATTCTAAAGTTGAAGAGTCCCAAGAGGTCTCATTGCCTGCTCATGTTGAGAATGAAGAGACTAAACTCAAAGAGAAGGCCAAGGTGTTGGTTGAAGATAACTCTAAGGTATGTATGGATCCAAGTGAACATATTGCTATTGTTAAACAAGTGCCTAATGATGAAGAAACAAATTGAAAGGAATATTATTCAAATGAAAATGTATGCCATGAATCTATGTTGTCTCCATGTATTGATAATCCAATCATAGAATAAAAGGAGAATGTTGTAGTAGTTGAAGAAGTTGTTTCTCTAAAGCCAAAGAAGAAGATTAATTATAAGTATCATCTGAGCAAGGAGAAAGAGAAAAATTAGGGGTTGTATTTATTTTTGAGAATTTAGGTATAGAGGGTGTCTCTATCTATGCTTCTTAAGATAATCCTTTCAAGTGGATGAGAAAGTGTTTATGTGGTGGTTTTTTAGTTGAAACAGTCTATAGGGTCAGATTGAAGGTTACCAGATGACAAAGGTGGATTTGTGATTTGTCAATGTAATATTTATACATATAAATGTAGATTAACCTTATTATATATGTATTTAGGTAAAATTATGATCTGAATGTGTACTAAAAGTTTGATTGGAAGGTGTTGTGTTGACTTTGCTAATTTTTTATTTTTTAGGGTTTTGAGATTTAATATAAAAGTGGTATACCTCATGATTTGAGGTAAAAGGATTCTTAATTTTTTGAATATGCCAACTAGGTGGTCAAATAATACTTCAAAAATATCTGAAGGTTTGTGGTTCTCAAGTTATTCTTGTTTATGTCAAAATGGAGGGCTAGTTGGCTAGTAGGTTTGAGAAGGAAGTATGTTGCAGAGAATGCTACCGGTGATTAAAATTGTTGTGCTTAAAGGGGAATATGATAGTGCTACAAAAATGAAGTTTTAAGTTTAGAATGTGTGTCTACTAAAATTAGTGGGCTCTAAAATACTTAGGTAGCGCTATAAGAGGACTAATCAGACCTAGTAAGAAGAAAAGTGTTTTTGTTCCGTTTCTCCAAAAGATCAGAGCATGAATGTTTCAAGGTGAGTTATTAATATGATTTATAACATTTTTAATAATTTATAAGTGGTATGATCCTCTTTTGGTGGTCATATAAGTGTCTTAAGAGAGATAATTGATAATCCTACATGGTGGTACTTAATGGTATGTGGAGATCTAAAGATGTTTCAGATGTCTCTTGGTAAACTCCATCATATTTTAGTGTTTTGTATGTTTTGTCTTCATTATTTTTTATGATTGTGAATAAGAGTTTTGGAATGGAGTAAGATAAAGTTTTTCAAGGTAGGAAATGGTAGGCTTAAGGTAAGGTTGATCTGGGCAACAATTTAGGGGATGGTTCCACCCCAATTGATAATAGAACTTTTGGGAGCCATAACTTTTGCACGGTAGCTCCAATTGACTCACTGTTTGAACCATTGGAAATATAAGAACAAGGAGAACATTGTGAGATGGCATGAACTCCACTTAATGTATTTATACCCCCAAAAACCCAATGTAAGTTCACCAAATTTCAATTTTAGTAGTATAGTCTAAAAATAGTAAGTTTCAAAAAATAATAATTCCTAAAATTTTGTATTGTTTTAAATCATTGAAGTCAAACCACTTAATCTCCCTCAAAATTTGTGACCTTACACATCCTCCCCATAATTTAATTTTTTTTTATAAATTAAGATGTAACCCAAAATAGAAAATCAAACATCTCTTCCTAGAGATAAGCATATACTTGTATTACGATCTTGAGTAATAAAACATCTCTTCTCAGATATTCATTATTAATGTGTTATTTATGTGTTCTTAAAGTATTTATCAACCAGAACTTCTAAGTTTTGGATTAAATGGGGAATTTTTATCATCTTTCTAAGATGGTCCTTTCCTATTTGTTAGTCTTTTCAAGTCCTCAAGATTAGTTGGTGCCCACTTTGTCATTGTATCGAAGGGGAATAAAATGTTGAGAGAGTGATAGAAGGGAGAGAAGGTGAGATGTATATTTATATATATGATGTTTGTTAAAATAAATTACAAAAGGGGAGATTGTTTGAGATTTATAAATGATGTCATGGTGAAGCCATGGAGGTGTCCTTACAAGTGGATGAAGTGCTTTGTTAGCCCAAGCAACAATGACAAAGTGTGTAATATGCTTGTTCTAGCGTGTTTTATGTTGGCTTGGTTGATCTTCAATTTTGGCATGATGAGAGATGTTTAAGGATGATTATGGTGGTTAGAGAATTTGAAAATATTATCTATGCTTTGAGAGATTATGTATATAATAGTTATTCATCTGGTTATCCATACTTTTCATTTAGACACTTTGGATCCAATGACAAAAAAATTGAGTAGGCAATTTGAAGATGTCACCACTACCACATTGGAAGGATTTAAGGGGAGTGAGTCATATGGTTGTGATCACTTTAGTCACTAATTGTTATGTATCAGATGTCAAGACATGCATCAAAGCATGGTTAAAAATATGAGGGTGTAAAGTTAGATTCTTAGTCAGAATTCATTGTTTTCCCATACTTATCCAAATTTTTAGTTATTCAAAAAAAAATGAGTAAGCATGTTGATGAGGTCAACATTCACATACATAGAGGTGTATGGACAAAATGATCATATGGGTTTGTTCATTTTTCGACCTATTTTATTTTTGCTAATTTTCAAATCATGTGATGTAGCACATCAAGAGATATGGATGTGCAAATTTGGGCTCCCAAAAATTTTGACTATGTTTTCCAATACTTGGCCCATTATACAATGAATTAGAAAGAGTCAATTGATAATTTTGATAGTGTTATATCTTACATGTGTGAAGATGTCAATAAAATTTGAACATATGGGTATATTTAGTTTTGAGCATAGTTAATTTACACTAAATTCTAGATCATGCATTAAAGTGCATCAAAAGTTACAGTTGTGAAAAGTTGACCTCTTAGGTATGTTTTGACATGGTTGGATCTATGATAGAAGTTTTTGAGAAGGAACTTTAATGTCATTATATCTCTCATGCATGAGGGTTCTAGGAGTAGTGTGTCACATGTTTGGATTTTCCTATGTATGGAGATCATCTGATCCAAATTTGAGATCCTACATCAAAGCATAAAAGAAGTTATTAAGGTTCAAAAATAGATACTCAGGCATATTGAAGGGTTCCCCATCCTTAGACATTTCTACAAGAGTTAAATCTTGAAAAATATTAATGATGCACATTTATCTAGAAATTTAGGAAGTAGTGAGATGAGGAAAATTGCATGATGTGTAATGATTGAGTAAAGGTATACGATAAGGATCCAATGGTGAATGGGTATTCATATAGTTTGATTGAATGGTGAGCATTGATCATTAAAGACCTAGTTAATCCAAAAATATCAATAGAGTACATGAATTCAACATTTTAAGGATGCATGAGATGTGGTTAAAGTGATAGAGGTTTAATGATATAGCGTTGGTACCTATGTGTTAAATATTATAAGAGACTAATGATGTGTATTTGATCTGAGCATCAAGTTCATAAGATTTGAGTTAGTGTTCAAAGGTTAACTATGACCATTTTTATTTAAATATTTGAAATTATCAAGGAAAGACTAGGTTTGGATTTTAGACCATATCTTTAGATAGAAAATGAATTTGATATTACATTTAAAAAAAGTGGTAGAGAACTCCAAGTGGCATCTGGATATATGGATTTGAAGATTTGGAAGTGTGTACAGAGAAAGTTATTAAGCTCCAAAGTTGATTATGTTTCCATATATGTTTTGTAAGTGACCCAATAAGGATATTCAAGCATGTTATTTCAATGTTTCATGGTGAATTTGCACTTGGGGAGTGTTACAACCTACATGAGAATGCTCTATGAGTATTTTGGAGGTGTGATCAATCTATCTTGAGTATGAATGATGATTAAAAATTTGATTGTATGTTAGATAATGGTGTTCTTGTGTATAAGGTATCTATTTAAGTTTTTTAAGCATACATAAAGGTAAGCTAAGATAACTATAATCTTTTGATGATGTCTATGGGACATAAGGAGTGGATCTATGTGTTTTTAAGTGGTCCTGTGTTCTTATTGTGCTCAAAGAAGTGTCAAAGAGCTTAATGGGTCTCCATAAGACTTAAAAGTAACTTATGCCTATTTTGAAAGGGGATTATGCTTAAGTGTGACCCATGTGAGATGAATTAAGGGTGAAGGCGTGTATTATGGCTAATAAGGATTATTATGGACTTAATAATTCATGATTTATCTATGTATAATGGAACCAAATGTGTTGGGTTTTAAAAATTTTGTAAGGAAGAGACTTATAAGAGTGAACCTTGTATGTGACATAGTTAGAGAGTGAAAGAAAACATAGGAGAGTGAGAGTTCTTAGCTATTGGGTTGATGAGCAGAGAAGATTAAGGACTATGTGTATGATTTGTAGATCATGTGTCTGATGACAATATAGTGTTATTGTAGATTAAAGTTGTGTGAAGATATCTAATTGTGCATATGAGGGCTATTTGAGGGAAGAAGGTGAGAGGTTTGTTTTAACAAGAGAGTTTTTATACAGGGGTTAGATAATCAATATATCCATCATCAGGGTTTAAATACATAAATTATAAGGTGGTAGTGTTCTTCTCAAGGAGGGTATGAAGGACTTGATCTTTCTTAGGGGTAGTTGATCCTTAGTGAAATAGGGATTCACTAAAGACATTTGATTAAAAAGACTTGACTGAAGGTTCCTGATCATAAGGACTTGATCAGTCTCTTATTTATGATCATGTTATATGATATTACTCCAAGTGTTTTCTAGCTTGAGAGTGGGTTTCATTCTTGAAGAGGGTTTCCCATGTAGATCTTGTGTTGTGTGTATAATCCTCAATTATTTTCATTGCTCACTACTATGAATGATTTTTATGCTTCATGAATATTTTTTATGAATACTTAAGTATTTTCAAGGATGTAAAAATTAAATTGGATTTTTTTCCATCACCAATTCACCCCCCTCTCAGTGGGTTATACCTCTAACATGACCACTACCTATCTTCTGATGCATGTTATCTAAGATTTTTGTAACTTCCTCTATAAATACACAACTAAAATAAATACCTTCATAATTTCTTATGTATATGACTCCCTTCTTGATAATGTAATGAGAATATTTGAGCCTTAAAGCTCTTCTCTCTCTTAGATATTTGGGGAACAAGTTCCTATAAGTAAATACTATATTATATCAGTCTATACAATTCAAATTTAGATACTTGAGCTTCACATACATCTTCAATTATGATGCATGGATCTAGTTTATTCATAAGTTGAATAAATCCTTGACCTTAAATGATCTTTGCAAGCTTGATATCTATGTCAAATTCTTATAGCTTGGCCATCCACTTACCTAACCGTTCTCCTATCTCATTCAATGACAAGTTGAGCTTGACTTTAGGATTAGGTATGATGGAAATGACTTTATTTCTCAAGATGTAATGTTAAAAATTAGTCACTACCTTGATTAGGTAAAATTCTATTTGTCAATCATAGATTACTTGAGTTCTACATCTTTTAGATTCATGATCATAAATGTGATTATATTCTCAGTCTCATCCTTCTTCTACATGATGACAAAAATAATTATATACTCTAAAGAAAATGAGTACAGGCAAAAATATTTATTAAAATCTAGACTGATCAATAATAAAGCTTATGATATTGCATCCTTAATGTCTTGGAAGGACTTTTGGGATTTAACTATCCATTCTATTTTAGCATCTTGCTTGAGCATGATGTTTAGGGGTCTGATGATATCTACAAATATTGAGATGAAATTTCTTACAAAGTTAATCTTTCTAAAGAATGATTTGAGATCCTTCTTATTGTTTGGTGGCTAAATTTTTGAAATCACTTGAATTATATCTAGATTAATGGTGATCCCATCCTTGGTGATTATGTACCCCAAAAGCTTACCTTCAATCACTCTAAATATTCTATTCTCTAGGTTTAATGAAATATTGAACCTTTTACATCTCTTGAATATGGAATGTAAGTGACTTATGTGGTCCTTCCAATTATTTGAAAATATCCTAAGATCATCCATGTAGATGATTATGAATTTTTTTATCAATACTTTGAATGCATGATCCATGACACATTGAAAGGTGGCTCCTATGTTTATTAGGTCAAATGGAATCCTCTTATATGTATAAGTTACCCACTTCATGGTAAACTCCATATTCATTTTATCCTTATATTATACTAATACCTGATTGTAGCACGAAAATCCATCTAATAAGGACATCATTTCAGAACCACTTACTATTTATATCACCTCATCTAAAGAAGGTAGGGGATAATTGTCTTTTTTAGAAGCCTCTTTTTAGATTATTGATGTCAACACATAATCTAATCTTATTGTTCTTCTTTATTACTAGGACTTAATTGGACACCTAGGTAGAATGTCAAATAAGGAAGATGATTTTTTCATTTGAAAGATTCTCCACTTCTCTCTGAATGAGAGGCTCCAGAATAGGATTGACTAGTCTTTACCTTTATCTGAATAGTTTATGATCTAGCTTCAAGGGAATCATATGAGTGATGACCTAAGGGTCATAAAATTTTAGATCTTAATATGTGTAGGCAATGACCTCCATATATCAAGTGATTAAATCATTTACTCATTGTCTTTCTTTTGGGGTGCAGATGAGACCAATATTAACATAGCCTAAGCTATGTTCATCTCTGAGATTTTACTTTATAAAGTATGGTTCATCAACCCTTGGCTATCTTAGCTATTATTCCTAAGTATCTATGTCAAATGGCCTTTCCAAAGAGACCAATCCCATTTTATTTCAATTTTATTTTAGCTAAAGAATTCCCTATTTGTCTAATTCCTCTTGGTAGAGGTGATTAATATCTTTGTCATCAATGATTTGGGATTCAAATTTATTTGAATTGGTTAAAAATTAAATAATCTATTGGTCATCATCAAAGACATAAAAAAATTCTATGTTATTTGAAACAAAGGGGTAAGGTACCAATTCAATTGAGAACCTTTTTACCTTAGATTCTTGTAGTAGCTCTAGATTAGAATTAATAGATAATGAATCAATAGTCTAATTTTTTTCTCTAGGAAGTGCTACTATGATGAAATATTAAAATATTTTAATCAGGTCCCATCCTTTGTGCTTGTATCTCTTCAAATAAGATAACTTGCATTGGTACTTATTTTTGACTTGATTGACCACCAACTCTGAGTTTCCAAATACTAATATCTACTTCACATTATTCTTGATTAGAAAATGTAGTCCTAAAACTAAAGCCTCATACATAGTTGTGTTGTTAGTGCATAGAAATTACAATCCATATTCTACCAAGAATTTATTACCTTATGGATCAATCAGATCAATCCCCATGTGTGATCCTTGATTGGATCTAGTGCCATCAAAGTTTATATTCCATATTTGATTATAACATTAAGGTTCTTGAATTTGTACTTGATTCTGAGTAGTAAAAGTATAAATACTAAGGTTGGGAGACTCATACTTTACCATTTCATTCTTGAAATTATACTCTATAATGGAGTACTTCATTCTCATCTCTCTATCAATTTTGATTTGATTTAAAACTCTACATGGAAACCATATATGAGAAAAATCTATAGAGAGATATCCACTAAGTGTTTTAGACCAATCCCTACTCAACATTAGATCATAGCCTTTAAGTATGTCCACCACTAGAATATCAATGGTCATTTGAACTCTTGGATCCAATGTTACTTGAATGCACACATTGTTTAATTATCTAACTACTGGGATCACTATCTTGTCCAATTATGAAATTATCCTCTTTGAAGGACTTGGAATCAAACCAATCTTTTAACATATAGACATAGGCATGAAATTTGTAGCTCCTCTAGAATCAACTAAATAATTATGAATGTTATTATTGAATACCCAGATAGTCAGTAAAAAAGGTGCAACTTTTAGCTTGCTCTTTTAGATGACATTGGTTATAGATGATTTTGATTTGTATGTGGATGCTTTCACCTTTTCTAGAGGTATCTTTCTAGTGATGGCATTATAGAGCAACTCCTTTTATTTAGTGATTTGAGCTAACTCGTGAAGAGTTAAATATGACTTGATCTTTTTCATATCCTCAACAATGTTGTACCCTCTTTTAATTTGTTCTTCCTCACTCTATTGTTGATCATTCCCATTTAGAGGAAGTGGATTATTATCCACCTTGAGATTAAGAGTAATAACCATGATATTTGAAGGAGTCAATGTCGTGAGTGGTTTCTTATTCCTTAGATTGTATGTGCCTCTTTGGAACTACTAGAAAGCATGAAATTCATTCATGTTATCTTTGTGCTCACTATAATATTCACCTAGAAAAGGAAACTCATGAGTTTTAAAGAAAATGATGGTACTAGAAGAGCCAATATCTAGATGATGATCAGGCATATTATGCATTAGATCTTTTCTAACCACCTCTCTTTGAAATATTTTAAATGCTATGCAAAATTCAAAGTAGTTGAATTTACCATGCTCTAAAGTATTATGAATTATACACCAATTAGGAAGAGTCATCTCTATTATATTGATCTCTAAAAGATTGGTAGGTTATTTAGGCCAGTTTAATGGTTTATTGTATCTCTATAATATAGTATTATGATTATCGATTGGGAAATTTGCATTTACCATCTTCCTTTGCATATTTAGGAAATGATTGCTCAAATTTTGAACCATCTTCTAAATAGAATCTAGCTTTGTATTCATGAAATTTATGCCTTATAAAAAGCTAGTGGGAAGTGAAGCTACTTGTTGGTTCTGTTAATAACCATTACCTATCATATGATTGTTAAAGTAGACATAATTTGGTTGTCTTCTACATCATGGGAGGGAGTGTATACAATTGGTTCTAATTGAATGTCAAGACATTATTCCTTGCATGTGAAACTAGATTTAGTGTTGTAAAACCATTTTTGACATTAATCACACTATGCATTTGAGGATTGAGCTACCTATCTATGGTGATAGAATCTTCAAATACTAATGCCAAAGTGTTATCCATAATTTCTCTTCTCATAAACATGACAATGATAGGGTCTAAATCATTCTTTTACATTTACAATGTTAATGGTACCTTTGGTTTATATCTTGGAATTAGTTGTATATATTATACCATCCTATATTAAAAGTATGGATAGGCTCATTAGGTTCTCTCTTCATGTTGGTGAAGTTCTAGTATAACAAACTAGGATTAGTGACCTATCCAGATTACATGAGAAAAGCTACATGGCATTAATCCCAAGAAGTGATGGAATTTTCTATTAGATTTAAATACCAATCATAAGTAGTATCCATCAAAGTAAAAAGGAATAATATACATACAACATCCTCATCTATGACATTAATTATCCTTAAAAAATATTTAACTTATTTGATATGTTCCTCTACTATCATTCATTATCCTTAAAGCATATTTAACTTATTTGATATGTTCCTCTGCTTTCCTTTCTCTTGATAGAGAAAAGGTTAGCAAGTACTTTTTAGGATTCTAAGGTAAATTATGCATGTTTCCTAAGATGGTGATAGTATATCCAAATAATTTGGGTTATTTATAATCCATTGGTTGATTTACAGGTAAAATTTTCCTTACAAATAAGGGGTTCCCTATTTGAGGGGGATTGTTATAAACTAGGGATGTTAGCATAGTTTTAGGTCTCCTATGATTTGTCAAGGGTGTGACTAATAAACCAGTCTAAGAATTAGATTTGATGACTCTCCTTAGTGATTCCCATGCAACTCTACACAAACAATAAATAATACTATCAAGGGTACTAGCCTTCTTTTTAGCTTCAGTTAATTATTAGTGTGGGTTTTATGTACACCACAATCATAATGAGTTAGCCTCTAACATTTTAGGATATCAATGGAAGTAAACTCCACACTAGGGAATAATTTTTAGGTATGTGGTTTATTTTAACATATTTATGGAATAATGGGTAGGGCATGTAGGTTATTGACAAGGTTTTTGGATGAAGGGGTGGTTCCTAATAGGGGTAGTGAATATCTATGCGAGTTGGATGGGTGGATAGTTACTAATCTAGAGTGGGTATATCTCAAAACAAAATAAAAAAAGGAAGGGATGGTAATGTAGAAAAGAAAGCTTCCATGGTTTTGAAGAACTGATTCCCTAGTTGGTTTTTAAAAGGATAAGTACTCTCAAAACTTATGCTTATTGTTGGCATAAATTTCACACACAGTCAGACATGACTAAGAAGTATAAGGAGATAATGATGCAAGAAATACATAACCCTTAGATAAAGATTAATTATGTTAGGGCATCTATTGCACACCCTTAATTAGGATATTATGGCTCAAACTAGTGAAGTATATGAGGTAGCTATTGCACACACACATAAAAATACATCCAAGCAAGCACTCATGCATAATCATAATTATGAATCACTTTGAACTTCACTATCTTAACCAATATGTTTACCAATATTTTAATATCTATTATAAACATACAAATTAGTATATTGACCAAAATAATCAAGAATACATTCATAGATTTTGCACACTAAAGATCATTGAAAAATAAAACCAATAGAAGTAACAACTAATTACATAGAAATTAGAAAGAAAACACAAAAACACATTTTATGATGATCAAAATTGATGTTTGTCATGTATTCAAAATTTCTCTAAAAAAATCCAAGTTGGATTACACTTGTTTATATAGACTTGGGGAAGGGGCCACCTCATCCTCCAAGTCTATGAAAGGCCACTACATGTGATGGTTAGAACATGTAGTTCTAATTGTGGTATAAAACCATATAAGTGTCTACTTATAGTTATCAATTTAAATTAGCCTTTACCAAAACTATGCAACATGTGCATGTGTATAAAGATAGAGGTAATTTTTTATAGTTATAGTTTGAATTGTATGCAAGCTTTAAAATGTGTGACATTTACCAAAATTGTACATGTCTCTTTTTATAGGTTTTGAGAACAACCTATTGATCTTTCAATTAAACCACCCTTAAATAGAGCTTTGACATATGCATGAAGTATCAAAATCACTTTACTAATGTTTTAGAACTAGTGACACTACTATTAGTTCTGACTAATATGAACTATGTGTCTCATGCTCGTCCATGCCTTTTATAGAATCTAAATATTCACTTTTATGTTTGTTATTAATATTAAGACATGTGTGTTCATACTCTAGATTTAAACTATGAGTCCTAATGTTTATTGATAAATATAACATAGTTTAAAGATCTATGTGTTATATTTATTACTAGTTTTTAAAATGTGACATGTGCCAAAACTTAATTGAGTACAAGATATTTTAAAATTCCACATAGGACTTGCATTGTCGATATTTATATATGATGAAATGTGAGCATGCCACTTGGCAGCTCTGTGGGGCCTCTATGTGCTATGTGTTAGGTTCCCTACTTATTCACATGGGTCATTGGATCTATGTACTAACCTCCCATGATGGTGACACTTATCACTCTCATGGATTTTTGACATTTCAACTTGATCTTGCATCATTTAATCAAATGGGCCTAAGAAGATGCGTGCCATAAGATCTTGATTTGAATCCAAATAGGTAATTCACTAGGTTAAATTTGACATTCACATAACTATCAAATCATGTCCTCACTACCATAAAATTATGTCCACATGAATATCAAATTTAATCTCATAAATTGGATAAGTGGCATTTCCTCAAGACTCCCTACTCCTACAAACATAAGTGAAAAATGACTTAACATAATACTTTAGGAAAATATGTATAAAGGACCATGCATGAATATTTTAGCCTAAGGTTTTAGTATTAATAAAATATTATTTGGGCCTAGGGTAAAATTTTAAATTAAGCTCAAAAAATAATTAAATGATCTCTAAGCAAAGGTGCCACATGGCAATTTTTTTTTGCTTTTGGGTAATTGTTGTGGGACAATTGTTTTGGGATTTTTGTGTAAGGCATTAGAAAAAAATTATAAGACACAAAGTCTATAAGAATTTGATCAAGATAATTATTTCATATAAAATTTTCACAACAATTCTCTTGAAGACTCAATTCTCTTAGACATCTCTTGTGTGTTTGAAATCTAAGAAAATATAGGTGAATGGTTCAAACTTGACATGAATGTGGCCATGGTATTTGGAACTAAATCATGTAGAGATGTTAGGATGTAATTATAATCATCCAACCCACTAAGAACAAATGATTTCATGAAATCATAATCAAAATAAGTAAGATCAAAAACAAGCTTGGGGATGCAAGTAGGAAGAGATATTGAAGTACTATCCAACCAAGACAGTTTCCTTATGGAGAATATTTACTCTTTTGAATAATAGACATGAAGGAGAAAACTTCCACTCACATCTTGTAGGGATATATGTGGTTTTTGAGTCAACATAGAGTTCTTCATAGAAGTGTGAGTCTATCCTTGGGAATGCTAACCTTTTTATATGTGGTACTAGTTTTAGACTAGATCTCACTCCTCTTAATGAGTCAACACTTGGTTTTATCAAAATATGTTTGGATAGTAGGGTTTATGTATAAAATTTAAAATAAACCATGTTGTAAGATGTCATAAGAATATTTCCATATTTGATATATCCAAATTCTTTTTACTTACATTAATTATCAACTCCATGAGATAAAAAATGAACCATATTTATTCTCACTAAAAGGTTTACTCCTAGATCTAGATTATTTGCTGAGGATTGATCTTTGGATTAGAATTTATGCTTCCTATTTCACTAAAGTATAAGGATTATAAAATCATTTATTTGATATTCAATAAAGTTTTTATGCCTCACAAGCTAATATAAACATCAGGATTTTGAGTCAATAGAGAGTTCTTTAGGGACATATGAGTCTATCCTTGGGATTGATGACCCTTATAGATGTGATACATTTTTTAGATGATATTTCACTCCACTTAATGAGTCATCCCTTGGTACCATGATATTCTATATCCAGAATTGAGTTTTTAACTAAAAACTATAGATATCCCTATAAGCAGTAGGTGGGAATGTTCTCCATCATGTCCTTTATTCAAGAGGTGAATAGTTTGCCATATAGAAAATGTCTTGGATGAATATTACTTCAATCTCTCTTCCTATTTACATCCCTAGGGTTGTTTATCATCTAATTTTTTGTTGTTGAGTTTGTGACATTGTATTCATCTGGTTGGTTACACGATACTACCTCCATTTTAAAAAATTTACATGCTTTAGTTCATAGTACCATAGCCACATCCATTTAAATTATTATCCATTCACCTACCTACATTTTTAATTCATTTTCTCTTGTGTGTTATATATCTCCTCTTATTAAGAGCATTTAATAGTCATGTAGGGAACCTTTATTGCTTCATCCTAACATATTTAATTTTGTTGATTTATATTTCCTCTCCTTTATTGATAATTCCCATACCCAATCCACTTTTAACCCTAATTAATTTCAACCTATTTTAATTGGTTCCAATTAATTTATTTTCCTATCTCACTCATGTAATGTCTAACTACCTACCCTAGATCTTTAGTTAGTGATCCTTGATGTAATTGACTCCCCCAAGCCTATCTTGACAATAGTTTGTTAATTAATTTAATAAAAATGAGACTCGTAACTCACCATTTTTATTTGGATCTAGACATGAGGATAAATTTAATCTTCCCTCCATGGAAAATTCATATTCAATCTTAATCTCTATTAGAAATAATAATATGGGGTTTTTATAAAGCAAATAACTCTCCTATTTTAAAACTTTAAACCATCATCCTGATCTTCTACCCCCTCCTTATCTGAGATCAATTTCCTTTCCAATTATCCTAATGTTTTTTTACCCTTCCATTCCTCCCATGCCTCTTATTAACGTTCTACCTAAACTAGGATCTACTAGTAAACTAGCTAAGTTTAGTACTTATTCCTAAGGACAGATAGTTGAATTGTAGTCCAAATTACTTGTTAACTTATCAATTTGACCTCTGGATCAACACTCTTTCAACATTTTAAAAAATGGGTTGGGTTTTGAAGTTACTCCTAATTACATTCCCAAATAATGTTTTTTGGTTAGATTTGAAAGTCATACTAAATGAATACCTATCAAAACCACCAAGGAATTAGGATGAGATTATGTAGTGGTGTTAAGAAAAGCTAAACACCCATATCCCAACATATCTAAGTCATAATTGAATTATTTGAAAAATTCAAATCTAATAAGAATGATGTCATTACTAAAGCTAATAAATGTAATGAAAAAATTATTATGGGTAAGGTTGACTATGATTATAATATCTAAAACCATCTCCTTAATAGTATTAGTTATAGGAGATTATATCTTAATCCTATCTCTAAAATTACTAGAAACATTATAAAATCAATCAATGTATCTTCCTTAGATTATAACCTTAAGAAATGTCTCATGCCAAAAACTGAGATCATTATTAGGATCTATGGGTCCTAAAATTCATAAATTAAGGATACCTCTTAGACCAATTATAAATACAATATATTCTCCCACTTATCCCCTATCCTCTTTTCTATATATAAAAATTAAACCTCTTGTATGGAAAACATCCTCTTTCATCAAAGACTCTTGTGATTTTGTTGACTTTGTTAAAGATGAGAAGGTTTCCAATTAGGATATTTTAGTGAGTTTCGATGTTATATCACTCTTCAAAAAAATATTCATCAAAGAGACTATTATGGTAGTAGGAACATACACTAATGAGGAAACAAAATATTTTGTGGAGTTTTGTTTGAATTCAACCTTTTTTACTTTTATGGGATTGATCTATGAATAAATTAAAGGTGTGGGAATGGGATCTTCTCTCTCTCCAGTGGTTGCCAACTTATTCATGAAATATTTTAAAAACTTTTTCCTCATCTCTTTCCATATTACCTTAAATTTATGGAAGAGGTACATTGATGACACCCATGTGAATTGGCCCCGTATCCTAGAAAATTTGAAATAATTCCATAAATTTTTTAATAACATTATGAATAACATCTAGTTTACAAAGGAACTTAAACATGATGGCAACCTTCCTTACTTTATGTAGTCCTTTACATAAAATATGATGGTTACTTCTCTCATTGAGTACTTAGGAAATACACACACACTAAACTCTATCTACATGATAAATCTCATCATCACCCTTCCTAAAATTTTGGTGTGTTGCAATTAGAGATTTGAGAATTTATGATAAAGACCATTTGGAATATGAGATTAACCACTTGATTGAATTTTTCTAAGAAGAGTAGTTATAATTAAATAATATATTAATAAATATTTTAAACCAGATCGAACTTCCTTAATGTGACCTAGGGTTAGATAATTGGATAATGTTAACTCAATGGTTTATATTGCATACATTGAGGGCATTTCCAATAAGATCTCTAATAATTTAATAAAGAAGAATATCTGAACTATTTGTATACCTCATAAAAATATTATAAAGATAATCAAGTCACCCAAATATTTCTTATAACCTTTTCTTCATAGAGGAGTTTATAAAATTGATTTTTCTTATGGGATATCATACATTAGCAAGACTGGTCATTTAATAAACATTAGGGTCTTGGAACATGCAATAGATATCATAATTGTAGATTGATTAAATAATCTCTAATAAAACATTTTTTCAATACTAAACATCAAATTTGAATTGAAGACACCAAAATCTTATCCATAGAAAACTACTTTCTCAAACGTCATGTTAGACAAGCGATTGAAATTTTTAAGCACAATAATAATCTGAACATAGATGTATGTATAGGTTTAAATCACTCACAGAAACCTTTAGTCTACATAAAAAAAACCCCAATAGGTAGTTCTAGTTCTTATTTTATTCTACTATTAATATTACATATTTCACTATATGTTATTAATTATACATTCTAATTCATTTTTATTGAATTTTTTATATTGTTCTTATACCTTGTGATTAAATGAATTACTATAATACATTTTTTATAACTTTATTCATCTATGTATAATATATAACTCTCATGTTCAAATTTTTATTTTATTTAGTTATTACAACTTTTTTCATACTTATCTTTTAGATAATATTCAATTAACAACGTGCATATTTCCCTTCCTCTTATTTTTAGCTATTTGTTTATACATTCTTATTGTAATTACTTTATTATATAATATCCTTTGTATGCTTGAATTTTTTTTAATTTTTATATTTTTATGTTTTCTTAGACCATTAGGATTTTAATTTCTATATTATTTATTTTAATTTTAATTTTTGATTATGATTACTATTAGTACTATCATTTTATTATTTGTTTTTATTTCTTTACTTTATTTACTATTATTATCGTAATGTTATGTAATGTACTCATCTCATCTTGAAATTCCTAGATTAAATAGACTAATTTTGTAATTATGAATCATTATATTTTCACTCTCATCTTGATGATGGTTCCCAGAGTGTGACCCAAACATTGATTTAAAAATTGCGCACACATTATATCTAGAATCAATCACAATAACACTAAATCATGTTGTGAAGCATGTAAAAACATAAAATAAGTAATTTATAATGAGGAAAATGTAAAACACAATAAATCAAGTTGGGAAGTGTGTAAAATGTTGAAAAAGTGACAATAAAATAATAAGTAGAATGACCTATAAATTTGTGTAAAACACTTGACTATAAGAAGTATAGTTATTTTGAGACTAAATAATGGTATGAATCTTAAGTATAATTTGTGAGGAAATCCTAGTCCTATACAAGGTTTTATATTTTAACTCATAAATGATAAACTGATGAGGTAAATAATCATAAATAGTAATGGATGGTAAATGTAATGTTTATGAGCAATGTCTGGTCCTATCTAAGGTCTTATATTATAACCCAAAAAAAGGAGAACCAAAGGGGTATGATCAAATAAAAAAAATATTAATCAATGAATAATATTTAAAATATTATATTGAAATAAGAAATGGAATAACCATGACATAAGAATTTTTATTAAACCTTAGTATGTATGAGACCTACTAAGTAAGTAGGTAGGTGTTAAGATTTTATTGGATGCTAAAGTCAGAAGATATTTATTAAAAACAAAACTTTATAGGTGAATAAGTGTAGTACCAATATAATTTCATTAATGTTATATATACAAGAAAATTAAAATGGGCCTACCTTCTGAAAAAGTGTTCCCCATTCCTCAGGACCCCCTACAAAGCCATTGATATAAGATGAAGATTGGTTACTTGCATGAGAAATTAGGTAACATTTATAGAGAATTTTTGAGACCTCATATCTTATTTTACTAGCCTACCACACCCTAATGGACCTCATCCCTAACATGAGGCCAATTATGGAGTTTGATCTTTGACTAGAAATAGGAGATGTGTTACATATGAATGACTTCTTTTAGTGTGATTTTGACTTTTAATTAAATTTTTGAATTTTTATCATTGAATTTCACTTAAATGATTTTTATTTCAAAATTTTATGGTTTTTTCAATTCCTCCTCCATATGTATTCAAAATAACCAAACATGAGTGAAAAAAGTGACAAACATGGATAAACTTTTATCTTTGGTTATAAGATACAAGATACCTAAATATTTTGTCATGTTAAATAATTAGGCTTGACCATAAAAAATTATGTGATATCAAAACTAACCATATGTTTTTTTAGTATGAATGGAAAATAAGGGGGAAATAGAGATCAAATAGATCTATGTATGTACCAATAAAATGATAAATATGTCTGTTAATTGATCATATTATAAATATAAGTTATTAAAGGGGTGAGGATTTAGAACCATGTCATAATAACAACTATATTATTGAAATAAATGACATAAAAAACATAAAATAAAAAATCCTAAAAAGAAATCAGGGAAAATAAAATGAAAATGAAATTAATCCATGAAACATTTCTAAGTGATAAGTAAAACACAAGATCAATATAACATCATAAATCAAATCAAAATCATATGAAACTGTAATAAATAATGTGATGAAACACCATGATGTGTTCATAATAACTAATAAATTTCATGGTAAACATCATCCACAACATCTAGTACATCCTTGTGTAACTTTACTCTAACTTTAATCAAAGTCTCATCAATATTTATAGAGACATGTGAAAAGATTTCTTGATGTACTAACTCTACTGAGAAAGTGGGTATGATAGAATAAGAATTATGATCATGGGGTAGTTATTTTGAGGGATAATAAATTCAAGTAAATTATTTTAAAATATGATGAACATCCTCATATCTATGAGTAAATATGGGCTAAATATAAGGCTAGGCCTTTGTCCACAAATTTCTTAGAGAATGCAGCTAAGCTAGTGAAGTCATAGGTCACGGAAAATCATGAAAGTGTTTTCATCATACTTGACATATATTTATATGATGTATAGTACATGATTCCAAAGATAGTAAATTTTCCCATATTTAGGGATGCAGTTCATAAGTATCTTAGGAGGAGGTAAGCTCTTGTTTGTAGATTGTGCCTTCTCTAGGTAAAGTGTATCAATGTACTACCAAAGATGTTGATAATGAGTAGAAGAATGATTATGTGTAACATGAAATTAACAGGTGTGTCTAAGGTTATACTATGAATTTTAAATACATATATTAAAAATAGAGATTGATCCTTGATGTTATTGATGTACATGACAATCCTTGACCCAATGACTAGTAACTCTATGGATCTCATAATATGGCTCATCTACCCATCATGCTAATAGAGGGTATATTTTAGGAAAAGGTAGTATGCCATAATAAATAGGAGGATAAATAAAAATAATGTTAGGTTTAGTTTTGGAAACATCAAGAGATGATCTCAAATTAGGCTAGCATAGTGTAGTTGACATCTCTAAAGGAATTAAGTTGTAAGGATCATGGTGTATATTGAGCTAATAAGCTCCTATCATAGCATGGTAAAGAATAATAATATGAAGATGATAAAAAATGACTAGAGGAGTAGTGTGTATGTGTGAGATCCATATTTTACTTATGAGCATAAAAATAATAAGAACTAATATTAAGTATTATAAAAGGATAAGGAATTGCATGTATATAACTAAGAGAATACTATAAATAAGACCAATATCTAAGTATCTCTACATTTTTAGCTTGGGAAAATCTAGCTAAAAAGGGTTCATCTAAAGAATATTTGTCACTATAATTAGGAAAGTGGAGATAAATAGTACATGTGTCAATTATTTTATCAATTAAAGAGGCATGGTGAATGGAGTGATTAGCTTTTTTAGAGTACCAAAATTTTGTCTAATAGTTTTTTATGAGACTGAGATTATAAAAAAAGATGTAATTATGAAATTATATGAGGAGAGAGATCATAACTTTTTATTTTCAAACTGATCTCATCTAGTTCATCATCATATAAATCTAAAAGATTAGGTGGTATGTTTCCTATTAATCTAGGATGACTATTGTAACCTATAGTAATGTTGATGGGATAATTAAATCATTGTCATTCATGAAATGGTATCTAGATAAAGGTTAAAGGTAAGGAAATTTAAACACACCTTGTTCTTAAAATTATTCAAAATTCCAAGGATCGGTGTCTCCTTAAATCATGCATATAACATAGTTATAGGTAAACTTAACACATTGAAATGCTAACGAGGCTACTAATATCATGAAATGTGTCCAAGGTTGACCAAGTAAAATGTTATAAGAAAGTAGGAAGTTAAATATCATGACTTTGACATGTACCATGATAGGGGGAACTATGATAGGAATCCAAACACACCCTGAAGGAGGAATAATTTTTTCATCATATCCTTGACATGTACTTTGAGTATATTTGAGATTACATTTAAAATATCCAAGTGTTTTAATGAAATATAAAGAGGATACATAAGTGTCTAAACCTTCATTAATTAATGCATGTTTAACTTGTATATATCCTATTTGGAAATTAATGGAGGATCTCCTACAACAAGCAATATCTCATCAGGAATAATTGAAGAGATAAGGAATTTGAGTGAAATAGAAGTATCTACCATTTCATAAATGATGATAAACATTTATTTACAATATTGAAGTATTATACCTTAATAACTTTAAAAAGTAGCTTCATTCCCCATATATGGGGGATGAGGGATATTCATTTCAAATAAAATTTGAATTAGATGATTACCATGATGAGGAAAAGTTATCATGCGTTCTAAGAAAGGGATTTGACATAGGATATGTGAAATTTAAGCTATATTATCGCATTCATCATATCCCATTAGAATTGTATTTTATAAAGTTACATATTTTCAAAATAAATCATTCTATGGTGTAGTGGAAGTAAATTGAAATTTATGTTGGTAAGGTGTATTTGATTATGTTATCTTAGATGATTTGGTTGAATCATTAGTTATTTATTGTGTTTGAGAGGACAAAGTAGCAATGATACAAGATTTTGGAATTTTCAAATGAGGTGTCTTAGTTAAATTAGGATCATAATTTACATCCATAATATGTGAGATATTGTTGAACTATATAATTGTATATGACACATGTGAGTTTTTTTGAATTTATTAGAATTTATTCCAATTACCCCAATTCCATGAGATGGAATGGGTAAGAATCTTGACTATTACATAACTTTGGGAAATTATTATAATTGTAAGATAGATAATGATTGATGTAGGAAACTACTCTCCTCATATTATTCATATTAACAACATTCTCATCATTCATGTTAGGATCCATATACATTTCAAAATTATTAGTAGTAGGGGTTGATTAAAATTAGATTGATGATTAGGAAGGTGATCCTTATAAATAGATAAATGAGTGTTTTCTTGGTTAAGGATTCATGTTTATTTTTTTTCATGAGCCTTAGATATAACTTCATAAGTTTGTTTAAATGTATATATGAGCAATTAATGATCAAAACTAGGTCCAAGAAGATAGTACATAGAAAAGATTTTTAGTTGGTGATAAGTTTCATGAGAATTGCCTCAACTTGCATGAAACTAACAAAATTTATGTGGATTATACCAATTTTTGGTAGGGAGAGTAGGATCAAGATATTGTCAAGGATGATGATTTTGAATATCTACCAAGGAAAGTGGTTAATGGACATATATATTATGTACATGAGAAATTGTATAACTAGGATGAGAATTGTTTTAAATTTGTGATGAAATGGAAGGATCCTTGGGATTAATTCGAGCAAAGGATTGAATGGTGTGTATTTAATCATAGGTATCCATAGAAATATCATTAGTTTCATGTCTATTTTGTCTACTATAGGCATTTGGGTCCCTATTAGATGGTGTGAAGGCTAAATTTTTTGTATAAGGAATTATTGATGTTTAACTTGGTTGAGGGATTCTTCTAACGATTTTGAAGAAAAATTACTCAAAAAATATTGTAACTTGGAGTGAAGATAATTAATAAATAAATGAAAGATATTATCAAAAACCATGTTATGTTTAACTTTGTTAAACAAGGATTTCCATAATTTGATGAAAAATTATGTTGTTGCAGATTCTAATTATTTGCAATTGATAAAATGAACTAGGTTATTTTTGGGAAGACCATTAATTTATAATTATTAAACCATTGAATTGAATACGTCTTCCAAACTAGTGATATTATGAGTTTAATTTGATTATATCAATCTAGAGCATCACATGAAAAGGTTTTAGCTCATAACTAGGTGGTTTTAAAGGTTTTAAGTTTAACCCTATAGGTTTTTAAAAGTCTTAAAATGCAAGGTTGGATTAGCAGATCCATTATAAATAATAGTGGGAACTGTGATACCTATATCGATGTTTGTAATTTAAGGAACTAGAGGTTCATTTTTTAAGTGTTTAATAGCATTATTTAAGAAGTGATGGTTGTGGTATAAGGTTACCATGTGCATCTCTAGGGGGTTGCATCAGGGTTTACATCCCACATGGAGTAAGTTGGGGGTGATTTTGGAAATGCATTAACTATTTTTTTTAATATCATTTGATTATCTCAATTAGCTTGAAAAGTATCCATCTGATTTAAATTTTTTAATAATAATTGATTAGTGGTAATTGTATTTTGACTAATGGCAGTGTTTTTTATAAGGGCCCCTAGAAAATTTACCTATGTAAATTTTTGGTGAATATTTAAAAGAATGTTTTGAATTCATGGTGAACTGAAGGGAAAGTAGTTTCTTTAGGAAGGTTAACCCTAGGCACCACCTGACCACAATGTTCAAGTGATTCCATCTAGAGGTTGTGGATTCCATTCAAAAAATTTAGATGTTTTCTAGAGTTTGTGAATGATATCTAAAGTCTTTGTATTATGTCTAAAGGCTATAAATGACATAGATAGGTTGTAGATGACATATATAGGTTTTAGATCATGTAAAAACCTTGTGGGTCTAATATAAAGGCTCTAGACACTATGTAGAGTCTTAAAAAGTTTTCTAAAGGCTCTAGACAACATCCTCAACCTTTGGATGCCATCTTTAGCCTTTAGATAATGTATAGAGCCTCTAGATGTCTTTTATAATATCTAGACATCACTAATAGGTTCTATAAATCAACAACAAACTTTGGATGACATCCATAGGGTTTGAACACC
Organism: Torreya grandis; assembly: GCA_037957365.1. Lineage (NCBI taxonomy): Eukaryota > Viridiplantae > Streptophyta > Pinopsida > Cupressales > Taxaceae > Torreya > Torreya grandis. The sequence continues at coordinate 173,524 of JARHVA010001391.1, read as the reverse complement.
ATCCATAATATATAAACACCATATAAAACCTCTAAATTTCATTTATAGCCTCAAGATGGTGTCTAGACTCCATAGCCTTTATATGTTGTCCAGATGTTCTAAATTATGTCTAAAGGTTTTGGATGGCATCCAAACCCTGTAGATGTTGTACAAAGGATCTAGACACCATATAAAGGATATATGCTTTATATGAAATCCATAGGGTATGGACACCATCCACAACCATTATATGGTGTCTAGAGATTTTGGATGGTGTCCAAACCCTATGTATTTTATCCAAAGTCTATTAGTTCTTTCTAAAACCTATAGGAGACATCTAGAGTATGTGGGTTACATCTAGAGTATGTGGGTGATGTGTAGAACCTATAGGATTTATCTAAAAAATATGCCTATAAATATCCCTAAACACTTAAATATGCTCATTTTAATCATTCAATTATTTCAAACATCAAACTCATCCAAAATTATAATGTCATCATTGGCACTCAATATTATAAATAGCTTACCACCTCATATCTTCTACCCTCATTCAAAAATTAATTTACAAAAGTTTTATTTGCCTAAAAATATTGAGGTTGATAGAAGATAAAGACACTTTCAATGACTAGATAGGAAGATGTTGTTTAAGAATCCTTATTTACATGACCCATTATGATATAGAAATGAATTTGTTGAACATTCTCATGTCTAGTTATAAACCTACTACCATATACTTTTATTGCACCCTCATCTCTCAACCTACTATTTTGGTACCTCACTTGAAGACATTGAGTTCTTGATATAAATTCCATGTCAAAACATGAAACCAATAACATTGAAAGGTATTTTGACTAAGGAAGAGAAAATTTTGAAAAAATCACTTAGGCTTGACAGTTGATATCTCCACCTTAGCAGGTAATGTTATCTTTGTTAATTAATATTTTATGTTTTATATGAACTTAAAAAGTTATTAATTTCAATTTGAGTTTATAATTTATTTTATGATTGCATTAAATTCACCCCTAATCATTCAATAAGGTTAAATATTAGTACAAAATATAACAAACCCATATCTATAATCCCTTATTGAATTTTTCCAGGCGAGGATTATTTTATAGGGAAGACTAATAGACATTCCCTTTTGATATTTATCATACATTGTTTATTCTCTTGGAAGAAAACACTTTTATTAGTTTACATTCATTTCTAATAATATTATAAATAATTTTTATTGTGCCAATTACACAATTTTCATTTCTAATTTTATTTCGGTTTATACTATGAGGAATATCATGAGATGAAGGGAACAAATGTTTCAACTATTTTTCATGAAAACATGAAATCTAATTATGTGTCCCTTGTTGAGCTAGAGGTAAGTTTGAAGTTTGTATTTAAAATTAATTATGTAGTTGCATAGCAAAATTGTCCTATTAGTTTACTTATTACTATTCAAATTGATTTGGTTTGTTTCTTTGAAATAGAAAAGAGAAAATATTTCTCATTTAAGAAGATAAGTTGAACTGAATAAATGTCATCCCCATGAGGTCTCTATGGATTTAAATAGGAGTCTGAGTGATGACACAAGCTCTAGTGTGGTAACACCATTGACAAGGATAAAAAAATGAGGACTTTTATCTCACATACTATCACACAATGTCATTTAGGCACACCTAAATCCATGTTCTAAAAGTATCAACTTTTATTGAAAAATGATTTAACAAGAATATTTATCTGTGGTCATTGTTTATGTTTCATTAAATTTTACACTAGCTTCTAACATTGGCAACATTTTACCTCAACCTTCATAACATTTCACTTTAGTATAAGGTACATGACTTTAAGTTTAAAATTATGATATTTATTAAATTACATGAACATCAACATAGTAAATTGAGTTTAATATTGTTTGGAATAAAATTAAGCTTCACTTTCTCTTACACCACATCCATAACTGCAAAACATGTCAACTTCTTGAAGTATGGATCCTAATGTCTCTAACCTAGAGTTTAAGTTTTTTAATACACTTTAAATTTTGTTGAAGTTTGTTTATTAATTTTTGATGGCATTTATTATTATAGAGAAACATTCCTTAAAATTTATATTCATTCATCACTACCACCCTACTTTGTATAGACTAGGGGGAAGAATTTTGTATTACCAACATATAGTGGGGGAATAATGCATATAAAAACATCAGAGCTCCCCAATTTTTCTATGGGTGGAATGCCTACTACAATGGGTGCCACTATAATTTTTTTAGAATATTAATCTTGATGATTATTTCCTTGAGGGTATTAATACAATGCCTCCAATTAGATTTGTTTCCCATAATATATTTAGGGATCTTAATTTTAGGCTCCAAAAAAAATTGTTGGTTGTGGTTCATCTATTTCACCACTTGAGAAAACCCCTAAAGCTGAGAAATATTTTGATGAATTTACATCATTTCCTTTGACAAATCTTATGATATATAAATATTTCAATTTTCTAAATGATATAGTATAAACTAATTTGAAATTAATGAAAGTATGGGAGATTCAATAAAAGCCTTTGGTTAATGAAATTAGTGACTATTTTTATAACCACTCATAAAGATATTCTTTATATTTTTAATTTCAAAATGATCCTTCAAAAGTTGAAATTTTAGTGAATCAAGTTGTATCAAGATATTTTACTATTAGAAATCTCTATAATGATAGTTTTTTAGATGTTATGATAAATAGATTGGAAAATTTGAATTTATAGGCAAGGCATACTAAAAAAAATGGGAAAGAGATCAAATATTTTTCCACCTTGCCAATGTAAGGAGATAAAGCTTTGGTAATAAATCATTTTTTTTTACGAAATTTAATGACACTTTTTTAATTTTGATTTTACTCACTTTATTTTCCAAATTTTAGTCAAAATATTATAATATAAATATTGAACAACATGTAGTAATTATTCATTTGAAAAAAGTGTGAAAATTCCTAAATGTAGTAATTGCATTGAAGGAAAAACTTATGCTAGTAAATAAATAGAAAAATACTATGATGAGGATAATCAAACAACATGACATAGATCCAAAAGTTATATTCAAGGTTAAAATATAATTATATCCCTCTATACTATTGGTTAGAGATACAATACATGAAGAAAGGACACAACTTGTAAATATAAATGTTGTAGCTGAGGTTGTTATAAGAGAAAGTGTGTTAGAAAATAATTCAAGGAAAGGGGAAGTTAATCTAGAATCATCCACTTCTTAAAAAAAATATAATTCCTCATGTTGAATTATGTCTCCTAATTTCATGTTGAAAATATTCTATTGTTAACTGTATCTTAGAATTTAATTGAAATTGGAAATCCAAATCAGCTAAACTATGGAAAGCTGATTTTAATGTCTTTTACATATGTTATGTTGACACTAAACACTTTATATTTGAAATGAAAATTTAAAGTTTAAATATAAGTCTATTATTATATTTTTTTTCATTCATTTTATCCATGACATGTTTTCTATTATATTATAAATTTACTATTTAATATGTATAGTGATGTGAGCATAATTCTTGTATAATATTCATAACCACATGAAACAATCCATTCATATAAAAAATTTAAAATAAATATTTTCCATACATATAACCTAAATATATAGTTTAAGAAATATTGAAGTTTGAACCATTGTAATATGACTTAAAACTATTTAAAAATAATATAATAATGTAATCTATATGTTCTTGAAATTTACACAATACTAACATTTTAGTGATTTCCAATATTACTTACCCTAGTATGTTGTTTTTTATTATTATGAGATAAAAAGTACAATATAAAAATCAATCACAAATTGGAATTTTGAAATGTACATATTAAACCTCTAGTAGCTGAAATAATTTTTGAATAGCATGTATTTACACAATGTTTTCGACTTTTATCAATTACTAATGCTTTCTCTCTTGTAAGAACACATAGAGTCTCAATATATATGAGTGTATGCCTTAAGGTGTGCACCAAGAAATTTGTGGGTATACCATTGGTTCTTCATAGGATTTTTGTCCCTTTACTACCACTTTTTATCCACACAACCATCTCCTAAAAACACTCCCCTAAGCTTTGCCTCCTATTTTGCACCCTCCTCTAGTCATTTTCTACCTTCATTAACCATTCCTTAATCTTAAAACCCTTTCCAAAAATTTAAATTAAAAATTTGGCCCCATCAAACATGTAATATAATTTATAAAACTCATTTAGGGTTTAGGTCAGCCCCTGGATGACCTAGACTAAAACCTAATTTTTTTGGTCAATAATGATATAGAGTTGATTGCATTGACCCTATCAGTTAAAATTTAAAAAAGGTTTAGGATTATATTAAACAATATACAAACACACACTAGTTTCATCATTTTTTTTATGAAGAGAAGAATAGGAATATTATATTGTGTATCTGCTTATCCACCATTCTACTTGAGGAGCATAGCTTAGGGTTTCATACTTTTTTTAGAGATATGGATCTTGTCTTATGGAGAAGTATTTTAGATGCATAGAGAGGCTGTGTAGCCTATAAATGACTTATATTTGTTATCATTACATACCAAAACAACCTCTTACAAAGTACCTTGGCCAAGGGAGAGATTCAGGATTGGTGGGTTTGTCTCCAAAGGTAAGTATTCTTAACTTTGTTCCTCCTTTGTAAGAGTAGATTGATTTGTATTTGTACTTCTCTCCCATGCATTAGGATTTCCTATACATTGATGTGAGTATAAATATTCTATGCATGTTTAATTTTTATGTTTATTACCCCCACTTTATCCCACAAGATTTGGTAAGCACTAGATTATATTTTGATTTATTTGTCATTATACTTAGTGAACATGAAAACATAAGACCTAGCTAGGGTTATTGCATGGTGTTGCTTGACTAGAGGATTTGGAACCATCTCTAGTAATATTATTATGGTAAGATATCCCTTGGTTAGGTATAGTAGATCCATCTTGGTCATGAACTCAAATATCTAATGTATCATTAATCAAAAGCGTAAGTACGATTTATCTTCTCTGAGATAGGATTGATTAATAACTCAATTGCATTTCCCTTTATATACATTCTAGTGAACCCGATGTGAATTTAACCCTTGCATGTTTTCTTTCATGCCATCATTTTGTAATCATATTATATTTTTATATATTTATAATACTATATCAAAAAAAATAGTATAGTTAAAAATAGTTTTGCATAGGTTTAACACAATTAATCCAAAATAACTCTTTTTTGTCTATGCAAGTCTTCACCAAATATAGGTTACTGGATCAATCAATTCAGCACTATATTCTTCTTTGGTTTTATATTGGAATACATATTCAAAATAGTTAACTTTGTTTATTATTATTTTATATCAACATACAAGTCATCAAACATAGTTAAAATAGTTGACTATGTTTTCCATTTATTCTTTAGCATATAGGGTTTTTTAAACATGGTCGAACTAGTCAACTTAGTAACATAATTTTAAAGTTCCTTTCTCTCTATTTGTCATTACTTATTTTATTACTATTTTTCATAAGTTTATAGTCTATAAAATTACAACCTTACAACTAATTGGTTTGACCTATTCAACATAATTCTATAGTCTGTCTTATGTCTAGAAGACATAGTTGACCTATTTGATTATGTTCTTATAGACCTTATAGACCTTATTTATGTAGAATAGTAGTGAATCAATTGACCCTATTCTATACTATTTTTAATTAGTGTCACCTGAACTGAATTTGTACTATTCTCAATTAAGGAATTAACCTCTATTTAATAGTAATTGATTCACCTTTCCTTTTCAATTGTTTACATGCTTAGTGTAACTCACATAGATTAAATAGGTATATTTTCAATTTACCATTTTAGTCACACTTTTTTTCTCTTTTGCACATAAAACCAAATCACTTTACATTAGAAAATCATTAAACACTTATCTTCCCAAGACCTACCTACTTGGATTTCAACACCAAGGGGGAAGCTATCTTATCTTTTTGTCCACGTATAAATATGAAGTTGATGGTATATGTTGGCAAAACACCTGACACCTTTGTCATTTTAGAATTTTGAATGGGGTAGGCCCTAATACCAAGCCATTACCATCATTAATATATATTAATTTCAATCCAAACATCCCAAATCCAACCTTAGATTGCTTTATATTTCCGTATTTCATCTAACATCCCTATCACATTAGAATTAAACTTCATTATAACTTAAAAACAATTAGGATGGGCAACTAGTTATCATTTTATTTCTAGTTTTTGCTTACTCTTTGATCATTGTAGTTTATGTTAAAAATATTTCATTGGCCAAAATTGGTGCAAGTTTTCTATTGTGTGTTCTAAATGGGTTAGTCACATTGTTTCAATTATTTTTGTGTTTACTTTCATTTTTCTTCAAATTATCTTACAAAAGTTTCCTCTATTTTTGAACATTGTCATTCTACTTGATATAGTATCTTAAAAACTATTTAACCTTTCTACCTAAAATAAAAATTTGAACTACATGACTATATATCCCTAAATTCCTATTCAGTTCTCTATTTAGTAGTATATAGTTGATTTGCATGACTATGTATCCCTATCTTCCTATTTTATTCCCTGGTTTATAAAACATAGTCAACCAATTCAACTCTATATCCTATTTTCTAATTTTGTCTTTGCATGACTCATTTTATCCTCCTTCCTTAATCATGAACTTATTATTTGAGGATAACACAAATTTGGACTCAATAGACATGATGAGCTTATCAATCCCAATAGGTTTACTAAAAAATAGCTTGTGGCTTCTACTTTAAATAAAAATAATGTGCATAAGGCCACTCACACTACCAATTATGGGACTCATCCTCATTCATAATTAGTTTATAACCCTTTTTTCTCCTTATAATATCATTTAATTTTAGAGTACATGCCTGAAATTTTTTTCTTCATCAATGAGTTTCCTCAACATATGGGACAAGACCCTTCAAATATTTACAATCTCATGATAAATGGTCAATTAGAAGAATCCCATTCACCCTCCATTATATTATCTCATGGATTTGGTGGTGACACCTTATTTTCTTCTCAACCCCTTCCTTTTACCTTGACTCCTCACACTATGACCTCTTCTTCTTTGATTTCTTCAACCTCCATTCGAAGTATCTCTACTAACATGGCAAGTTCAACATCTAGTGGTCCTTTTACAAGGCCCCTCCTCCTTAATCATTACACTCTTGCATCATTTACTAGCAATGTTAATCATTCCACTAATGCTTATTTTTATTCTAATTCCAACCCTTGTAAAAGTGTATCTTTTGTTACACATACTAATCATGCTAAAATTTTCTCCTTTTTCTACCAATCCTTCTCAAGACACTAGTATCGTGCATGACACTACTCTTAGTGTATCCCAAGCCACTAATACAAATTATAATGCTTTGCATGTCACATAAACTAGTCAAAATGCCACTCAGACCCATCAACTCTTATTATAAACTCTTAATCAAATGAATGTTTTTCAAACTAATAATTCCAATCAAATGATGCAAATGTATAATCATCTTATTCACCTTCAAAATCAACCTCAACAAGTTTCATGGTGAGCACAAAATCAAAATTCCCCCACCCCCTTTAGGGATTCCCATGGTAACCTCATTCTTCAACCACTCCTTATTAACAAAATGATTAAACATCTACAAAATGAACCTCTCATACCTCAAATTTTAAATATCAATATAGGAGGTATCACACCTACCATTAGTTATAATGGGTCAACTGATCTTACCTTACATTTAAAAATGTTTGGTAATCTTTACAAAGATTAGGTAAAATTAAACACTTTTATTTCTACCAAGATATTAGTGAAATCACTCTTCATAGATGATTTAGATTGGTATAATAAACTCAAATCTCATTATATCACTAGCTTGAAAGATCTTGTTGATTCCCTAGTGTAAGAGTTTCAAACTAGTGGCATCCTTGAGAATACCTTGTCTCACTTTATAAAATTTAAGAAACTTGAAACTAAAATAACACAAGCTTTCATCAAATGGTGGAAGACCTTGTCTAATAAGTGTGATAATAACATGAAGGATGATAATCTCTTTCATATATTCACTAATGCTCTTTATTCCATGTTGTAATATCATGTTAGGACTCTAACTTCCAAGCACTTTGGAAGAAGCCCTCGACCAATCCAAATGTCAAGATTTTCTCATGCACTAATTTGAACCATCCCAACCTCCCATGGGCACTCACATTCTAATTAAAAAAAACATCATGCTACGAATGATGGTGTTGTTGATTCTTATGACACCATTCATAATATTCAATCCATCACTCCTAATAATATTGTGGAGCATGCTCTCCCTCTACATAGTTATTGCACATCTAAGACTAATATTCATTAATAAAACAATCATATTCTTCAATAAAATTAGTACACATCATAATTATTAAATCAATATAGATAAAGAAACTTCAAATTCATTAACATAGAGAGGGAAGAAGAAAGAAAAAACATAGTCACATGACAATCAATTTCTTTGTTTTTTCCTATATATTCATCTAAAACTTTAAACTTTTGAAAAGAGCATTTTACATGTATATAAAGAACATGGGGAAGGGGTCACCTCATCCTCCAAGTTTAGAACATTTTTATTACATGAAAAATAATATCTAATAAGTATCAATTACATGTTAATAACCTATATATACCTTAGTCATGAAATATGTGCATGCTCAAAAAAATGATCTAGTTAATTACAATTATATAAGAAACTAGGACTCAACTATTCACTTATCAACACTACATGCAAAATTGTACAAAAAAGCCTTTATGATAAATCATTTCTTGTTTAATATTTCTCAAAATTGCCATTAAAACTATAGTTGTGCTTGTGCTTGATGATGTGTTAACTAGATGTGTACTTGTTGATGCGCTCATTAATTGAGATGAAGTTACCATTAGAGCTAAATTGCTAGGTGGTATAAATGTGGTTATTTTTGTTGTTAGCACTGTAGGTAGATTCTATGGATTAAAACTAGCAGGTGGCATTTCTATTACCTTTTTATTAACATCTATCTCTTGGTAATGATTACATTCCTTAGCATGTTATGCACTAATTAGGTTTATATCCAAAAGATGCAGCCTAGTCACCCTATTTATATGTTCCATCAATTTATTGTGTTCTATCTTGGTGGCTCTAAAACCAACTTGGAAGACTTCTACCTCTATCACCTTTTTTTGTAGATCTGCTCAACTTGGTTATGATTTCCTCTAAGCTTAGACCTTTTAGAATTTATTTGAATCCATTATAGACTTGATGAATCATTTGATTAGATGTATTTTGAGTCACTAGCTTCCCTCTATTATCCTAAATTATTATCAATTCCAATTTTGTCAAAATTTTCTCAATTTGTTTCTCTTCTTTGACTAATTTATTTACTAGAGCCTCAGAGAATGATACCTAATCCTAGGCATCCTATGTACTTATCAAAGATAAATTAAAGAATTTGATGCCTTTATAGGAGTCATCAATTCCAAGTGGATAAATACCTTATTGGGGGGTGTATAATACTAAGAAATTTAACTTATTCTCATCCTCTCTAAGAAGCTTAAACAATCAAATTATAAAATTGGAATGGGGAGCCAAATTAACTCTGAATTAATGAATGGAATTTATAATTTCATATAGCCTAAGTTATACATTTTCACATCCTACTCAATACTTTGGGGTGTTGTGAATTCAAAGAGCTGATATAAAGCTTCACATGGAAAATGAAAGAGCCAAACACAAAATGTATAGCATAAAATTTTAATCACACAATAATAATATTCTTCTCTATTAATTCATTTAAACACACTTACAAATATATAAGACCTCTAATTCCTATAATAAGGTATTCCCAAATCCCTATAAAATCTCAACCATTTACTTGTACAATAATAATATATTACAAACTCTCTTTGTAATATATATCTAATAACAAACACTATATGTGATAATATAATATCTATCTAATATTGTAATATTGTTATATAAAAATATTTATATTAAAAAAAATTAATTATATTTATCTCCTAGTAAATATCAACCTGTAAATACTCAGCCTTACATAATGTAAAAGCTATATTTTCCAACATTCCTCCCCATAGTTTTTACATGGTGAAAAAACCTTCACACTCTTATCTAAAGTATGCTCACCCATTGTATCATGCCCTATCTAGATCATGACCTTGATATAAAGAGAGACTCACTCCTCCCATATTTTTACAAGTTTATCACAAACCTTGACATGAATAGAAACACCATCTATCTCTAAGAATTAACATAAATAGAACTATATGCCATTGCATACTCTTAGGATTTCATATTACCAACACAATATTGCTACATATGACCACTATATGCAAAGGAACACATCCCATGTTTAATTTATGTGACTACAATGGATGTGTCACTAAGGGTCATCTTCATAAAGAAGTAAGGTAGTTCTGGAATCTCTATAATAGCTACTCTCCTAACTATTGCCAAAACATTTTTCACCTCTTGTGGTTTTATATATCTCTACCATAAAACCTTTCAAGATCCATGAACTAACTTAAATTAGTGATTTCTATCCTTCCACAATATTTTCTCATCAGGGAATCATGTTTTGAATTTGTACACAAATTACATATCCTAAACATGTATATTCTTTTGTTCTTATTTTGAAAACACACATGCTGAAAAACAAATGTAAATACCATACTAAAAAAACTAAAATCCACATAAATAAAAATAACGCACCACAAAAAATGTCACCACATCATTGGTATAGCCCTATCATTAGCGATTGATGAAAAGTCTGTAGAAACATCCTTCCTCTATATATCCTCCAATCTCTAGTAGATGAAGATTTATATTTAGTTGGTATGTCAATTTAGCTCAAGTGCTTGAATTTTTTGAGGGAAATCCCCCTCTCACAATGCATATGTCACGTACAAGAGACATTGCATCCAAAAAATTTAATATTTTTTACAAGTTTAAAACATGATGACTTACTATAAAGATGTTTGACACAATGACTCAAAAATTGACTCAAATTTTTGATTTTTGACATTGATGACCAAAATAACCCCAAATTACTCATATACCAAACTAATGACTTTCCTTTTAAATATTCAAATGACATGTTATTGAGAAAATTGTGACTCCAAATTTATTTGATCATAACTTATATGACATACAATATTTATTGTCATGAATCAAATAATCATACCCATGCTACTAAACTAAAGACTCAATAAAAGGACACATTGAATTTTAAATTATATAATAAATGACTTTAAACTTGTACAATATTAACATCAAAAAATAGACTTCTATAGACACTTTTGACTTTGTACAAAATATGAAAAAAAATACGAAAAGAATTTTGACACCTTTTAGGCTTTTAAAACCTATGACTCTTAGAGTAATATATAAAAATTTAATGACTTATACACAAAATACTTTCCTTTATGTATTATGTTTTAACCACTAAACAATTTAAAACCATGAATCATATGAAGTAAATGATGCATAAAACTGTGGTTTGTGCTTTTCAATAGTAAAGAAAATATAATGAGCTCTTTCACATAATTTTTTGAACTATATTTATCTTCCATGCTAATAAAACCCAGTCTGTCAATCTTCAAGGAAAGATCTATGCATGTGTGTAAGGTTGAAAATTTATGCATAAATAATCTATCAGTTAACAACATTATAGAATGTTCTCCTTAGTAGTACAACTCATGTATAGATATTGAGGGCAAGTTAATACCATCAATGGTTAGATGTGAGGACACAAAACATGTCATCGAGTTGAGGGATCAATACAAAATATTATTAATGAATTTATTTTTGGTAGTAGATTGAAATGAGTATTAAATTGATGTAAATATAATACATCCTTAGATGAAACTCATTATTGATATCTAGGTGCAAAAATATGGTGATTTATGTAGAGGCAAAAAATAATAGAAACAAAGATTTGATACGTAGTCTACCAACACTATGGATATTAAACCACAAAGCCTATGATACAAATCAAATATGGGTCTCTTTAGAGAATGATTAGAATGTTTCTCAAAAGGAAATGTTTACTTCAATGACGGCACCATGGCTACAAAATTACATATATGCTAAGTCAACTTCAACAGAGTCCAATATATAAGTTATCCACACCGTAGATTATATGTATGAAAGAATAAGTCATAAAAGCACCTATATAAAGACTAATTCATTCTCTTACATGTGGGGGAAACCATAGCTCATATTTACCCCTTCATATATTAATAGGCCATTAATATTCTTTCTCTAATACCACTATTTTCAATTCAAAGAGATGATATAAAGCTTCACATGGAAAATATAAGAGCCAAACACAAAATGTATATTAGAGAATTCTATTCACACAATAATAATATTATTTTCTATTAATTCATTCAAATGTACTTAAAAATATATAAGACCTATAATTACTATAATAAAGGATTCCTAAATCCCTACAAACTCTTAACCACTTACCCATATAATAAAAATATATTTAAAACTCTCTTTGTAATATATATCTAATAATAAACACTATATGTGAAAATATAATATCATAATATTTTTATATAACAATATTTTGATTAAAAAACTAACTAATTATTTTTACCTTTCGGTAAATATCAGCCTATAAGTACTTAACCTTAAATAATGTAAAATCATGAACTCACTATTGGAAGTCCAATGATCTTTAGATTAGGCCTCTTAGAAGTTGAAGATCTTAACTCCTTGTCCTAATATGTAAGAGTGATATTAAAAGGATATAATTGATGAGATTCCACTTGTACATTCTCTTCAAGCTCTAACTTAGTTTTAGAGTAAATATTGGACATTATTGGAAACATTATTTTAGGCTAGACCATGTTTCCAAGTTATGGCATTGGATTCACAACAAAGGTTGGTTACTTCCTTGTAGCCCTTATGGTGGTCACTAATATGGAGGTTGATGTTAAATAATGAAAATATACACCCAATTAGATATAATAATAAAAAATTAGATTGATGCATTGGTTAATGGTTAGAATAGACAAAGCTATGGTTCATATGGTAGATAAAAAAGAAATGTAAACTAAATTAGTGGAGGGTGATGTAATACTTATTATATTATAAAATGGGTACATAAAGAGGAAGCCCATATAAATTGACTAAATAGGAATGAATGTAAAAAAAATTGGTGGAAGGATGGTATTAATTTTTGGTAATGACAATAAAGGAAAAGGCCTAAGGGGGATATAAGCAGAGGACCCTTACCAGATGATCCACCTATGAGAGGTGCATTATATTTTAGTGCTTTTAGGATGACTAATTTGGCCTAATATAACTCCTTCTCATCCAAATCTTATGTTGGTTTGGTCTATGGTATACCTCCCTTAGGCTACCTTTGATAACATCTTGTTTCTCTAGTAGTTTGCGGAACTATCATATTTTGGGGAAGAGAAGGGGGAATGATGTTAGGTGTTGGGGTTGTTAAATTTGAGGTTTTCTCTTCATCAAAGGAGTCTAATAAAATGATCCTAACTTCTTCCCTTTGTACACTATCTCTTCCTTAAGTTAGCTTCTCCACCAACTCTTGCTTAACCTTTATTAGTTTAATAGTTGTTTTTTAACTAGGAGCATTTGTTCCTCTTCAATTTGTGTAGAGGTAGGAAATTCTTATTGTTATTTTTCATCCTATTCTATAATGAGTTGTGCCTCACCTATAATTATTTTTATTCATGTGGTTGGTCTTGAGTTATGGATGGACCTTAGGGATATTGTCCCTCTCCTTTTGATTATTTTGATGGATGGCCAATCCAAAAATGAAAATATCTCCATCCTCTAAGAGGTGGGATTCTTAAATTTTATTTTTTGAGTATGAGAGAGGGTTCAACCTATATTACCCTTAGTAGGTCCTCACTAAATCCTACAATTATTACCCTTTATTTCACCTCTTCATCATCCTTAGCATTCAAAAACATAAGGTCATGATCCATTAGCTTATATTTGTAAGTGAGTCTAAGCGTGTGAATCTTATTTTGAACCTTCCCATGAGGGTCCCAATATATATGGGGGAGATTAGGTAATGCACATGCTTTCTTAGCATTTATATATTCCTTGAACTACCTATTTATAGTGTATTACATTCTCCCAATATTGATGTGGTAGCCATGGAATGTATCTTTATTATTTTTTGTCAATTTTTGATTATACCATTCCATATTTGGTATGAAAATTATTTCTCATCTAATTTTTCCAAAACAAACATAGGGAGCTAAATATAATCCAAATTGGGGCCATCCACCATGATAATAGTGTAATCTAGGTATATCCAATAGTCTTCTACATTATTGGTCAATGTTCTCACTATGTTGGGTGATATTCTAGTGAAAGGTTAGATTTAGATGGCCATTCATACCTAAGGGTATATATCCTAAGCAATATTTATTATGTTAATGACATATGAGTAAATGTGCATAAAATTAAATCCATTTCTTGATGTTTTTTTTTGCATCCTATAAGACTTCATTGTTCCTATATACTATCCCCATGATTATGTATAATAGATAATAAATCATGTAAAAATTTCCTCCAAGTGGGCTCTTATCTTCATGTAAAATTTATTCCTAAAGACAAGTGATGATTACTTCCCACAAATCATAGGTGTGCTCTTAGGTAATTAGTAGGTCTAGTAGGAGAACCCACTATAAATGAATAAAGTATATGGTAATGTGGCCAAAAAGTCAATTTAGTAGTGTCATTCCCACATGGATTCCCATTCTAAATTAGGTGATGGGAATAAGATTATTGACATGTTCTTTTAGAGTGAATGTTTCGTTAGGGAAAAACCACCTTGCTAGTGCTCACTCTACATTACAATATTTCTTCTAGGTAATGATAATATGCAAATCAAATTTGAAATTTGGGATGGGTAAACTCAAATACTTGTTAAATGCATCCCTTGAGATATAGTCTAAAATTGTGTTATTTTTTATGTAGTGAAGGTATCTACCATCTATTATTGTTACCTCAAAGAAAAGGCCTTATAGTAAATATATGCATGGAATAACATCCATCTTAATATATTTATAATGTAGGGATTGATGTTTTAATGGAATCAATTCCTTCACTAGCTACTTATCTTCAACTAATATTTCCTCTTCTAGTGCAAAAGAAATTAAATTCTCCAGAGATTTTGATAAGCCCAAGTAATTAGGATAATGACCATAAAAATTAGTGGCATTAAACACTATCTAAATACTCTATATAATCCTTGATGGAGAAACAATAGGTTGCTCAAGTTCCTTTATATGACATTGATGATGATTACATGGTGGTTGGTGGACACTGGTATGCTTTAATATTTCAAAAATGGCATGTACTAAATTGAATTACACTAACTAAAAATCACTCTAGTCATAATTAATGATTTTGAGATTGCTTAAGGTTGAAGTTTACTTAAGCTCTCAAAAATATAATGATGTGAACTTGGCTAGGGGATTGATGTTAATAACTTTTTGTATTGATTTCCAATTCATGCACCATTAATCACCAACTTATACAAGCTCATCACCTTCATTCAATTCAACTTCAATAACCCTATCCTAATGTACATGACACATAGGATGCCTTATCATTCAGGGTATCAAAATGTTACCTTTCATATTTTTCCATTTGTCACTATGTAGTCCAATCAATAGAAGTCAAGCTTTACCTTTGAGCTAAAAGACTCCAAAACATAGAATGTTCTTCAAAAAGATTGGTTTTGAAATATTTTATCCCAATTTTTTTGAAACAAAGTTGTCTATGACTAAGTAATCCATAGGAGGGTTGTGGCTTAAGTAAAACTAGGTCTCATAAAAGTTCATAAATATAAAGATTCCAAATGAAAGTTATTGAAACAAAGCCTTTGAAGAGAAAGTCACTAAAACAAAGTTGTTGAAGTAAAGATTCCAAAATAAATAATTCTAAAGGAAACCTTCCAATGAAAATTTTCTGAAATAGACCTTTGAAAATAGAGTCTCCAAAATAATGTTTCTAAAATAAATTCCCCAACAAATTTTTTTTGAAGAGAAAGACTTCATGAAGAAATTTTTTCATCCAATAACTTTTCAAAATAAATTTTCCAAAGAAAAGATTCTAAAGGGTAAACTTGATGAAGTAAACCTTCTAATATAATCCTTTTGTAGGGAAAGTTTCCAATCAAAAAGTTTTTGAAATGAATCTTTTTTAAGAAATTTTTTTGATGAAGTGAATGTGTCCAAATTAAAATCTGCTCAAGAGAAGTTTGTGAAGGAAAGACTTATGAAATTAAAGTTGTCAAAGACTAAACTTACTAGAGAATAAGTAATCCAAAATAAGCAATCTAAATTCCTATTACGCAAAGCCATTATTTCCATATTTTCATTAATAGGTTGGATTGAATGAGTTTTTCCAAATGAAATAAGTATTCTCAAATGTGATTTGTTGTTCAAAGCATTGATTTTATATAGATAATAAATACAATCATAATTCTAAGAAAAACATAGATACTCCTAAATAGGATATTTGTTATTTCTTGCAAATAAATGGGTTCCCCCTTTTCAGAGAAAATATATGGTGGGGTGTGTTGAATACAAAAAATGGTGACTCACATGGGTGAATTCTCTAGATTTTTCAATAACCCATAACCCATGGTTTCAAAATCCTAATATTAACCAAATTTTTTTCTCAAAATAAATGATTAAATTAAAAATGAAAAGATACTCTTAATAATTCTATGTAACATACTAACTTTACTTACACTTTGGATTTGTGTGTGAAAAGTATTTTTCTATATTTTTTTCTTTAGGAAAAGACATGGGGTGAGTCGTAGGTTTCACTTTGATTGGGAGTTAGGTGTACATATGGAGATCTTAGGCATTTCTATTCTACTAACCAGGCATCCATAGCCTTGATAGAGATACCTTTGATCACCTATTCCTCCTTTATTAATATTTTTCATGACACATGATACAATGATCTTATTTCATAATGTAGGATTTGAATCCCATTTG
The DNA here is from genome assembly GCA_037957365.1 of Torreya grandis. NCBI lineage: Eukaryota > Viridiplantae > Streptophyta > Pinopsida > Cupressales > Taxaceae > Torreya > Torreya grandis. The sequence goes on along the minus strand of JARHVA010001391.1, from coordinate 156,460 downwards.
TTTTATTTTTAATTTTCTATTGGAATTTAGGATTATGACTTTTATTTTTAAACTTTTCTTTGTTTTTATTTATGAAAGAGGAAAAATGGTGACCATAATGAGTTGGTCTTAATAAATTTTTAGTTTAATCAAAATTTCCCTATCAATTCTTTTCCATGTCCATGATGATTACCTTAAACAATTATTAACCTTTTGTGTGCATTTGACCTAAGGGGATAAGGAAAATTTTCTAAAGTTGCATGGAATTATGGGAAAACATTTCATATACTTGATAAAATCATTAGCTTTAGGACATATTCATGGCCAAATATCTCATTGTTTACCTAGATTAATAATTCTAAACTATAGCATGCAATACCCATTGATTTGAGTTAGATTTAAAACACCTCAAACTATGCTTAGTTATATTAGGAAAACTTAGACTATCATGAAATCAAAATAAAATTATTCTATAAAGTAGGAAAACTACTAAAATCAAAAGTGGATAATCTATAAAACACAAACTAATATATGAAAATTATAAAAATTAAAGTAGGAAACTAACTAATAAAGCAAATCTAATCTATTCCTACTCTACTGGAATGTTTGTTGTTACTCGGAGACCTTTCTAGATGTGGTAGCCATGAAGTAATGCTTTAAAAATTGTCCATTAATTGGATATTTCAAATCATTAACTTGAAAATATTTTAAATATAATGACTTATTACCCAAGATCTCAAAAATTTGAAATGGTCTTATCCAATGTAGGGTAAACTTGTCATGCATTCCTTTTTTCTCATGGGTTTTGTCCCATTGTAGAACCAAGTTAGAGATCATGAATGCTTTAAATTTCACTCTCTTATCAAACCATCTCTTCACAATGTCTTGATTTTTGTTGAAGTTTTGTAATTCATTATCTCTATTGTCTTCCATTTTAATGATATCCAATAATCTAGACTCTATTTTATCATTGGGCTCTATGTATTCCTACAAAAATTGATACGGTGGCAATTTCAACATGATTGGGAGCACTAGATGTTTCCCATAAAGTAGCATATATGGTGAATCTTTAAGGTCCTATTTTTACCTATTTTACTCTACCCAAAGTGCATATTTTAGTAAGAGGTGCCACTCACTTGGTTTATCTACACCTAACTTGTTGATTACATTTATGAGGGTCTTGCTTGTCAACTCAACCAATCTATTCCCTTATGGGTAGTGATTGGAGGATTATCTAATTGTAATATGATTATTTTGGGCCCATTCAATGAACTCATCTAATTGAAATTCTAACACATAATCATAAACCAAATATATAGGGGTACCAAACCTAGTTTTGATATATTCTTCAAGAAAGCATATCACATCTTGGGCTCTAAAGTTCTTGGTGGCTACTACCTTAGTCCATCTAGTGTAATAATTTATAGAAATGAGTAAAAACTTATGTCCAAATGATTAATTTGGATTTATAACACTGATGAAATCTAAGTCCCATTAGGTGAATGACCTACCTTCAATTATAGGCTATAGTAGCATTATTATGTGTACCTCTCTTTTTGACAAAACTTGGCATTCATGGCATGTCCTCACTTGGAAGTGAGCATCCTTAAAGACCATTGACTAGTAATAACCCATTTTGAGTATTTTATTGGCTGTATTATTAGCTTATAGATGGTTATTACCTATTTTTATGCATATTCTCTAAGATTTCTTAAGATTTTCCACATGACACATTTTAGATAAATGCCTTCATAATTATTTCTATAGAGGACACCTTTTTTGATCATATAATGAGTATCATTAATCCTTAAATATCTTTTTATATCTCTTTTTATTTCTTAGATGTAGGTTCCCATTAGTATGAAATGCATAATACCTAAATACCAATCTTCTTGGGAGACATATATTTGGTAGATCTCTTTAATGGTAATGTGTGGGTGTGGTTTAGTCATCAATTGAATAAATCCTTGTCCACTAATGATCCTAGATAATTTAACTTCAATATCAAAATCCTATAATTTTTCCATCCATTTACCTCTATGGTCCCCCAATTCATTATGCCCTAACATAAGCTTAACAATAAGATCTGGTGGTGATGGTCTTGTTCTATATGACTTAGTGTCTAAACTTCCTTACTAATTCAATGAGATTGAATATTTGATTTTCAATTAGGGAATACTTAAGCTCTATATCTTTCAAGTTAGAGCTCATAAATTCAATAGGATGTTTGTTATCTTTCCTTTTCTACATAAGTATGACATCAATAATATGTTCTAAGGTGAATGAGTATAAGAAAAAGTCTTTAGTCAAATTAGGGCTTACAAGATCTGGGTATTACAAAATATCCTTCTTTATGTCTTGGAAGGACTTCTTAGTTTTAGGTGTCAACTCCACTTTGGCATTCTATTTTAGCACATGTTCAAGGTTCTAACAATCTATGCAAAAGTTGATATAAATTTGATTACAAAATTTATTTTTCCAAAAAAGGATTTGAGCTCTTTTTTGTTATTTGGGAAAAAATATTTTTTAAATCCCTTGATCTTATCTGGGTCAATAGTGATCCCATCCTTAGTAATAATGTGTCCTATCAAATTTCCTTCAATAAAATTGAGTATACTCTTCTTGGGATTAAGTGATGCATCAAATTTCTTACATCTTTAAAAAATGGATTGCACATGGTCAATATGATCAACTCTATTTTTTATAAAAATAATTAGATCATCTATGTATATAATTATGAACTTCCCTATTATTTTCTAGAATACATGATCCATTGATATCTAAAAAGAAGATCCAAATTTGATTATCCTAAATGGCATTTGCTTATATGCATATGCCCTCCATTTCGTAGTAAATGTTATTTTCATCCTATCCTTTGATTCAACTAATACTTGATTGTAACCTAAAAATCCATCCAAGAAAGACATCATTCCATACCAACTCTTAGTCTGTATTACCTCATCTAATGAGGGAAAATGATAATTATCCTTATCTAAATCTTTATTAAGATTCACAAAAATTCTTATCTCACCACTCTTTTTCCTAACTAGAACTATATTGGTTACCCAATGAAATGTCTAATAGTAAAAAATATCCTAGCACTTTGCAACTTTTCCACTTCCTTCTAAATTAGTGGCTTTAAGATAGGATTAAATAGCCTTAGACTTTGCCTAAATGTTTTATGGTAAATATTAAGTGGAATCATATGGGTAAGAAACTTAGGATTGAATATACTCAAATAATCATATGTCCATACAATTACATATTTATACCTAATAATTAGTTATTTAACATTTTACCTTTCTTTTGATGTGCATCTTAGGCTAATATTGAGGAAGTGTGTATCCCTTTCATTGCCAATGTTTTTTGAGATGAAGTCAAATTCATTAAACTTGAGTTACTTTTATGATTGGGATTAAGGATTTATATCAAATGTCCTTTCTAGGGAAACCATCCCTAGTGGGAGATGATTCCTTTTTAGTTAGATAACACCTTCTTCATCCAATTCTTCATGGCACCTATGGTTTCTTTCTTCATCATAAATTATTTGATATTTGAATTGCCTTGAATTTGTCAAAAATTAGACAACTTGTTATTCATCATCAAACACTTGAAAAATTTCACCATTTTCTAGTACTAAAGGACAAGCTACCAATTTAGTAGAGAATTTCTAGATTTTTACTCCTATAAGGACACCAAATTCACTATTGAAGTGGGTAGTGAATCAATGGATCTATTTTATTGTCTTGGGATAGATATTATGTTGAAAGTTTTAAATGACTATATTTCTTCAAATATTACAATTTTCATTGGTATTTATTTTTGACTTGGTTAATAACAAGTTTAGAATATTTGTATACCAATATTTTATTGACATTGTTCTTAAGGGCAAATTGTAATCCCAGAATTAGGGCTTCATATTCTACTATGGTATTGGTTCATGAAAATTGGATCCTATATACTACCCATAGTTTCTCTCCTTATGTATTGATTATCTCAATACTAACACCTAATCCTTGCTTAGACCTTGCTCCATCGAAATGGAGGGTCAATAATTGGTAAGGGCCCCAAATTTATTTTAGTGCTTCATGTTTAATAAAAAATATGTAAATTTCAATACTAGGATATTTATAAATTACCTATTAATTAGTGGTATTGTACTCCATCATATGATGTTTCATATTAGGCTCTTGATCAATCCTGATCTGGTTGGCTATGCCTCTCCAAGGTAGATAGATATATGAAAAGTTCATGGAAAGATATAAATTTAACATTTTTGACCAATCTCTACTAAAAAAAAACCCATACCCTTTAGGAATATCCAATACCAAAATGTTGATAGTCATTTGTACTCTAAGTTTTGAAGCAACTTAAATTATCACATAGTTAAGCTATCCAAATATAGGCACTACCATTTTATCTAGATATGACACAGTCCTCTTACATGGTTTTGGTGTTAAACTAAGCTTCTGATAAATTGAATTTGGCATTATCATTGTTGAAGCTCCAAAATGTATAGGTAATTGTGTATATTCTTACCAAATTCCTGAATGGTCAGCAAGAAAGGGGAACTTCAGGCTTGATTTTATATATAACATATGTGTTGGTTGTTTTATAATTTTCTATAATAGACTTACCCATGATGGAATTCCATAAGATATCCTTCTATTGTATGACTTGTGCTAGTTAATTAATAGTGAGGCTATCCTTAATTTTGTTCATATCCTCAACAATATTATATCCTCATTTATTTTTTCCCTCTCTATGTTGAGGCTTATCATTCCCTTTAGGGGGAAGATTATTGTTAGCTTTGGGATTCAAAAGGATAACCATATTATTGGGAGGATTATAAGTAGCAAAGGGTTTCATGTTCCTCATATTATAATTGTTCATATTGAATTGATGGAACACTTAAACTTCATCATAATTATCCTTTGAGGTATTATCATCTTCATTAAGGAAGGAGGACTCAAAAATCTAAAAAAACCATAGCTAAACTAGATGGTCTAGATTTATGATAGAGATCTATAGGATTCTTCATTTGATATTGTTTGATCATCTATATCTATATTATTTCAATGACTATGCATAAATCTATATATTCTAATTATCCATGATGCGATGTGTTATGGACTCTATACCAATTGGGCAAACATGTTTACATGATATTGATTTTTGGTATCTTATTAGACTTTTGCTATTTTGTGTTGTTAGTGGGACTATTGAAAGACATGTTATATCTTGAAAATGTAGAATTATTATTTTAACTCTAATTATTGGTATTACCCATCCCCTTTTTCATATTCAAGAAATCATTTTTAATTTTATAGACCATTATTTGTATAGAATATAATTTATCTTTGTTAGATTCATAACCCTAAGTGACTACCACATTGGTGTGAGCCTAATATTGATTTTATTTCTAGTTATTCCTTTATTTTTAATTTTTCAAGAAATAATAATTTTGATTAGTTATTTGTTGCATCATGGGAGACAGAGTTTATAATTGATTTTGATTGAATGTGGGGTCATTTTGATTCATGCATGGATTTATATTCAAGGATGGAAGTTCATTGTTGAATGTTTGACCTCTTATATTATGAGGTATAAGTTGTGGATTGAGATTCTTGTCAATGTTGATAGATTCCTACAATTCCAAAGATAGAGTATTGGTAGTAATATCTCTTTGCAATAACATTACAATAATAAGATCTAGGGCATTCTTGTATATCTTAATCATTATATTCTCATTTGGCTTATACATGGTGTTCAATTGAGTGTCTATCTTCTAGAATCTTACATTAAAGGGTTAGATGGACTCATTAGGTTTCATTTTCATGTTGGTAAAGATCTGATATATTAGACTTGGATTAGTTACTTGTCTAAATTATGTAAGGAAAGTATTTTGACACTCATTCCATGAAGTGATGGAATTTTACTATAAATTAAGATACCAATCATAAGAATAATCCTATAGATTAAATGGAAAAATCATACATGCAATTTCCTCATGGATAACATTCATTAATCTCAAGGCAACCTTGAAATATTTCATATCTTCTTCAACCATCCTCCCACTTGAGGGGGATAAGGTAGGTAAATATTTATCTAGATTCCTTGATATATCATGTCGGTCCTAGGGATGGTAATGACATATCTGATTAACCAAGGTTGAGTCATAAGAAAGTTGATAAATAAGATGTTTCTTATAGGGGAAGGTGTTTAGGATATATGTATCTCAAGGATGATAGGTGTGAGTCTAAGCCTCCTATAATTTGATATTGGTGAAACCAAAAGGCTTGATTGGGTGCTAGACCTTATTAATCTTCCATGTGTCTCCATAATGATAGGACCCTATTTATTGTTAAAACACACAAGCATTCCCTCCTTATAACACCAAAAAAATTTCTCTCCTATTTATGTGGATTTTATGTATACCTCAAAGTGTTTAAATGAGGTAGCTTATTATGTTTTTTGATCTCTATGGAACAAGGTTCCACATTGAGGTATAAGTTTTAGGTATGTGGTTAAAACAATCAGGTGGTGGAATAATAAATTTAGCTTATGGGTTGTTCAACCATGTTTGTGGGTAGTTCCATGGATTCTAATAAAAAAAGGGTGAGTTATATGTGTCAAAGACTATACTATGGTGGTAATATCTCAAAGAAACTAAAAAAGGAAGGGTAAGGTAAAAAATAAGGTTCTATGTATTTGATAAGGATTTTCTTGTTGTTCCTTTGATGGATAAGTATCTCAAGAATTAGTGTTTATTATTTAAAGCTCCTTCACACTCATGAATAAAATGGTTAGAATTCTATAATAATATGTATAATAGTCTTAATGGTCTCAACTAAAGGTTTCTCTTCTTCAGGATGCTATTGCACACCTTTATATAAGATATTATAGTTCGGTCCAAGAAGTTATCTAAGGTAACTATGTTTCACACCTAGAAGACTATATCAAAGGAGATACCTATGCACACCTTGGATTATCAATTCAACTTATATTAACTATCTCAATCAATGAAATATATCAATACTCAATAGATATTACACATCTAAGACTAATATTCATTAATAAAATAATTATATTCATCCATAATATTGGCACACATAAAAATTATTGAATCAATATAGATAAATAAACTTCAAATTCATTAACATAGAGAGGGGAGAATAAATAATAAACACAATTTCATGACAATCAATTTATTGATTTCTCCTGTATATTCATCCAAAACTTGGACCTTTTGAAATGAGGGTTCTATATATATATATATATATATATATATATATATATACATATATATATATATACATATATATATATAAAGAAGTTGGGGAAGGGTTTGCCTCATCCTCAAAGTTTATAAAATTTTGATTACATAAAAAAAATACTATATGATAAGTCTCAGTTACATGTTAATAACTTATGGATACCTTAGTCATGTAATGTGTGCATTCTAAAAAAAATGGCGCAATTAATTATAGTTATATAAGAAACTAGGACTTAACTATTCACTTATCACTAATATATGCAAAATTGTAAAAAAATAAACTTTATACTAAATCAATTATTGTTTAATGTTTCTAAAAAATTTCTTTGAAACTATATTTGTGCTTGTGCTTGATAATGTGGTAATTAGAGATGTAAAATGTGATGTACTCATCGATTGAGCTGAAGTTACCATCATAGCTAATGTGTGAGGTGATACATATGTGCCTATTTTTATTGGCACTATAGGTGGATTCTATGAAGTAAAACTGGCAGGTGACATTTATACTACCTTCTTATTAGAATCTAGATCTTAGTAATGCTTATACACCACTATGTATGATTTAGGTTCATATTTAGAAGATGTGGCCTAGTCACCCTACTTGTCTATTCCATCAATTTATCATGGTCTCTCTTGGTGGATCTAAAACCAACCTAAAATACTTATACCTCTATCACATTTTTCCTAGTTACACTCAACTTGGATTCAATGCCCCCTAAGCTTAGACCTTATAGAATCTATTTGAAACCATTAAAGGCTTACTAAATCATTGGATCAAATGTATATTGAGTCACTAGGTTCCCTCTATTATCCCAAATTATTATCAATTCTAATTATTTTATAAATTTCTTAGCCTGCTTCTCTTATTTAGATATTCTATTTACTAGAGCCTCATAGGATGATACCCAATCCTAGGCCTCTTGTATTCTTACTAAAGCTAAATTTAAATCATTTTATGCCTCTAGATGATTCTTCAAGTCCAAGTGGATAAATTCCTTATTGGGAGTGCATAATACTAATAAATTTATCTTATTCTCATCCTCTCTAAGAAGCTTAAACAATCTAGTTATATGATTAACATGGGGAGCCAAATTAACTCTTAAAGAATGAATGGAATCTAGAATTTCATACAACCTAAGTCTATATTATACACATCTTACTCAATACCTTGGGGAACTCAAATCACCTATTATTTCTATATGAGATTTTCTAACTCATATTTAAGCTCTTGTCCAACCATTTTGGTTCCCTCATGTATGGCCGGGATTACTTCTATATGGGTCGGCATGTATGACTTGAGGTCCTAAATACATGGGGTTGGCCCTTTTTCCATGTTATATCTCTTTAAAAGGGGTTAAAATTATTCCCTTTATTCCATGATAAATTTTATATCATAACTATCCTCTATCATCCTCTTCCTGACCTAATGTACTAATGTTGTAGCCTTATCAAATAATGAGATCACTATTGAAAGTTTAGTGATATTTAGATTGGTCCTCTTAGAGGACAAAGATCCTAACTCCTTAGACCAATCTAGAATATTTATCTTCTAATAATCTAATGGTTGATCTTCCACTTATACATGATCTTTAGGCTCTGGCTCTATTTCATAGGAAGGATTGGGAATTATTGTCCAAATTATTTTAGACTAGTCTATGTTTCCAAATTATGGCATTGGATATACAACAAAGGCTATTTACTAACTTGTATCAATTTTTGTAGTAAATATTGTTGATTTTGGTGTTGAATAAGGTAAAGGTGAACTCAATTAGGTAGAGAATAAATAGTTGGAGTGATGGATTGGATGATGGATGCAATGGACAAATCTATGGTTAATGGGGTGGATATGGAAGGAATAAAAACTATGGTAGTGGAGGGTAAACTAATAATAGGCATATTAACATATGGTTGCATAAAAAGGAATCCCTTAGAATATGATTTAATAGGAATGAATGTAGAAACAACTGGTGGAAGGATGGTATAACTTATGGGTAATGACATTAAAATAAAAAGGTATAAGGGGGATATAAGTAGATGACCCTTACTACATGATTCACCTATGAAAGGTGCCTTGGATTTTATTTCTTATAGGCTTAATATTTATTATTAATGTAACTCTTTCTCATCCACCTCTTATGTTGTTAGGGTCTATGGTTTATCTCCATTAGGCTTCCTTTGATAACACCTTGTTTCTCTACCAACTTGTGGAATTATCATCTATTGGAGAAGAGAAGGGGAAATGATGTTAGGTGTTTGGGGTTGTTGAAGCCATTATTTCCTCTTAAGAATTAGAGTCCAAGAAAACTCTATGTACTAGCTCTTCCTTCATTTAGCTCATATGCCAACTATTTCTTAATCTACATCAGTTTAACAATTGATATTTGAACTGAGATAATTTGTTCCTCTTCAATTTATGTATAGGTAGGAACCTATTCTTACTATTTTTGTTTAAATTACTCTCCAATTAGTGGTGCCTCAACTACTAATTATTATTGTTCCTAGGTTTTGATCTATGGAATAACGTTGGGGATCTTGTCCCTCTCCTTCTAGTCATTTCAATGGTTGGCCACTCCAAAATTCATAAGATCTCCATCCTCTAAGAGGTGGGATTCTAAACTTTGCCTCACTGAGTGTGAGCAAGGGTTCATCTTATATCTCCCTCAATAGTTCCTCACTCAATCCTATAGTTATTTCCCTTTCTTTCACCTCTTTATCATCCTTAGCATTTAGGAACATAAAATCATGATCCATTAGCTCATGTTTGTAAGTGAGGCCAGGGGTGTGAATCCTCTTCTAGACCTTCCCATGAGAGTCCCAATATCTATGACAGAGAGTAGGTAATGCATATTCTTTCCTAGCATTTCTAGCTTTCTTGAACTACCCCCTTATAGTGTATTGAATTCTCCTAATAGTGATGTGGGAGACATGGAATGTAGACTTCTTATTCTTTGTCAATTCCTCATTGATGCCATTCTATATTTGGTATACAATTTCCTTCTCAAATTCTTTGTCTAGAATAAACTTAGGGAGCTAAAGAAGATCCCATTATGGCCAACCACCATGATAATAGTGTAATATGGGTAGATCTATTAGTCTCCTACATTATTTTCAAGTGTTTTGGCTATTTTGGGTGAAATTATAGCCAAAGGCCAATCATAGATAGCCATATAGACTTGAGTGTATAGATACTCAATGATCTTCACTATTTTTTGACATATGAGTTTGCACAAAACTATAATAATCATAAATTTGGTTCTTGATGACTTATGTGTTGGGATACATAAGACTCCATTATGCCTATATATTATTCCCATGACTATGTTTAATATATAATACATCATGTAAAAATTTCCTCTAAGTGGCCTCTTTTCTTTATGTAAGATTTATTCCTAGAGGTGAATCTTGATTACTTCTCCTAAAGCATAGGTGTGTTTTGAGGTAATTAGCAGGTCTAGTAGGGGAATCCACTCCAAATTTAGAAAGTATATGCTTATATGGCCAAAAAATTGATTGAGTAGTGTCATTCCTACATGGATCCCCATTCAAAATCGAGTGATGGGAATATGATTCTTGACATGTTATTTTATATTGAAAGACTCTTTGGGAAGAATCCACCTTATTATTGCTCACTTCACATCATTAGACTTATTCCAGGTAATGATACTATGCAAATCAAATGTGACATATGGAATGGGTAAAATCAAATATCTATTAAATGCATTCCCTGATATATGCATGATAACTATATTATTATTGACATAGTGAAGTTATTTTCCATCTTCTATTCTTCCCTTGAAACAAAGGCCTTGTAGTAAATATATGCATGGGATAAGCTTTGGCTTTGCAACTATGTAATATAGGGCTTGTCATTTGAATGGAAGAAAATATTCCACAAACTATTTATCCTTAGCCAAAATGTCTTATTATAGTATAGAATAGTTTGCGTTCTCCATAAATTCACATAAGGTTAAATAATTAGGATAACAACCATTAAATATAGTGACATCAAACACTATGTATAAATACTTTATGAAATACTTGATGGAGAAATGGTAGGGTGCTGGGGTTCTTTTGTATGAACTTTATGATGATTCCATGGATATTTGGTGGATTTTTGTATGATTAAAACTTTTTAAAATGGAACATACTAAATTAGATTACATACTTTAAAAATCACTCTAGTCACAATTAGGGATTTTGAGACTACTTAATGCTAAATTTTACTTAAGGTTTTAAAAAATAAAATTATGTTAACTTGGATAGGGGATTGATGTTAATATATTTTTACATTGATTTCCATTTTGTTCACCATTTATTTACGATGTATACAAGCTCATCACCTTCAACAAATTTGAATTCGACCACCCTATCCTAGTGTATATGTCATGTAGGATTCTTTATCATTTGGGGTGCTATATTGTTACCTTTCATATATTTCCATTTATCACTATCTAGTCCAATAAATAGAATTCAAGTTTTACCTTTGGGATAAAGGATTTTGAAAAATATAATTTTATTTAGAAAGATTAGTTCCAAAATATTTTATCCCAAAATTTTGAAACAAAGTTGTTGATGACTAATTACTCATCGAGAGTGTTTTGGTTCAAGTAAATGTAGTCACATAAAAAGTTCCTGAAGAGAAATATTTTGAATGAAAGCTCCCAAAACAAATTCTATAAAGATAAAATATTTAAAACAAAGTAGCCAAAGTAAAGCTTCCAAAATAAATACTTAAAAAGGAAACCTTTTGATGAAATGTTTCTAAAACAAACCTTTCTAATTAAAGTCTCTAAAGCAAATTTTTTGAAATAAAGTCCCTGCTTAAAAATAATGAAAGAGATACACTTCGTGAAGAAAAGATACCATCTAAAAACTTTCCAAAACAAATTTGTTTAAGAAAAACTTCTAGAGACCAAAATTACCAAAGTAAAGCTTCTGATAGAATCCTTTTAAATTGAAAGTTGTCAATGAGAAAGTTTCCAAAAATAATCTTTTCATATAAAAGTTTATGATGAAATGATGTCTCTGAGACAAAACCTTTAGAAGATAAGTTTATGAAGGGAAAACTTACAAAATTAAGTCTCTAAAGACTAAACTTGTCTAAGACTAAGTACTCTAAAATAATTAATCTGAATTCCTATCACGCAAAGCTATTCTTTCCATCTTTTCTTTTATAAGTTAGTTTGAACAAGTTCTCCCAAATGTACTAAGTATTCCCAAACTTTATTTAATGTTTAAAGCACTAAGTTTCTATATATAATAAAAACCATCATAATTATAAATATATATATACCCTAATAATATATTCATTACTTCCTAAAAATAAATGGGGTCCCCCTTTCTTAGGTAAAAACATAAGGTGGATGTGTTGAATATAATAGAGATGTCTATACATGTTGATGTAACAATGGAAACTTCTCTCCCTAAATTTTTTTATTAATTACATGATCCCAAATGAGATTATACTTTTTTTGGAGGATCCTCAACTATTTATAAGTGTTCAAATTGGTGATATCCATGTCAAGTGTGATTTGATTGATAAGGTTTAGGTACTTGTCTTGCCTTCCTCAATTTCATTAAAACTCTTAGATATTAAAAGTGTAATATTAAGTCCAAAACAAATACATTCCAAGGTTATTATAGAGGGGAAATTTCTCCTTTAGGTTATGTTTTTATTCTTATTACCATCCCTTATATCACTACCTGAGTGAAGGTTATGATATTTAACTTTCCCCTTTCCTACAACAGCTTGTTTGGTAGGCCTTAGACTCATTGTATGAAGGATGCCACCTCTTCTTCATACCAATATTTCAATTTTCCCCATAATGGTGTTATATATATGATTCAAGAATACATAAACTCTTATAATTCTAAATAATTTTGACCACAAGGTGTATTGAAAATTCCAATCCTTGAACCCTTGATGAGTGTCCCATTCAGGGAATCTCAATGTTTCAATTTTTCAGTCAACTCTACTTGAGGTTATTATGGTAACTCTAAATTCATATAGAAAATACCACCTAACCTATTAGATTTTGATGATGATGAGTGGGATGAAATTAACTTTAAGATCAAAACTTAAAATTTATCCGCTCATCTCATTGCCTAGTTTTGTCCATGCTTGATGTTGTGTTCCTATCAACCACCTATTGATGATATATTTGTGTTCTTAACCAAGATTAAAAATTTTGTTCATCATGACACTTCTAATGAAATATGATACCAAATTTCACCATTGACATTCATACACCTAATTATGATGGTGGTTATACTTTGGATGGTCCATTTATAAGAAGACTTGTCTAGTATAGAAATCCCTAGATTCTTTGGTATCATTCTTATTTGTTTCAATCTTTCCACTCATCTTATTGTATACCTTCTTGTACAGTTCCTAATTATTGTATTATTCCTTTTTTTAAATATTTATATGGAGTGATTATGTGGCACATATCTAATTTTGGTAGAGTCTCTTAGAAACATGCTCATGGATCATGTTATAATTGGTCCTTATCATTTTGGTAGATACCAGGATCCCTATAGCCTAATTTCCATATATATGTTTGATACCATCCTCAAGACCTTCATAAATATTTATTCTCCCTTATATAAGCCTAGTATAATTTTTAATCTCACTCTACCTTTAGTTGAGCCTCATCATATATATGATTCTGCTTCCCCTTTATATGAGCCTAGCCTAGTCTCTCCACTAGCCCTACCTTCCCTTACAAATGGCATTCTTCTTTTACCATAGCTTGATCCCCTAGCCACATAATGGACCGATCATCATTACTATGATATTCATAGATTTTTTAGTCATTAGACCAAATAATACATGTTATACCATCCTTCCCCAGCTTCTGCTTCTACTCCTTCCATTAGTAGACCCCTAAAATCTACTAACAAGTGTATTTGTTACTTCCATGGCAAAAATAACCATTCTTCCACCCATTGTTGAAAATTTTGACAATATATTGACACATTACATTTTACTATTCCTCAACCTAAATATAAGGCTATACCTCCTCCCAAGTTATTACCTAAGATATTCCAAAATATGGAGAGGCATATTATCTTTAGAACTAGTGTGATGTCCATCACACCAATCATTACCACATCTTATAGTATCACCTTCATGATCACCTTATGACCATTATTATGCCTATTATTACTCCTCCCATAGGTTTTCCACACAACAAAACTCTTCCTTATTCACTTATATAATTTACACTACTTGTATATTCTCACCATCTATGGTTCCTTATCCATCCATGGTGCCACCTCCTTGTCTTGAAGATATCATTCCCATTCTAGAATATATTCCCCATATTGAATATTCTACATAAGAGATCCCTCATGATCATGATCCTTAAACTATACTTACATTTTCTATTGTGGACATTTGAAGAGAGGTCTTTTCATAACTTTATTTTAAGATAATTGAGACTCTTGATACATTTAGGATCCAACTTCACATAGATATACTAGATGTTATAGACAATATTTATGGATAGATTTATTAGTACTTGTGAACACAACATGGTGCTATTTCACTTTATTATTCATTATGATTTTGGATTGGACTTGTTATCCAATTTTATTTATATATTATATCATTTGACCATGTGTCAAATTTTGATTCAATTATCTATTTCACATGGATATTTATAGTATGCATTATGTGTTGTATATGGTTTAATTTATTTCATATTCTCTTATGACTTCTTATCACTATTTACATTATTACATTCTTATATTTATGAGTTTATTTTTGTTCATGGATGTCTTTGTATTTTCTCATGTTTGTTTACTACCTTATCTCATATAACATAGATAATTTCTATTTTGATGTGGTTATACAAACCCTACTCCCCTAAGTAATTCTTATTTACCATGTGATAAGTTAGAAAATAATTCATCTCATTGAAATCTTATTCTTACCAATCCACTTTGAATCTCCCTTTATTCCCTTATTTCCATTCATAAACTAAGAATAAAAATGGTTGTAACTTGATATAACATAATATTTCATATGAAATTTTAAATGTTTAGTTAGTCATCTCTTCAAATACTAAGCTTTTGTATGTAATTAGAAATGCGTCATGTTTATAAATCAATCCTAGCTCAGAGAAGATAGAGCATACCTATACTTCTGATTAGGAATAAATTTTTTAAGTGGGAACATGACCAATATGGTGATCTAATATAACTAATTAGGGGATTACATGTCACAATACACCATACTAAGAAGGGTTCCAAATCCTATAGTCTAACACAATCATGCAACAACCCTAAAAGAGTCCTAGGTTTAATGTTCACTCTATATCTAATAAACAAGAAACTAAATCTAATCTAGTTCTCACCAAAGATTGTGGCAAAAATTAGGGGTTAGACACAAAACAAACTAAACTAAATGTGTATATAATACATATACTCATGTCAATGCATATGGAATTTTAATACATGGGATAGAAGCATAACTACATTATCTATTTACTCTTACAAAGGAGAAATAAAGTTAGGAATGCTTACCTTGAAGATGAACCTATCAGGCCTAAATCTCTCCCTTAGCCAAGGTTATTTTAAATATATTATTATTGTATGTAAGGATAACAAATACAAATCATCTCTAGCCTACACAACCTAACTATTCATTGAAAAGACTTTTCCACAAGACAAGATCCATATCTCCAAAGAATTTATGAAACCCTAAGCTTTATTCCTTGAGTAAAATGGTCAATAAGAAAATTTTAGTTCATAATTATTATTATTAAATTATTTATTTTCAAATGGTTTGAAATTAAATTGTATATATATTTGGATCTAACCCTAATCCCTTCCAAATATGTCAGCTATATGGGGTCAACCCAGTCAATCCTATGTGTTTTCAGGAGATAAGTCACTAGGTCCTGAGCTAGGTCAGTCAAAGGGATAATGAAACTCTCAAGTGAAAATACCCAAAAATATTACAAGCTCAACCTAGTCAAACCTATATTATAATTATAGGCTAAAAAACTATACAAGGTTGACCCAGTTGACCTAGTATAGTCAACCAGGGAAAGGGGGTCAAGGCAAGAAAAAGGAGGATAATGATATGAAAATTAGTTAGAATGGGTAGAATATAGAATAATAAGCTTAGGTTAAATGGTTTTATGATATATGTGTGTATATGGAAAGTGAAAAATGGGACAACAATCTTATGAAGCATTAATGGTCTGCCTACCCCTTTCTCAATGCACCTATTAAGGTGTGTACTTAGAGAGATTGAGACTCAATGGGTTATTATACGATAAAAAGTGTTAGTAAGTGATAAAATTTTGAAAATATTATTTTTATAACATATTCCCTACTTTAATCTCATCACGTGTCACATGAGTGTAACACAAGATGGTGCTTTGGGAAATATAACATAATAACACATAATGATAATGCTAAGTAAAGTGTAGTAAGTATAAAATAAGATAAATGAAAGGAAAGAATTTAAAAACACATACCTTAACTTATTCTAGTGATGTAGATAAATAAGTATACTATAAGATAAGTTAAGGCATATAATTTGAATAACACTACATGAACCTATAAAAGTTAGTGTGAAAATAGTCAAAAATTAAAAAAATGGGAAAATAGGAATATATTAGGTTTAGGAAGTAATATGAGGGTATTAGGAAAAATTGGAAAATTAGGATTGTTAATGCAATGCTATAATATTAAATTCAAATTAATGACAAAAGGATGGAAAAATAATGACAAATAATGACAAATGAATGATACATATGTGTAAAGGAATGACAAAAGATTGTAAAAAACATTAAATCATGTTGGAAAGTATGTAAAACATAAATTAAATATGAAATATCAATGCAATAAAATTTGAACAAAGATATGTAGAAAGTTAAAAGTAATCCCATGTAAGATAGGCAAAAAGAAAAACATGAAATACTGAAAATGAAATGTAATTCAAAATGTAAGACAAACATGTCAAATGAAGGTTAAAAAAACATAAATAAATGAAAATGAAATGTAAGTCAAAATGGAAGATGAACATGAGTAATTCATACATAAATAAAAATATGTTATAATGTAAAATGTCATATATAAGATAAGGAAAGTCCATAAAAAATCAACCAAGAACATGATGGAGAAATGGAAATCAAAATCTTTAAAGGATGAAGACTCAAACTTAGTGCTTTTTCTAATATATAATGTAAGAAAACAAAACCACATAATTACATTACTATTATTACAATGAGGTGGTGTGGTCAATAAATGTTTTAAGAGTGTAATCCATAGATGTTCAAAAATGGTGTTTTTCTCTAAGGATAGATAAAACTAAAAAAAAGTAATGCTAGCATGTTTTTAAGAGGTGAAGAAGAATGCATAATATAAGAGGGAAAATATATTTGGAATCACAATTTTCCTATCATGGGGGGAAAATAATTGGGTGGAGGTGATAATGAAGGAAAAACCAAGGTAGATAAACTCTTTATCAAAGTTAAGACACTCAAACTAGGTTTGTCAAAAAAAGAGGACTCTTGACCTGAAGAACTATGAAGAATGTCTCTTGGCTACAAAAGTCTTAGGTTAACAAATTAAGTATATAGATCATCCCATGAAGGTTATATGCATGAAAATTAAATTGGACCTACCTTCCCATAATGTGCTCCCCATTCCTTGAGACCCCTTATAAAACTATCAATATACTATGAAGATTGCATAATTAGTGAAAAAGTAGGTAGCACCATAGAGTTTGTTAAATTCTCCTATTCCAATCTATTGGCCTACCACACCCCAATCGACCTCATCTCTATGTGAGGCAAACTATGGAGTTTGAGATTTTATTAAAGATAGGAGATGTTCTTGTAATCACATATTTTGGTGTGATGTTGACTAGATTTGTATGTTGCCTTTTAAATATCATTGCCTTTTATTTCAAATTATTTGGCTTTTAACATTCTTGATGGATTTTTCCATTCCTCCTCCATATGGGTTTGGAAAACCAAACATGGGTGCTAAAGATTACTTTCATTTGAATAATTGGGACTTAGTTTATAATAAAACTAAACTAAAAGAGCATTGGGTCTAAGATTCTCATTAATCTAGGTGAAATAAAAGTGTTATCTTGACTTCAACCTTATTTTATCCAATGTGGATTGAAATAAAGGGGGAATCAAGAAATATAGAACATTGAACAATTTGAATTAATTCAAATTGAAAAAAAAATGTGACAAAGGGAAAAAAGGGTATAATGATAGTAAAGTGTGATTCATTATCATAAGAATGAGGGAAATGGAGGAAAACATCCTAGCATAGATTATTTTGCAAATTCTATTTGTCAAAAGAAGAAAAGGCTAAAGCTGAGAACAAGGATTAAAAACACCTTCTAGAAAAATAATGATAAGATGGTAATTTTATGAGGGTCAGGTCCTATCCATGATCTTACACTATAAATTCAGAAAAGAAAAACCCAAAATGTTACCTAAAAGAAAGTGAAAGATAAAGTGAGGTAAGTAAAAATATGGTATTTTGTGAGGACCAAGTCTTATCCATGGTCTTATACTACAAACTCACAAAAGTAAAATCTGTATGGGTAAATTATAAATAAGGGAAAATAATAATCATGACTATACTAAGGCAAATAATAACATAAAAAGACAAAAATAAAATAAATATATGAGGATAAAAATGAAAACAAATGCCAAATGTGATGTGCAAGAAAACCAAAGAATGTAAAGGAAAATAATGATGCTATTACAATGAAAGTAAATGAAGGAAAGTGTACAAACACAAAGAAACACAAGACAAAAAGAACAAGTAATATCTATGCTAATGTTTGTATCAAAGATGAGCATGTAAAATACAAGTCTATAAATCTTATAAGGTTTCTTGAAGTTGAATTTGGTTATTATTATGTAATGTCTAATAAGAGTGGGCATTGTAAGACACCCCAATGGATAAGTGGATGTAGGGATGGGCATCACAAGATGCCCTAAAGTTTGAAGTAAAATGTAGATGGGAATTTTAAGATTACCTAACATGTGAGGTGGATTGAGGTAACATTGAACCATTAAAATGATTTGCATTGGGATGGTAGGTGCATTCAAAGATAGGAAAGTGTGTTAGTTTATTATATTTTGAGGTTGAATATGACATAGAATGGGTAGGAGAGGTATGAAGAGGTAAATGAATATCATGTATGATATGCTTTGGAGTAGTCATTTTAACTAGGTACTCCTTTGGTTCATGTGACCTAAGCTATTGAGGTTCAATGGATGCAATGATATGTTTAAAATTGTTCATATTAGATATACTTTCTTTATTGGTGTAGGAAGAAGGATCAACTATGGTTTAAAAAAAATTAGTGGATGAGGTATAAGGATGGGATGATTGTTGTTGATCATTAGGTAGTTGATTGATGTGATTTTGGTTCTTGAGATTAAATTTGAGAATCTTGAAGCTAGTCTTGATTATGTTGTTTTGTTAGAGTATCAAGATTGAAATATAAACCAAATAAGGAAGAAATAAGAAAATGGTGAATATCAAGACAAAAATTATGAGAATGACCTATAGTAACATGACACCAACAAAACTTATAAATATTGTAACATTTTAGAGGAGGTTTAGAAGCATAAAATCTCATGGGTATAGAGGGTGGTAATTTCTGCGTAAGTTACTCTACACTCAAGGGAGGGTGGGTTGAGTTAAAATTGGTTGAATTGGATGCTCCATTTTGAGGTTGGGGAGGATTGAATGAATAAATTCTATGAGAAAATGATTGACAAGTTTATTTAGTAGTTGTTTGAGGTGGTTCAAATTAAGTCATAAGAAAGTCTTGTCTTTTTTCTTTGTCTAAGGCTCCATCTAATGTTTGAAGTGAAAAGATTAAAACTTTGTATTGAACAGGAGGTCTAAGAATAGTGACAAATAGTTTTTTAAAAGTATCATAATTCATGTTATGGTACAATTTATGAGTGAGAGACTTCCATTTTTTGATGAAAGTATGAACAAATTCATTAGGAAGTTGTTTGTCATTGATGAAATGGCTAAGGTAATGGTCAAAAAGGTCATCATCTTGGAATTCCTTTACTATATCATTGACTAAATCCTATATTATGAGATGGAATGTCTAAGAATTTGGTTGTACCATTCAAGTGCATCACCCATAAATGTTTTGGCTAAGATCTTGATGGTAGAAAAGGTGTTAATTTATATCCATTCCTTATAGATATTACCGAAAGACTTAAGAAAGATAGTAGGGTCATTCATCCCATATATGTGATACTTGGAGAAATGTTTCTAATATCTATGGATGTAATGAATGGGGATAAAGGTTCATTTTGAATATTTTAAAGCATCTTTATATTAATTAAATGTTGAGGGATGATATTCCCATTAGTATCTCTAAGAGGAGGGACAAAATTTAGATTTGGTTGAGACATGATGACTTGAGGTGGTTGATTAGCCATGTTTCATAAATGATGTTTCATGTTCATCATTTGATATTGATTGTTTGTTTGCATTATGTTCATTTATTAATCTAAATGTTTAACAAGTTGAGTTGTATCAATAAGTGGGTTGGTATTTGAAGGAGGTATATTAGTGTTGATAGGAGTGGGATTGATAGTGTTAGTGTTAGAAGGATTATTTATAGGTTGATAATTATGAACTTTAGTTTTAGTTGTCTTAAGTGTGGTAGAAAAAGAAGGAAGATTGGTAAAGCCACCATTCTTGATAGGAGTGTAAATACTATTATCATTAAGTTTTTTGAATAATTAAGAACCATCTAGATTATCAAATTGAGTGGTTTCAACCATATTGCTTTGGGAAGTGATAATACTAGGTTCTTTGGTTATCGGTGTAATAAGAGGATTGTGAACATTAGTAGTAAGAGGTGGAACACAATGTGAGGTTCCAACATTTGATGTAGATGGGTTGATGATTTTTAAAATTATAGGTTTAGAAGGAGTAAAAGTTATATAAGGTATATGATTATCATGGTTTGGGATTTATGTAATAAGATTATTTGGATCTACTACATAGTATGGGGTAGATCAAGATTGAGAAGATTTAGAACCATGTGATGAAGAGATAAACCATAAAGAGTTGTCTTTTATGGTGGATAGGCAAGGTAGGAGAGAAAAATCCATGTACATTTGGAATGGGTTGAGACCATAAAGATTTTTTTTATAAGAGGCTTCATGATACCAAGTAGAAGTGGATATCAAAAGGCTAGAAGGAAAAATAGGGATAAAATTGGTAAATAGGGAAGGCAAAAAAATAGTATAGGATCGACTAAGTCAACCTATCATAAAAATAGGGCCTAAAAATAGTACAGGGCCAATTGAGTCAATCTAACATTGTAAATAGAGGATATAAAAAGAGTAAATAGGGTCTATATATAGTACATAGTTGACTAGGTCAATCTAATATAGTGAACAGGGGCTAGAAAAAGGTACAAGGTTGATCTATTACAATAAATAGGTGAAATTAAGAAACATATAATATATTGTGAACTAAAATAAGATAAATTTTGAAATTAATTTGAAAATAAATAATAGAAGGGAAGAAAACAATCACTTGGATGAATGTTGGCCAATCCAATTAAAGCACACAACATAAAACCTTACACCAATGCTAGCTAATGCAAGTTTTGGCTATATAAAATACAATTGAGCAAAGATCAAGAAATCAACTTGGAAAGTAAATAGCTAACTAATTTGTCAATGTGAATGTTTATTAGATTGTATAATGTGATTTTAAATGTGATGGGAAGTTCACTGTAAGTAACTAGAAGTGAAACTAAGGATGGTTTCAGGTAGTCTGGGATGAAATGGATTTGTAGTGGTAATTATATAGGCTTGGTATTAGGGCCTATCCCCTCACTTCACACACCACATATATAACGGTTTTAGGTGATTAGTAATAATATACCATTAACCACACTTTATATTTGATTAGAACATCAAGTCACCTTCCCCCTTGGTGATGAAATCCAAGTAGGTTAGCCTTGGGTAGACAAATGTAAAAATGCTTATTTTTATTTTGTGATTTGGTCATGTTTTCTTACAATATAAAATATTGAAACTAAATATCTAATTTAAAACCACCTAATTAAGATATGTGATCTATTCTAAGCATACAAGTAACACGAAATGAAAGTGTGAACTAATTACTAGCATATAAGGTTAATTCCAACTTTGAAACAAGGTAAAATATTGATATAGTCAATAGTGTATTCATAAAATAAAGAATATGGTCAATCCTATACTATAAAAATAAGGTATAAAAATGAATAGGTTCAATAGAGTTGACTTAGTTATCTAGACAACACATAAAATAAATAACTTAATCGATAGGGTTGATCTAGTTGACTATGTAGGGGTAGTTTTAAAGACTAAAAACTATAAAAAGAAAGAATATAAATAAAGAGATAGAGAGATATAAAGGAACCTTGGTGGATTAGATATGTAGAGAATGAACATTATTATTTAACAACCTTGTTACATTCCTGTAAATTTTGCTAATTGGGTCGATTAGGTAGATCAATCTTTGTAAAAAGCTAATTTTGAGTGCCTAAAAATGTATAGGGTCAATTGGGTTGACCTATTATGTTGAAAAAGATGCCTAAAAATGATGAAAACATGTACGTGGTTAACTAGGTTGATCTAGTAGTCTGTACCTAAAAACTTGTGCGTAGATTTTAGAGCTAGGTCAAGGTAGTTGACCCAATATGAAAAATATATGCTAAAAATAATGATGAAAGAATGAAATAAGGTGAAAAAATATTTCAAGGGTTTGTTCACATCAGTTTCACTATAATGTATGCAATTATAAATACATCATGTTTATAAATCAATCCTGGCTTAAAGAAAATAGAGCATACCTACACTTTCGATTGGGAATACATTTGTTAAGTGGGAGCATGAAAATATCTAGATCTTATAGACCTAATTAGGGGATCACTTATCATAATACACAATTCTATGAAGGGTTACAAATACTATAGTCTAACACAATCACATAACAACCCTAAAAGAGTACTAGGTTTAATGTTTGATCTATATCTAATAAGAAAGAAAGTAAATCTAATCTAGTTCTCACCAAATATTATGGCACAAAGTGGGGCTTATAAACAAAACATAAAAAACATTCATATACTCATGTCAATGTATATGAAATTCTAATTAATGGAGATGTGTACAATTATATTATCTATCTACTCTTACAAAGGAGAAATGAAGTTAGGAATACTTACTTGAAGATGAACCTATCGAGCCTCAATCTCTCCCTTGGATAAGGTGATTTGTAAGATATTATTGTGGTATGTAAGTATAATAAATAAAAATCAGCTCTAAGATACACAACCTATCTATGCATCCAAAAGACTTTTCCACAAGACAAGATCCATATCTCCAAAGAAAGTATGGAACCCTAAACCTTATTCTTCATGTAGAATGGTCAATAAATAGATGTTTATTGGAAATTATTCTTATTAATTTCTCTATTCTCAAATTGTTGGAAATGAACTTGTATGTATAGGTAGATCTAACCCTAAGCCCTTATGAATATGTTGATTGTATAGGGCTGACCTAGTCGACCCTATATGTTTTCAAGAGATAAATCACTAGGTCTTGATCTAGGTTGGCTGAAGGGATAATAAAACTCTCAAGTGGAAATACCAAAAAATAGTATAGGGTAAACCCATTTGACCATGTACAATAATTAGAGACTAAAATCTGTATAGGGTTGACCTAGTCAACCTAATATAGTTAACTAGTAAAATAAGGTCAAGATAAGAAAAAAGAAGATAATGATATGATAAATGTTTGGAATGGGTAAAATAAAAAATAATAAACTTAGGGTAAATTTTCCAATATAGGTGTGTATATTGAAAGTGGAAAAATGGAAAATAATCTTTTGAAGTACCAATGGTCTACCCACCCCTTTCTTAATGCACCCCTTAAGGCATGTACTCAGAGAGATTGAGACTCGATAGTTTTTACAAGATACAAAGTATCAGTAAGTGATAAAAGTTTGAAAATATTATGTGTATATAACTTCCTTTATCCAAAGTGTAAAGTTATTTCATGTGTATCAATTTTATCCCTCATGTTGGTTATTCCAAATCCATATGGAGGAGGAATCACAAAAGTCATAAAATATAAAATCCAAATCATCAAAATAAAAGAAAATGATATAAAAAGGTAATATACAAATTTTAAAAGTCAAATCACACTAAAATATTTGATCAGTTACACATATCCTTTTTCTAATGAATCTCAAACTCCAAATTTGGCCTTGTGATAGATTCAAGGTCTGTTAGGGTGAGGTAGGCTAATAGATTGGAAAAAGAGAATAAAAAAAATCTTTTAGTGCTACATAATTTCTCACACAAGTACCTGATCTTCACATTAGATTGATGACTCTATAAGAGGTCATGAGGAATAAGGAACATGTGGGGAGGTAGGTCCATTTTACTTTTATTTTTCATGGAGAGGTAGGTATATTTTAATTTTCTTGTTTTCATAACCAACATGAGTCAATCTTAGTATCTCATCTATTTGCCTATATAACTTTGTGCTTATAATGAATAGGTATCTATTGTATTTTGATGGTCACTATCCACTTGATGTCTTTCTTATGTACTTATAGTGCCTCATGTTTCCTAAGTTCTTCTCATATCAATCTACATTATGTTTTTTACATTCCCTCTTTCATTTACAACTATCATAATATTTCCCCATGTAAAAATATTTTTTTTTTAACTAATCATTCCCCCTAGGGTTACCATTTATGAGTTGTATTATAAGACCATGGATAAGACCAAGCCTTCCTCATAAATTACAACATTAAAAACCACATTTTTAAATCATTCCCATAGTTTTTTCTACCTCATTAGTGTTCCCTTTGTGAGTTGTAGTGTAAGACCATATATATAGGACTAGACCCTCCTCACAAAATATTCCAATACCCAAGTTTTAGATTAAGGTAAAAATAGGTTTTGAAGGGGCCCCAAAACCCTATACATCAAAGGAGAGATAAACCTTTAACACAACCAGGTAACAAAATAACCTGGAACCGGCAAAAGCAAAACCAGATTAACCATGAATCTGAAAACAACAGACAATAGCTGGACAAACTAAAAAAATATATTATTAATATTTTTTTTTACAAGACCGAAGATTCATATCTAGAGGGGGGACCAAAGGCTTAGACTTCTTCCTCTACACTACTGTCCAACCATCCTCTACCTTAGCTGCCTCAGCAACCCATTCCTCAGAAGGCCATGATCCATGAAGTCCAGGGGGTACTGATGCCTCAGCAGAATCCTTTTGAAAACTAGCCAACATCTGGCTCCTATGAGAATCCTTCAAAATAGGTGGAGAGACCACCACCTCCTTAGTAATTAGTTCTGAGAGATCACATAATTCAATCTCCATAGTACCTTCAATAGGATCTTTCACCAGTAGAGTCTCTTGATCCATCGATTCAGAATGGATACTCTTTTCACTCTCATTCTCTGAATCAGTCATATCTTCCTCGGGTTGTTTAGCTGTATAATCTTCATAAGTAGCTTCAGACCACCAAGAAGGTGATCTTCTGGATTTGAATTTCCCGACAAAACACTGAGCTGTAACATGCCCCATCAGGTGACATTTTATGCATCGAAAAGGTAAACCTTCATAATCTAACATTTGCGGCCAAGAACCCCTAGGGGAGTCCAGACAAATCGTCTCAGGAAGGCCCTTAGAAACATCCACCTCAACTAATAGGTGTGCACAGGTTGAGTGGTAAAACTTCTTAGATTCATCAATATCAGATAAAAAATCCCCTATAGCATTTTTGATGGTTTTAAAAACTGAATCATGCCATAGAATTATTGGAAAATTAGGGAGTCGAACGCAGATAGGGATTTTGTTGAAGGTTTTCGTGAGAGGATTGAAATCCTTATGCCACCGTTTGGCCATAAGAGGGTATTTACCTTGCCAAAAAAATCACTGTAAGATAGAATAGTCCTCCTATCCTTAGAGTTTTGGAATAAAGCTAAAAAAAACCCTTTAACACATGGGTATATTTCCACATTTCCATCGATCAGTAGCAACATTCCAATACCCAAGTTATAATCAAATTACATGTGTCAAATTTGAGATAAATAATGATTGATTATGAGTTACACATCATTTAAATTCTTTCCATCTATATATAGTATGTATTATGCTTACTTGATTAATCTTTCACTTTTATTTCTAGTTTTCCAATTGCATGTATGCTTACAACCATTTTCTTATTTTTTTCATATTTACCATCTTGAATTAGCATGATAAATTTAATTTTGTTTTCTTTTTTTTTCCTTCTCTTTTATACTTCCCAACATGATTTAGTATGATTGATTGACTTAGTTATTCTTTTTTCATACCATTTATTTTTAGTGAGCCTTCCATTTTATTATATATTTTCATACTTCCCAATGTGATATAGTCTAATTTTATCTTATTTTAACTTGGTTCAAATATTTTATGGTTTAAATTTTTTTTTACCCTTTTACCATCTTTGTTTTATTATATTTTAGTCATATTTTATTACTACACATTTCCCATCATGATATAGTGTGTATTACATTTATTTTTGATTACTTATACTTTTTTAGATTAGTTTTTGCCTTTTTATTTTTAACCATGCATGTGTATCACATAATTATAAAAAATAAAACACTCAAAATATATTTGCCATAGAATACACAAAAATATAAATACATGTGATATAAATAAATATATCCATGCATCAACATCCACAACCAAGTATAATTCATGAGATAAATACAAATGTCAAAATCTATATGTATGTATGTATGTATACACACACACACACACACACACACACACACAATACCATATGTGTGTGTGTGTATCCATACATATATACATATATATATATATATATATATGTATGTATGTATATCTATGTATATGTATATATATGTCTATATATATACATATATGTATATATATATATATATATATATATATATATATATGTATATGTATATGTGTATATGTGTGTGTTACACACACACATATATATACATATACATATATATATATATATATATATATACACACACACACATATACATATATACATATATATATATATACACACACACACATATATATACATACATATATATATATATATATATATATATATATATATATATATATATATTATATTTTATACAAAATAAAAAGTACACTATCTCTTATCTCTATGGATGGGCTCCATCATGCCCATCTTGTGGCATATCCACACTGCCCATAGAATTTTAGGATTGTCCCCTTTGAATGGTATGACTTAATGAGGTAGTATATGATCTCAAACCTATAACCTATCCTTGTAGATTAGCCACTTGGGCTTACACCTATCCAAATTAAATAGCGGTAGCTATGTGTGCTTCTCTCTCCCATGCCAAGGCCTCTTATGCCTATGAATATGAATCTTCCTCTCCCACCCATGTTAGTAGATTTAGTCAACCCCCATATTCCTAAAGTTTCCTTGTATCCTCCCCCACTAGTCTAAACTAAGTTGCCTAGGCTGGGGCAGATAGTACCATAGGAACATCCAAGGTGGTGGGGTGTATGGAACCAACACCCCATCCAAAATGTCATGATGCATATCCATTATTAGGGATCCCCATATATCCTCCTCTATTTTAGGATATATAAAACTAAAAATAAAATGAGCATTAGATCTCACATATATATCAAAATAATCTATCTACCAGAATCATAATATAACTAATATCCTATATCAAAAACTTAAATCCAAATTAAAACATTTCTTACCAATTCTAGTGTCACTAACCATCATTTATACATTTTATCAATCAACAATCATGGTATATTAATCTTCTCATCCACTAAACATCTCCTCTTTATGTTTCCTCCCCACCATCTCCAAGCCAAGAGTCACCACTTGATCATGTCATGATCCTCTCCGTAGAGGTGCCTCTATGTACCAACTATGTCTTAGAGAGGCTCTTGGGTCCTATTATGTTTCATCCATCACTTATGCCTACTCTCATCAATTTTGATACTATCTCTAATGAGGATATGGTGTAAACTATTGATTCTACTATTGTGGTGCCTATTGTACACCAACATCCACATCCATGGCATCTCCCCCTATTGGATCCACTATCACTTGTTGTCTTAATCAACTAGTCTATGGTCTATCATGTCCCATATTGATCACTAGTATCTCTACTAGTACCCCACCTCCTCCCCTCTCTCTTTAATCTTTAGTATGTCATACCCAATAAACATGAACTATTAGAGGGGCCACTAGGTGTGAGAGTCTATCTCAATTTTTTTCTCCTCACCATGATGGCTCTCTAGTCTCAAAATATGTCTCTCATAGCTCTATTTTCTCATAATAATAAAAATAACAAATGAATTATTTTTCACCCTATTTATATTTACTATTCAAAATTATTTACATGTTATGTATTTACAACCTGATTCCATCTTTTGATCATATCTTTGTTTCTACTAGCTCTTTTTCTAAACTATAAGATGTTCTAGAAAATTGGCATTATAGATAATCTTTTCACATTTTAAATATATATTTTTCAAAAATTTCAATTTTTCACTAATTTATATAGGTTTACCTAATGTTACATACACTAGATACCTTCATATTTATTGTAGCTCATTCTTTATATATATATATATATATATATATATAACTAAGGTAATTAAATTTATGTGGTTTTTTCAATTATGTCCTTTCATTTATCTTATTTTTCTCCTTACTATACTTATTTTAGCTTCAATGTTATGTGTTTCTATGTTCTCTCCCCAAAGCACCATCTTGTGTTGCGCCTAAGTGACATATGATGAGATTCAAGTGGAGAATATGTATAAACATAATATTTATAAATTTTATCAATTATTAATGTTGTCTCTTTTGTAATAATCCATCAAGTCTCAATGTCTCTTAGTGAATGCCTTGAGAATTTCACCAGTAAAGGGGTGGGTTGACCATTGGTGCTTCACATGATTGTTGTCCCTATACTACCACTTTATATCTACACAACCATCTCCTAAAAACACTCCCATAAGCTTTGCCTCCTCTTTTACACCATCATCTAGTCAATTTTTACCTTTGTTAGCCTTTTTTTAAACCTAAAACCCATTCTAATAGTTTATATAAACATTGTCAGCCCCATCGACCTTATATTATAATTGATAAAACTTATTTTGGGACTAGTTCAACCTCTTGTTGACCTAGAACATGACCTAATTTGTTTTTGTTAATAACAATATATATTTTATTGGGCTAACCTTATTGGATAAAATTTTGAAAAGTTTTAGGGTTAGATTCAACTATATATACAAACTAATTTTGTCATTTATTTAGGAAGAGAAGAAGAACAATATTATATTGTGCATCTAATTATTCACCATTATACTTGAAGAACATAGCTTAGGGTTTCATAATTTCTTTGGAGTTATGGATCTTGTCTTGTGGAGAAGTATTTTAGATGCATAGAGAGGTCATGTATCCTAGATCTAGCTTATCCTTGTTATCCTTACATACTAAAATAACCTCTTGCAAAACATCTTGGCCAAGGGAGAGGTTTAGGCTCAACAAGTTAATCTTCAAAAGTAAGTATTCCTAAGTTTGTTCCTTATTTGTAAGAGTAGGTAGATTTACATTTTTACTTCTCTCCCATGTATTAGGATTTCCTATACCTTGACATGAGTATAGATCTTCCATGCATGTTTCATTTTTATGTTTGTTACCTCCAATTTATGCCATAAGATTTAGTGAGTAGTAGATTATATTTTGATTTATTGGTTATTATACTTAGTGAAGATGAAAACATATGACCTAACTAGTGTTATTACATGGTGTTGCTTAACTAGAAGGTTTGAAACCCTCTCTAGTAATTTTATTATGGTAAGATATCCATTGATTAGGTATAGTGGATCCATATTAGCCATGACCATGAATATATAATTAATCAACTATCATAAGTGTAAGTAGGATTTATCTTCTATAAACTAGGATTTATTAATAGATCAATTGTATTTCCCTTTGTATATAACATGTTATTCATAATTATCATTTGTATGTATTATATTTAACACATATATAATTAAATTTATGTATTCACTCTATATAATAGTCACAATCACATGAAATAATGCATGTATATAGAAAGAGTGTAAAATAAAAAAAATCAATTTTGGGATCAAATCTATATAACATTCACAACCACATGATATAAGCCATGCATATAAAAAGAGTGTAAAATAAAAAAATTCCATACATATAACCTAAATATATAGTTTAACAAAGATTGAAACTTGAACCATTATAGTATAACATAAAACTATTTAAATATAATACAATAATGTAATTTATGTAGTCTTTCAATTTACATAATACTAGATGGGCTAATTTTTATAAATTATAGTAGAACAACTCTTGGTCTCAGCTGGAAAATTTTTTCTCTTCCCATATAGGTGTCAAAGTGAGTGGTTACATTTACTAAAATAATGGAAAGTTCAAATGGAAGGACCTATATATTATTTCATCTTGTAATAGGCCTGACTTAAAAGATATGGTGACCTCTCTTCAAGAGATTCTTAAGACTATTCAAATTAGCTAGCTTTGTCCTAAGGATGAATTTATTTTGGTTAACTCTTTTGATGGTTCCTATTCTATTAAGACTGGATATCAAATTTTATCTAAAGAGATTCCTACTAATTTTGATTGGAATAGGATTTGGTTTAAGGATCTCACCCATAAGATTAATCATTTTTTTGTGGTTGGTACTCAATAAAAGGATTCTCACCAATGATAAACTTATTAAAATAGGTTTCATCTTGCCTAACATGTGTTTCTTATGTAAAAAATATGTTGAAAACATTTATCATCTTTTCCTGCATTGTTCTTATGCTAAAATGTTGTGGGGTCTTATTTTTTAAAGATTTGGTGTTTCCTAGTCCTTTCCAGAGGATATTTTTAAGGCTTGGGAGAAATGGTAGCCTCATTTTAGACACAACAATCTTAGAAGATTATGGAGACTCATCTTCCCTCACACACTTTGGAGGATTTGGAAGGCAAAGAT
This sequence comes from Torreya grandis, assembly GCA_037957365.1. Classification (NCBI taxonomy): domain Eukaryota; kingdom Viridiplantae; phylum Streptophyta; class Pinopsida; order Cupressales; family Taxaceae; genus Torreya; species Torreya grandis. The sequence goes on along the minus strand of JARHVA010001391.1, from coordinate 125,072 downwards.
TGTAATCATTTTCAGGGATTGTAAGATTTCCTATAAAAAATTATTAAAGATATCTCTATTGATGTAAAATGAAATGTTCTTAAGTTCAATCCTTCTAAAAAGCATATTTTCCCTAAAGATGAGGAGAAATTACTCTCTTTTTGGAATAACATTACCTGAGATCTTCAAATTAAAACTCCCTTTATTGACATATCTATTGTTTAATGGATACCTCCTCTAATAAATTAATACAAACTAGACTTTGATGGTGCCTCTAAAATTAATCTAAGAGTAGCAGGAGGAGGTGGGATCATTAGGGATCACTTAGGCAATCTAATTATTGCCTATGCATGTCTTATGGGTATTTGATCCAACTATTATGCTTAGGCACTTTTTGCTCTTTGGGTGATCAAGTTAGTAAGAGACTATCATATCAAAAATATTATCATTAAAGGGGATTCTTTGAATATTATTAATCACCTTAAGGGTTCTCATCTAGCTAGTTAGACTATTAAAGACTTTATTCAGGAGGTTATTAGCATTTATGGGGTATTTTCAATTCATAATATTTGTCAGACATATAGAGAGGGTAACCATGTGGTATACTCTTTTGCTAACATGGGGGTGTCTAATAATCAACTTCAATTTTGGTATGTTCATGATCAAATTCCTCATAACACTAAAGAAATCATTATTAAATAAGGGGAGACCAACTAAGTTTAGTTGGAGTACATATGACTTGGTCTTTCATTTTAAGGATAATCATTCTTTAGATTACACTCACTTTCATCAATATTTTCTTTATTATTAATTTTTGGCTGAGCAGAGGTAGTGTGGGAGCAATCTATTAGTTGCTCTTTATGTGACCTTGACCTAAAATCCTACTATTATCATCATGGTTGGATATCATTATCATGTTGAGCCAATATATGACCTAATTAGAGGGTGAATGAAGACCTTTAGAGTATTTAAAATGTGGGAGTATTCTTTAGTTTCATTCAAAAGATCAAGGGGCATGATAATCACATTTTGATCAAGTTTTCAAACAACTGGAAGAATAGGAAAGTCATTTATAAAGGTAAGAATCTCTCCATCATATAAGAGATCATTGCCTCTATTATAGGTTTTAAGAGAGATGGTATAAAATTTTATAGAAACAAATTTGACAAGGTTGTGAAGGAGAAAAGGCTCTTGAAGGGTTCCTCAATTAATGCCTTGGAATTTGCTAAAGCTAGCATTATTCATTCCTTTCTCCCTACTCCTTTTGATGAGGTGGCCTACATGTTGGTTAGGTTTGTCATGTTATAAAGTAGGTACAAAACATTATTGATTCATCACCTTGTCCTCCTAAACCATTTAAATAAAGGCCCTAGAGTTAGTTTTCCTTATTACATCTTGCAATCTTTGGAGGCTTCAATTCTTGATTTTTAGGCTCGCAAGCATGCCCTACCCCTTCATGAAGGGGTTATCTTTCTCTTGCATCACCATTAAAAAATTATCATTACTAACATTTATATTCCCCTTCCCCTATTTGAACCTCCTTCTTAGAGTAGGGTTAGGTCTAATAACCCCATCCTTCATTCTTTTCCTCCTCCCTCTCCTAAGAGGGTTATTAGGAGTAAAAACAAAGATAAGGGTTTGGAGCCTAATTATCATAGGGGTAAATAAATTGAAATAGTTGAGAGTTTTACTCACATGAGTTAGGATGATATGGACTTTGGTCCCTCCCATCTTAAGGATCCTAGGCACAATAGTCAAATTACATAGAAAGAAGATTACTTAGATCACTAGTTTTAGTGGAAAGGGAAAGAAGAAAACAAACAACTCCTCCTTATTAAAGATCAAAATAAAAGACATTATTAAGATAATTAAATACATGGAGGGTACCATGAACTATATTATGAGTAGGTACATGGATCATTTAGCCATTCATCAGGCCTTTCTAAAGTTTATTGAGTTTCAAGTGAAACAAGTGTGCACCATCAACACCTTACATCTAGGTTTTTGGAAGGGAGGAAATTAAAATACTCTAGCTCTAACCACTATTGGCAAGACAAACCCTTCTCAAATCATTGCAATCAATCTATTTAATTCTTTGGAGGGACTGAAGAATAGTTTTAACAAGTTCACTAAGTGATTCAACTTATTATAACTTCATGTTTTGGTTGATTTGTTGTTTTTCAGGTACTACTTTAGTTATATGGAGTTTCTATTTAATTTCTACTTTGGTACCTTTCACTAGAAAGTTTCTCCATGTTACAATTATCTTTTGTTTCTTTTAGTTTTTGGACTTTCTTGAAATAAGGAAGTTGTTCTATCTTTTATTTGTATCCTATATTTTACTCCCACTTTATGTGATTTTTTAGTCTTCTTGTGTATTGAATATTCCTTTATTTTCTATCTCTTGAGCCTCTTGTTTTAGGTATGGTCCCTTCAAAACCATTTACCAACAATTAAAAAACACTAATGTTTTAGTGATTTACGATATTACTTACCCTAGTATGTTGTTTTTAATTTTATTAGATACAAAGGAATATATAAAAATAAATTACAAAATTAAAATTTGAAACATACTTAGTAAAACTTAGCTAACTAAAGGAGTTTTTGAGTAACCTATTCTTCATAATTTTCATTTTTATGTAATGTATCTAAAACATACATAGTATCAATATCTAGTAGATCACCTATGTCATTTTATATATTAATTAATCTTCTTTGAGTGAGCTAATTATAAAATTTAAGCACTATATCTTAGGGAAACACACCCACTAGATAATGAAAAACATAAAATCCCAAATATGTCTTGAGATTTCTATCAAATATATTATGAAGATTGAATTTAAAAAATGATAATGCACTAAAGACACTTTCATCTTATGTTAGCAACCTAGATAACACCTAGTTAAAGTTAGATTTCTCATATCTACTTCATACCTAGACTAATATTGGATTGATCTAAGGTTGTGGGATACATGTATTTAGACCAGACATCTAGTTGTCAAGCTAGCTTCTCTAAATATATGAATTTTGGATCAATTACTATAACTACTTGATTTTGGAATGAAAAGAGTAAATAAACTTATTGAAAGGTAAATCTATGTTATGATGGTGATGCACCTAAATAATGAAGTACCCTCTATAAAATTTGAAACTTGGGCACACATATGAATTAAAATGGAACAATTTGTCAACAATAATATCTTAGATCAGTCTTAAACATCAATTTTTCAAATGAAGGTTTGAAATAAGGTTTGTAGATTGAAGGTGTGTAAATGGAGGTCTTTAAAGAAACTGCATACTAACATTCTTTAATACAATTTCTACTTTAACTCTTCAGGTGACATATAAAAGATTAAAACATAGTATAATTTGAGGAAAGGACATACAAAAGGAGATAATGGTCACACTTTTATGAAAATCAACAATCAAAAGTACACACTATAACCATGAGTGAATCTGCAACTAACTTTCTTTATTGACTTTTGGTGCAAGTTATAATTTTTGTATAGTTTCTCTATAATAACCTAAGGGATCCAAAAAAATGCCCTAATGGCTTAAATATATATAAAATGAGAATAATATCTAGCTAATTTGGCATAGAGGAGATAAGGATAAGTCAACTAGACATTAACTCAAGTCAATTTCAATTACAATTTGTAAACAATAGTCTTCAAGAAGTCTATTTGTGTCTAGTAGCTTACATGATCTTTACATGATCTCCTTGGAATTGAAATCAATGTGGTGGTCCATATTTGTGTCATCCAAGATCCTCCTTTATCATTATATTTATTTTTTATTTAGAAGTGAGTTAACTCATGAAATAGAACTCAAGATGAGTTATGCATGTGTTTAAAGTAGTTGAAGGTTAGTTAATTCATCACAAGGACTAGTTAAGCATGTATTTGACCTCAACTATATTTGGATGATGTGTATAATTTTAATGTCATGACAAATCCACATTATCCCTTATCACAAATCTTATACACCATTCTTTTTTCACTTAATTGATTAAATAGGCCTACTAAGCCAAATTAGGCCTAGTTGATTAACTTTTTATGCTTGGTGGAAATTATAAACTACATGTAAAATTTAAAACATAAAAATATGATAAATTAAAGACATGAAAAAAATACTTATATCATGAAATGGGTCTTCCTTGTAAATCAAGACCTGAAAATTAGTCAAACTGGTTGATTAACTAGTTTTTCCTTCATTTCATGTAGATTAGTTGTTTTGGATGAGATCCCAAGGGAAATTTTAGGAATATTTATTATCATATAATGATTTGAATATGAATAAAAAGTTCCTGTATTTGATGAAAAATGGTTGGAATTTATTTAAACTACTTTGTACCTCTCTTTTTATACTTTTTCTCTTAAAACCTATTTTATGCCAAGTCCATACAACATTCATATAATCAATGGCCATGGTCATGAAGCTCTCAAAGTTTAACTAATGATACAGGTGGTATTTAGGAGGTTTGAGTGAGTTTGGATGCATAAATCTTCAAGTATTAACAAATAAGTTTGTTATTGGGGTTTTATAGGGGTTTAAAAGTGCTTTACGCTCTTAATGATTGTTCATAAATTCTGAGCCTTGAATGCCTGAACCAATGAAACAAAATGTTATTTTTTAAGGCCATTTAACCCCTCAAAGTACTTATCTTCCCATGCAAAAGGTGTGTATCAAGGTGAGCATGTGAAATCCCCTCTCAAATTGGAAAATAGGCTCTTTAATCAATGTCTGGTGTTCTTAGATCAAGATGATCAATGATAATGATTCACTATGTCTCAAACATATAATAAATATCTATTAGGACTTAATTATCATTTTCATCATGATTTTCAGTGTCCTCATGACCTTGTTTTGGATCTTATTATCCCCTTTTTATGGCCTTATCTTATGATGTCAAGAACAAGCATAGGTTTTTACATATTTTATTTAATATATTAAATTTATGATGATTTCAAAGGATATTTTATACTATTTACAACATTAATATATTATATTGGATGATTTAGAGTCATGATATAGGATTGATCAAGCCATTATTATTTACCTTGCATGCTAACAACTCCTTTTCTTTACCTGTAGACCTATCTACCTATATAAATGAAACAAATAACCACTATTTATGGATTTATAATTTCTCTTGAGGTATTATAGTACTTTATATTAATTTTCTAGTCCTTTTAATGTGCAATTACCCTTTCTTCCGTTGCTTTCTAGCTCAAAATTAACTGATTTAGTTAAGTATGTATAGTGAAGATATTATGCATGCCCAAAAAAATTCATATATATGCTTAGGGTATTTTTTAAGACCTTAAATTTCATTTCATATCTAAAATATTCCATCTATATGAATAATTTATCTCCTTTTCTCCATTGGGTGGTTATGAGGGTTTTGCAAGGGTTGAAGAGGTTCATAACTTCTTAATGATTATTCATATCATAAATAATAATAATGGGAGACCAATTGATATAAATATTAATTAAACTAACCCCATCATCAATATTTAAAATCATGATCTTCCATTTAAAGGATGCATCAATTTCTTTACATAGTGAAAATGGACCTCAAGAGGTCACCAAAAATTGTGTGTGCATGAAAGAAACTTGAACGGTCTTGAAAAAGAAAATTTATACATATTTATTCACTTAAATATCTATTAAAATGTTTAAATTACCCTTAAACATGTCTCAATTTTCATCTCATGAATAAAAATTTCATGAAAGAGTCAAAAATGATGGTTGTGTACTTATAGGGTTTTAGGACTACCTGCTTAATCTAGCCCTCAACGGCATGGTCTGCATAGAATTTGGAGTGTGGTCACTCTATAATTTTTTTTATAGACTTAAAATAATCCTATTATTATTAAAAAAACTTAAAATATGTTTAAACCCTCTTGCCACACCTTAAGACTCTTCAAGAAGTATGCCTACTTGTATTTTGATTATCAATAGATAGGGGGTTGAATATGACAAAAAAGTGAGTATATCCCAAATAATTTGACCTAAAAATATTATTTATAGGTATATAAATTCATCATTATCATATCCACCGAGTTTCATGCTTAGATGATGCATATTATATCCTATACATGGATTTTCTCAAAGTTTACTAGTAGGTTGCCTGCTTGTTTAGTCTTAAGACTGACTTTTTCTTATTTACACCTTGATTTTGGATTGAAAACGCTTAAAATGTTTTGAAAATTCAATTAAAATTTATAATTCAATGGTTTCATCCTCCATTTTTTATATTTCAACCTTATGTAACCCATAATAAACTTTATCTCATCAAGAACCCTCATTATGACTATATGATAGCACTATTGTAGGTGGTGTTTTAAGGTGTTTAGTGATTATATAATAATTAATAATTTATTTAAATACCCATAAAAATATTTTAAAACTTCTACATATTTCCTTATTAGTTAAGTTTCTCCTTAAGTAATGTTCTTAGGCTCTTATACAGTACACAGCCTTATTTTTGTATAAGCTGGTTGTACCTTCACCTTCATTTCATGGGATTAATTTAATAGTTTTTATAATTCTTGGAAATTAAAAATTGTCTCTTAAATGTGAATTAATATGTATATATTCTCACTCTCTAACTTGAAATTATATTAGACTATACTTTCTAAGGCATATGAGTATATGACTATGTGAGAGGAAAAGGCCTTTGTATGGCTTTAGGTACTTGTTATAGTTGACCTTGATTATTTTATTTAGTGATTTGGGACCCATCATGATCTCTTGATTATTTCATATCATCATTAATTTATTTATCATCCTATTGAGCATGAAACTCCTCTATAGACCACTATGCCCTCATCTCTCTTACAAGTTTGAAGAAAGGCCCATGATTTCATGGTTGTAGGTGGACATTTATTAGGTGGACTTGAATTTAAATTTTTTGAATTCCCTCTATATCCTCTTAATCTAATTTCATCATTATTTTTTTTATGACCCTGCATGAACATGAAGCTCCACCATTGATCACCGTACCCTCATCCTTCAAGAGACTGAAGATATGCGTGTGTAGCAACATCTTTGATATAACTGTAGGTGAGTGTTTCAAGAGATATTGGCTGAATCCTTGTGTTATTGTAATTTTATAGATTTATATAACCTCTTAAATCATTCTAATATATTTCCCAAACATGATAGGAACCTTATGAAACTTGGAACATGGCAGACCCTTTTATCCTAGTTTGATTGTCATCATGCTTAAAGAGCCCTTTACTCAACTATATGTGGTTATTTTTTTGATAAAATGGCCAAAAATTAGTTTTGTTCTTTATAATATATTTTTGATACAATATTATGTCTATATTCTCAAAACATTATCTCTTCATCACTCTATACCTCTTTCTTGAAAACAAACCTCTTGCTTAAGATATACTTGACTATGCTTTTGTTGATTATAGGTCCTTGTATAGACAATAATAATATTTTAGGACTTTGAGAGCTTGAAAAAACACTAAAATGTGTTCAAGATTCATTTAATACATGTCTTATCTAGGATACATTAGTTTCAATCATCTATTTTAAGGTCAACCTCTCTTTCTTGGTTTCCTAGAACTCCTTAGATTATGACTATATTATTGAGAGCTGATTGTAGGTCTCTTTTTGTGTTATTTGAGCCATTAAATAACTTTATATTGAAATATTATTGAGATATATTACTAATTTTATCAATCTCAACTAACAATTCACTTGGTAGATTCAAACTAGCCTCCAAGAACCTAAAAAGATCTAAAGATTGTCAAGTAAATTTGCTACTACAGGTTATGACCTTGAGAATAAGCATGTAGATGTCTTAAAAGACACTTTATTGAAATAATATGAATTTTTATTTGGATGAGTCATGATTTGAATTCATATTATGGGTCAAGAAACATTTTCTACTTGTAAACTTCACTCATATAGTTTCACCATGGTGTCAACCTTCAAAAATTAATGTGTCATTTGACAACTATAGATGACTATGCTTGTACCATTTTTATGGATTGTGATTGAATTTGTCCTTAAGGAAGTCATAAATCATGGTTATGATCCTTGTCCATAAAACTAATACAACTTTTAGGAGATATATTGAGCAAGGATCTTCAATAATATACCTTCCCTATCATTCTGTTGTATTCTACTTTCATGACAAATTCTTGACTATTGATGCCATGGTTGTAGGTTACCTTCTTGAATATTTAGTAGTAGTCCCTTGGTGTGCATATCCTCTTTGAGTGACCATGGTACTGTTTAGTGTTCTTCACTCCTCTTTTTAATGGGTTGATAATATTTAAATGAATGGAATGGGGGGTGATGAGGTGGGAAGATGGAAAACTATGAATGGAGGGTGGAAAGGAGCATGATAATAATGAGAATGGTAGTGTAAAATAGTGAGAATGGAGATGAAATAAGATGGAGTGATAAGATCATGACTTGGAATCTCAAAACCACTTTTAAGGTCTTATAAAATAATTATCCTATACTTTACCACATATATCAATTTGGAGGCCTTTGAGTGAGGATAAGAGGGTGAAATTGAAACCTATAAGTTTGCAAAAACCCTTAATAAATGCTAGAAAACATTATAATTTAGTAAATATGGATTTTTGAGATGCTTTTGAGAGAATATTAATGATAATTTTATATGAATCTTTGGAGAAATTTTTAGGATCCTTACTTAGAAAATAAAATAACATGAAGGAGACTCCTATGAATAAGAAACTAAGAAATATTAAAACCATTTCTCTCTCTTAAACCATATAATTCCCTTTTACATGCTTGTATACTAAAGATTTTCACTTATTGTCTTCTTGAGCTCTATTTGACCATCAAATTTGTGGGAAAGGACTGATGAATACCATGTAAAAGTTAATTTTTTTCCTAAGAAGGTCCACAATCTTGAATTTTTTGATATGATGTCCGAATGAGAGGAATTCAGGAAAATTGATTATCTACTTGGATGGAGGAGATAAAAGGTGTGCCTTGACTTAAAATGGGTGGTTCATAAAGGAGAGATAACCAATTTGATAACCACTTTATCTAAATATAATCTCTCTAAGACTACTTACTTTGGTCAAAATTTCATACCTAGATTTTCTCTCTCATGGCCATACCACCTACAAACCTAAAGGGCTCTCCCTATGTTCAAACAAGTAAGATGACTAGAGGGAACTAGTTTTGGGCATATTTTAATTCAATTTGCCTTAAAATTATTATATAATACTTCATATTCTCTTCTCCTCCTACTCATGGACTATCTATATAGAAAATCCATACAATTTTATACTTTGCATGAAAAATACATGAAATAACCTCTCTTTTTACCTTTTATTCATAACTTAATTGATCCACCATGAATTTTAGAGCATTAAAAAGGAAACATGAGTCAAAACACATATTAAGACAAGTATTAATTTATTTTACACCTTTATGTGGCCAAAATTGGCACATCAGAGTCTTTAAAAAGCCTTTTAAGGCTTAAACATACATTAAATGACATTTTTAAAGCATGAATTATGACAAATATAAATTAAAATATATGAATGGTTTAAAGGGCATTTGAATAATTTTATGGCCTTTTATTAAAATATTTTACATTTAAAGACCAAAATTTATCCTTTTAGGTAAAATAAACATAGTTTTACAAAGGAAAACTACCATTGAATGTCATATAAGCATATCATAGCCTTATAAAAGGTTTAAAATAGACTTTATATGAATTTATATCACATTTTAAAAGTTTATAGCTCATTTTATACCTTCTATATACCAAATTATGCAAGAAAATTTCATGACAAGTCACCAATTACCCTTTTTTCACCATCTTCATCATGGCACTTTCAAATCACATAACCACTTGAAACTCTATCAAAACCTTAGAATGACACTCGACACTATGAACATAACACTAAACAAATCACTCTTCACATGACAATCAAGACACTATGATATCCAAGAAATGTTTTCAATTATAAGGGTTGGTGTTTGGCCTTGATAGACTAAATTTCCAACATTCTTGGTGACTCACAGGGGTTAACCAGCCTACTGGTCAAGAAAATATATAACTCAACACTATATTAGACCTTGGACTATACTCTAAAATTGACAAAACTTGAAGACTTGACACAAAATTAACAAACTAGACATAAAGTGAAAACAACTAACCACTAAAGCAAAATAACAACTAACAAAGCATGTGCAACATGTACATTTAGAGGAATAAAATAAAAACTATGTATAAAGGAGTGAATCTCCTTATAATAGTACTTGAGGAACATCCCATTAAGAGAAATAAGTAGTTCCTCTACACTCAGTTTGGATAATTATAAAGTATTACTTTCCTTACAAAAATAATAACATATGGGCCACTTGAGGCTATCAAATTGGAGTGTTTACCTAGTTTAGTATGTTCTTCATCCCACTTGAGTACAATGTCACCTTGATGAAAGGTCTTGGATAAAGTTCTTTTGTGAAAGGATTTATTGACTTGTTATTGCTTAGACTACATGATATGCATGACATTATTTGCTAGTCCATTACTCTATAGATAGTAATTTGATGAATATTTCATATAAATACCATGAACAATATCCCATTCAGATACCTTTGAAATATTGAATGCTAAAGCATTATCTGATATGATGGTTAAAGGGACTCCAAAATGAGTCAATAGACTATCCTAGAAATCCAAAACTAAGTTCTCATTTACCTCCTTTAGTGTAATTGCCTCCACCCACCTAGTAAAGTAATATATGGATGCCAAAACCAAATTATGACCATAAATTTATGGAGGATGATTCATACCAATGAAGTATAAACCCCATTGCATTAAAGGTTTCTCAACTTGAATACACTTCAAAGAAATGGAAACTAGTCTCTAATTTCTAGTAAACATTTTCTAACCCATGTATGTGACTATTTAAATAAAATAGGCCAAAAATAACTAGATTTTATAATATTTTATGTTGTAGTCTTGGTTGCAAAGTGGCCTCCTAAAGGATTATCATGAAATTTCTCTAATAGCTTATTTATTTGACTAGTTTCAACACATCTCAAAAACATACCTCCAATGTAATTCTTAAAGAGAACTATATAAATCAAGATATAAGGTGTAGATTTCAGCCTGAAGTGTCTCTTCTTTGATTCATTTAATCCCATAAGACACTCTCCTATTTGGATGAATCTAGCTATGTTTTATGTCCAACTGGAAGGAGAGATAGTTGTAGCTACATGTTGAGTGTATTAAAATATCAAAATCACCTATTTTTTTTAATTTAACATCTACTATAATATGTTAAAAATGTATTTTACATCTGAACAACTTTGTAACCTTCACTTCAATGTCATATTCCCTACACTTGGTCAACCAACCAACCATATTTTCACTTAAGTATTTTTTAAGGATAAAATCCTTCACACTAAGATGGCCTACCATTAGAAAGATCTCATTATTGGAGACAAAATACCCAAAAATTTTCAAGCCTCTTATAATATTAAGCACATTCTTTTCAAAAAAAACAATACCTCTCTTCATATCCTTCCAAAGCTTAACTGAAAAATTCAATGGGTTACTCCAATCCTTCACTATTTTCTAGCATAAGCATGTCATAAATTGTAATACATGTGGTGAAATCATACATAAATAAATACTTAGTGAACTAAGGATTGAGAAAAGTAATATCTTGGCTAATGGCATGTTTGATGGTCTCAAAACTTATCTTACTTTTTTTTCTTCCATGTTAACTCTTGATGTTTCTTAAGCATATGAGTGAGTGGCCTTACCAACTCTAAAAATATAGGAATGAACCTCCTAATGAATTTGATCTTTACCAAGAATCTTTTTAATCCATTATAGTGTTTAGGAAATGACAGAGCAAGAATTTATTTTATTCTTTCAATATTAATGTAAAATCCAACCTTATAAACAACATGTCTAGGAAGTCTCCCCTCATGCATTATAATGATACACTTTTTGGGATTTAAGGAAACACCAAGTTGTATACATCTATAAAAAACCAATCTCAAGTGTGTTAGATGATCTTTAGGATATTTATAAAATAAATTAATATAATCAAGATAAACAAGAACCATTTCATTCAAAATCCCTTGAAAAATAACAACCATTACCCCTTAAAAAGTATCTCCAACATTGAAGAGTCAAAAAGGCATATTTTTATATGTATAGGTATCCCATCTAGTTGTGAAGGTTATTTTGTATTGATCTTGATCCTTCACCAATATCTATTTTTAACTTAAGTATCCATCTAGTAGAGATAATATTTTCGAACCTAAAACTCCTTGTAAAATTTGATCTATGGAGGGAAGAGGGTAGTGATGTCTCAATGACACTCTATTTAGATCCCTAAAATCTACACATAGCCTTATCTCTCCATTATTTTTTTATCATAGGCACAAGATTTTCAGCCCATTTAGAATGATTTTTGGCAAAAATTATATTGTATTCAATAAGATTTATAAGTTCCTTTCTCATCAGGATCTCAACCTTAGGGTTGATTGATCTTTGCTTCTATCTCATAGGTTTTGCTTATTCTTCAATATCAATAGTATGTTATACTAACCTAGGATCAAAAACATTAAAATAAGATATTACCATGTAAAAACATCCATTAAATCCTTACACAATGTTATGAAAGATTATGTCTCATTATAAATGTTCACTTTTCCCAACTTGAGTAGCTTACCTTCGCCTATGGCAATTTGATCATAATGTTCTTTTCTGGTAGAAATTCTTACCTTGTATTTCATTAGTTGATCAGATTCATTAAATATGATTTATAAAGTCACCAAACCTTTAGGTATATATTTTTTATATTAATTAAATAATCTAATATTCATATTATCTTTGTAATTTTTCATGATTCTTTAGGAAAAATTCTTCCTCATTTTGTAGGAAACAAGCAATTTGTTTGTCATTATAAAAAACTTTCCAACTTACATCATTATTTGTAATTTAAGGCATAAATACAACCTTTATTTTAGACGACTATTTAATGTCCTTGAGCTTATCAACAATGTCATATTGTGCTCCAATTGTAGATAGTCTTTTTGCATGTTGATTGGCTCCTCTAAGAATGGAACAAATGTCAAATGCCTGGAAGTAATTCATAAGGTCCCAAACTTTGTTTTTAGGGGCCTTTAGAATTGAATTCCTTATTTCACCTAGACCTCTTACTCACTACACTACCAATTCACTATAACATTTCACCTATAAAAGCATAATACCCCTCTTTATTGCCCACTCTAAACCATGAATAAGTGCCTCATACTCTATAGTAATAGATGTAAAAATGAATTGAAATATTATATAAGAGTAGGAACTTTTATTTTGAGGATAAAAAATCATTACACCAGCCCCACTTCCATTTTTTGATCTAGATCCATCCAAGTACAAATTCCACACCCCTTGTTAATCTTGTATTGAGCTAGTAATACTAATAATTAAGTCACCTTATTCATGCATGTTGCAGACACCAAAAATTGACTATTCAATACTTTTATAAGGATCATATCCATGATTATCATCTACCCACTCATCAAGTATTATATTTGGTATGCCTTCAAGTGACTTAAAATGTTCTTGGTCACTGATATGTTCATCTTCTTTTAAGATAGTACAATTCACATTTGACAAGTTTGACATATAAGGTTCTAGATCGGATCTAGAGATAGGCTCAGACCTTATTGTGAATTTTTTTTCATACCTGGTTCTAAAAACCATGTATGATAAATTAGAAGAAAGATATCCCCCTATCTTATAAACAAAATATTTGGATAAGCATAGTGCAAAGTAAAAAGGTAGATCAACAACTACTATATCTTATGAAATGGTAAAATTGGGACAAGTGACAAGTATGACCTTAAGATATCTAAGAACACCAAAAGTCTTTATAGGAGAACCATCAAACTTCAAGATACCTTTATCATAGTATCATACTAAAGTCCTAGTTTTCTAGCTATTGATTTGGGCATGACATACATATGATCCCCATTGTCAATCATATAATTATGAACTATAAAATCTCTCATGACAATTGAAAGATATAAGGGAGGTGGATTAAACACCTTTGGAGATTGAGACTTAAGAACTTCATTAGAATTTATTATAATGAAACTTACTCTTTCTAGTTGTTTATCTAAGACATGTATATTTTAAAGCTCTTCTTGCAAGTCCTTTTGACCAAGAATTAGTAGTGCATCCCACATATAAATAGACACAAAATCCTTCTTCATTTGATCCATAGTAATAAGTGGAGAAGTGGATGTCCTAGGCTACAATCTAGGAGTATAAGTGATACCTAAATGTTGTGTGAATTATGAAATTAAAGGACCCTTCAAATTCTACCCCTTACCATCTTGTACTTTTTGAGTTGATGTCTTTTAAGGCACATATTGAGTGGTGACCTTCTAAGTTGGCTAAGAAGGAAGAGGAGCTACCTTTTCAAGACCTAAACCATCACCAAGTGCCATTTTTATTGGATATTGTATGGGTTGAAACTAAATTGTCCACATTATACATGTTTTAAACTTCATTTGTTTCCATGTGATCAAAAACATTTCCACCTTCTTAGAAGTTAAAAAATGTGGTATCAGTAGGTGTTTTGCTACTACCTTCTCCTTTTCGATTTTTCACCACAGCTTGAGTGAAAGAAGGAATGTATTCATGTGGTATATAAGCTTCATTATGTTGAAAGTGTGGTTTATTATCATGTGTAAGAGTAATTGAACTTTTTTACCTAAAATATTATTGAGAACCTTCACTAGTTAAATCCATTTCCATGTTATTTGTTTGATCTCATTGACTATTTTATTGGCCTTCTTGATCATAGTTTCTTTGAGTTCGAATTAATGATCTAGAATTTTTTGGAGTATTAGGATTGTATTGTCTTAATTTTGAATAATGCCATTATCCTTGCTGATTATACTAATAGGGGGCTTATTATATTTGTAATTTGGATTGGGGGCTTGGTAAGGCCTATAAGGTAGAACTTGCTACCTCTCTAAGGCAACCTAATTGTTATTCTAAGCCAAGTGCACTCTCAATCTTTCCTAATAACTTTACCTAATTACACTCTATTTGATAAACACTTGTTGAATTTTGTATTGGAGCAATAATAAGAGCATGAGGATGAATATCTAAAAATAAAGGTGTAGGTGGTCTGGGAGAAAATTTACTTGCCTGTATTAGGCAATTTTAGCCCTTATAGCTACTTCATAAGCCTCTAGTAAAGTGTTTCATCCCATGGATTGGATCATAACCACCACATCTAAATTTAGATATTTT
Organism: Torreya grandis; assembly: GCA_037957365.1. NCBI lineage: Eukaryota > Viridiplantae > Streptophyta > Pinopsida > Cupressales > Taxaceae > Torreya > Torreya grandis. Next base: position 109,783 of record JARHVA010001391.1, on the reverse strand, counting down.
ATATAGTACAAAAAATTATAATTGGGAGAGGGTTTGATAAATATAAGAATTCTATTCCAAATTTTATGAAACTTGTAATTAAGATGCACCTTGAAATCATGAAGAAACATCTTGATTGTAATAATCTTCTCTACCAATGAAATATGATCACTTTTGATATCAAATTTATTGCATGGAACTTCTTAAAATTCATCCCAAGTATTAAGAGATGTATATGTCAATCCTCTATACCATTGAAGTACCTTGCCTTTGAATGAAGTTGCCAATAACCTCATAACTACATTTTTTTGAGTCACATTGTGTACTGATCAAAGATTAGTTATATCTACAACATGCTCAATAAGAGTAACTATATTTTTTCCCATAAAATAAGGAAGAATCTTTAGGGCATCAAATGGAATATCATCTAATTGATTGATGTTCAAGGGGATTCCACCATTAAAAGGCATACCAACCTATCTTCTAGGAATAGCCATTTAAAGTATGGGATTCACAACAATGTTTAGCTGATCAATATTTATTTTAACATAATAATTTATTTGTAAAATAATAGGAGAAACATGTGGTTTAGGATCTGGATTGGATTGAGAAGCCTTATTTTTCTTTGTTGATTGGAAAGACAACTTAGTGAATTGTCTCTTTCCCTTTTGAGGAGGCTTTTGTAACCATTCTTGGTGGAATGAAATGTATGTATTATTGAACATAACACCTTTAATCTTGATATTGTAATCAAATATGTAGATATATGCTTCAAATATTTTGAGTAAATAGTCCCACTAGGCATGCTAAAATTGTTAGAAACCCAAATAACACCTAGTTGAAGTTAGATTACTCAGATTTGATTCATACATAGACTAACATTTGAATGGTATAAGGCTATGGGATACCTATATCTATACCAAACATCTATTTATGGGGCTATCTCCTCTATATTTATTAATTTTGGATCAATTACTAAACCTAATTGATTGTAGGATGCAAAGAGTAAAGAAATTTACTAAAAGGTAAATAAATGTTATGATGCTGATGTACCTAAATAATGAATGATCCTCTATAAAATTTTAAACATAGGCACACATATGAATCAAAATGGAATAATTTTTCAACAATACATTCTTAGATCAATCCTAAACATAATTTTTCAAATGAAGGTTTTAAATAATGTTTTTAGATTGAAGGTGTGTCAATGATGGTCTTTAAATACATTGCATACTAATATTCTTCAAAACAATTTCTTTTTTAACTCTTTAGGTGACCTATAAATGATGAAATAATATTATTAGGTGAGGAAATGACCTAAAAAAGGAGATAATTATCAAAATTATATTAAAATAAAAAAAACAAAAGTATACTGTACAAGCATGAATGAATCTGTAACAAACTTTCTTTATTGACTTCAGGTGCAAGTTATAATTTTTGTATAGTTTCTCTATAGTAGACTAAGGGATCTAGAAAAATGGCTTAAAGGCATGAATATATAGAAAAATATAAGAATATATATCTAATGAAGCATAGAGGAGAGAAGGATAAGTCAACTAGACATTAACTTAAGTCAATCTCAATTACAATTTATAAACAATAGTCTTCAAGAAGTATGTTTGTGTCTACTAGCTTACATGATCTTTGCATGATCTCCTTGGAATTGAAAATAAGTTTGTGGGACTTGTTTGTCTCATCCAAGCTCCTACTTTAGCATGATATACAATTATTTATTTAAATAAATCTTGTGTAAGTGAGTTAACTCATGAGTTGGAATTCAAGATGAGTTATGCATGTTTTTAAAGAAGCTAAAGGTCATTTAACTCATCACAAGGACTAGTTAAAACATGTATTTGAACTCATGGACAAATTTTTCATGATGTGGATTAGTTTAATGGCATGAAAACTCCATATTATCCCATATCACCAATCTTCTATTCCATTTTTCTTCACTTAATTGATTCAATAAGTCTACTAGGCCAAATTAGGCCTAATAGCCTAAATTTTTATGCTTGGTGGCCATTGGAACCTACATAAAATATTTAAAACCTGAAAATATGATAAATTCAAGACATGAAAAAATTTATTATATCATTAAATGGGTCCTCTTTAGCAAACAAGACCTACAAATTAGTCAAACTAGTTGACTAGCTATATTTTACTTCATTTCCTACAAATTACTTATTTTAAATGAGCTCCCAAGGGAAATTTTAGTCATATTTATGATCATATGATGATTTTAGGATGAAGAAAAAGTGTTAGTATTTGATAAACAATGATTATAATTTTTTTAAACTACCTTATACCTCTCTTTTTGTATTTTTCTCTTAAAAACCTATTTTATTCTAAGTTTATACAACATCTATAAAATTAATGACCATGAAACTCTTAGACTGTACTTGATCCATGTGTTAGTTAAGAGTTTTGAGTGAGTTTTTATGTCTAATTATTCAAATATTGACAAATAGGTTTGTTAGTAGGGTTTTATAAGGGTTTAAAAGTTTTTTGAGTCCTTAATGATTGGTCATAAATCCTGAGCCTTGAATGCATGAACCAATACCATAAAATGTTAGTGAATTATGCCCTTTAACTCCCCAAAATTCCTCATCTTCTCATTAAATAGGTGTGTATCAGAATGAACATGTGAATACTCCTCTTAGAGTGGAAAATAAGCTCTTTAAGTAATGTCTAGTGTTCTTGGACTAAGATGATCAATGATAGTGCTTTCTATGGATAAAACCTAGCATAATAATCTTTTAGTACCTAATTATTATGTTCATGATGATTAAGAGTGCCCTCATGCCCTTGTTTTGGTTCCTACTATTCCATTTTGATGGACTTATCTTATGATGTCAAGAATAAGCATAGGTAGCTACATATTTTATTCAATATCTTGACTTTATGATTATTTCAAAGGCTCTTTAATACTATTTAAAACATTAATATCCTATGGAGGATGATTTTGAGTCATGATATAGGCTTGATCAAGCCATTCTTCTTTACCCTACATGTAAACAACTCCTTTTTTGACCTATAGACCTATTTCCCAATGGAAATGAATTAAATGGCCCCTATTTATGGATATATAAGTGTTATTAAGGGATTTTAGGACCCCATATTACTTTTAAATTCCTTTTAATGTGCAATTACCCTTTCTTCACTTATTTTCTAGCTCAAAATTAACTTATTTGTCCTAGTATCTCAACTTAAGGTACTTAACATGCTAACCAATTAGTCATGAATGTACTTAGTGGAGTTTATAATACCTTAAATTTCATTTCATATCTCAAGCATTCCATATATATGTATAATTTAGTTCCTTTTCTCCATCGGGTTGTTATGAGGGTTTTGCAAGGGTTAAAGAGGTCCATAGCTTCTTAATGATTATTCATAACATACAAAACTATAATGGGATAAAAATTTATATAAAAATTAATTACACTAACCCCCTAATCAATAGTGAAAATCATGATCTCCCATGAAAAGGATACATCAAGTTCTATATGTGGTGAAAATGTACCTCGAGAAGCTACTAGGAACTATGTGTCCATGAAAGAAGCCTGAGGGGTATTAACAAACACTTTTTTTGCATATTTATTCACTTTAAGACCTAATAAATTTTTTAAATTACCATAAATCATTCTAAATGTTCATATCATGATTTAAAACTTCATGAAAGAGTTAAAAATGATGACTATGTCCTTGTAAGGTTTTAGGACTACCTACTTGATCTAGCCCTCAAAGGCATTGTCTACATAGAATTTGGAGTGTTATTAATTTAGAGTGAGATAAATTTTTAAATGTGTTTTATATACTAAAAATCATCCTCTTATTCTTTAAAATCACTTCAAATAAGTTAAAACCCTCTTGTAACACTTTAAGACTCTTCAAGGAATATGTTTGCTTGTATTTTAACTATCAACAGATAAGGGATTAAATGTGAAAAAATAGTGAGTATTTACCCTCATAATTTTAAATAGAAAAGATTATTTGTAATAAATCAATTCATGATTATCATCTCCACAAATTTTAATGATTAGATGATGTATATTGTAGCATGTAGGTGGACTTTCTCAAAGTTTGCTAGTAGGTTGCTTGCTTGTTTAGTCTTAAAACTGAGTTTTCCTTGTTTCCACCTTGATTTGGGCTTGATAATTATTAACATGTTTTTAAAATTTCATGAAAATGTCTCCTTGAAATTTTTTCATCCTCCATTTTTCAGCTTTCAACCTTATGCAATCCATAACAAACTTTAACTCTTCAAGAACCCTCATTATGGCTATATGCTAGCATTGTTGTAGGTGGTGTTCTGAGGTGTAGACGTGTTTGGTGATCACCTCATAATTATTAGGTTTTTTTTAAATAAAAATTAAAACATTTTAAATATTTTAATTATCTCCTTCTTAGTGCATTTTATCCTCAAGAAATGTTCTTAGGCTCTTACACACTACACATAGTCCTATTTCCATACAAACCTATTATACCTTCATCTTCATGTCATCGGAGTACTTTAGTAGTTTTGATAAGTCTTAGATATTCCAATTGGTCAATATAATGTTCATAAATATGTATATAATTTCACTCTTTGACTTGAAATTATATTGAATTGCACTTGTTATGGCATATGAGTATATGACTATGTGAGAGGAAAATACCTTTGTATGGTTATAGGTCCTTGTTACAGTTGACCTTGACTATGTTAATGATTTATTAGGGACACATCATGATATTTTTATGAGTTAATATAATCATTAATTTCTTGAATTATCCTCTTGAACATTAAACTCTTTTATAGAACACTATGCCCTCATCTCTCGTACTAGCTTAAAGAAAAGCTCATGCTCTCATGGTTGTAGGTGGGCATTTATTAGGTGGTCTTAACTTTAAAATAATTAAAGTAAATCTCTATAATATTTATATCATTTCATAATTATTGTTTTTATGAGCCTATATGAACATGAAGATCCACTATTTATCACCTTTCCCTCATCCTTTAAAATACTAAAGATATGTTAGTGTACTAACACTTCTTGTATGACTATATCTGAGTGTTTCAAGAGACCTTGGCTGAGTGTTTGTGTTATTGGAATTTTATATCTTTATATATTCTCATACATCATTCCAATATATTCCAAAAAAATGGAAGGAACCTTATGAAACTATGAACATGATAGACCCTTTTATCCTTGTTTGACTGTCATCATGCTTACAGAGCCTTTTACTCAACTATATGTGGTGATTTTTATGATAAAATGACCAAAACTAAGTTTGGTTCTTCTTTATAATATGATTTTGATATAAATATTATGTCCATCTTCTTGAAACATTATCTCTTCATCACTCTATACCTCTTTATTGAAAATAAACCTCTCTCTTAGTATGTACTTGACTATGATTTTGTTGACTATAAGTCCTTGTACAGACTATAAAAAGATTTTAAGACTTTGAGAGCTTGAAAACACACTATAAAATGTTAAGTATTCCTTTAAACCATGTATTATCCAAGATACAATAGTTTTAATCATCTATTATAAGGTCAACCTCTCTTAGTTTTTTATAACTCATTGGCTTATGACTATATTCTTGAGAGTTGACTATAGGTCTCTTATTGTGTTATTTAAAGCATTCAAGACCTTGATCTTGAAATATTATTGATATATCTTACTGAGGTTATCTATCTCAACTAAAAATTCACTTGGTAGATTCAAACTAGCCTCCAAGAACACAGAAAGGTCTTAAAACTATCAACTGCACTTGCTATTATAGGTTATGACCTTGAGAACGGGCCTGTAGGTGTCTTAAAAGACACTTCATTTTAAGCATATGAATGTGTCTTTAGATAAGTCATGATTTTAAGTCATATTATGGGTAAATAAACATTTATGTTTCCCAACTTCACTCATATAGTTTCACCATGGTGTCAACCTTCAAAATTTAATGTGTCCTTTGATAATTATAGATGACTGCACTTATACCATTTATATGGAATGTGACTAAATTTGGCCTTAATTAAGTCATTAATCATGGTTATGATCATTATATATAAAACTAATACAACTTTTATGATATATATTAAGCAAGGATATTTAATAAGATACCTTCCCTATCATTCTATTTCATTGTACTTTCATGACAAACTCTTGATTGTTGGTGCCATGGCTATAGGTTACATTCTTTACTACTTAGTCGTAGTCTCTTAGTGTTCATATCCTCTTTGAGTGACCATGATACCATTTAGTATTATTGACTCCTATTTTTAATGGATTTATGATATGGAAATGAATGGAAGGAGGGATGATGAGGTTAGAATATGGAAAACCATGAATGGAGGGTAGAAAGGAACATGATCATAGTGAGAATGGTAGTATAAGACAATGATAATGGAGATGAACCAAGATGGAATGATAATAACATGAAATGAGAATATAAAAACCAATTTTAAGGTCTTATAAAATCATGATAATATAATCTACCACATAAATCAATTTAGAGGCCTTTGAAGGAGGATAAGAGTGTGAAATTAAAACCTAGAAGTCTGCAAAAAACCTTAATAAATGCTAGAAAACCTTAACATTTGCTAAACAGGGACTTTTGAGATAAATTTGAGAGAACATTGATGATATTTTTATATGAATATTTGGATAAATTTTTATAATCCTTGCTCTAAAAAAAATAACATTAAGGAGACTCCTGTAAACAAGAAACCAATAAATATTGAAACCCTTTCTCTCTCCTAAACTATGCAATTCTCTTTTACATGGTTGTATACTATAGAGTTTCCCTCTTTATCTTAGTTATCTCTATTTAACCCTAAAAATGTGGAATATCACTAATTAATGCATGTAAAAGTGAATTTTGTTCCTGAGAAGCTCCAAAATCTTGAAATTTGTTGATATGATGCCCTGATGAAGAGAAATTCAATAAAATTAACTATCTACTTGGATGGAGGAAATAAAATGTGTACCTTGAATTCAAAGGGATGGTTTATAAATGAGAGATGACCAATTTTATAACCATTTTATTTATTTGGAAACTCTCTAAGACTACTTTCTTTGGCCAAAATTTTATACCTAGATTTTCTCTCTCATGGCCATACCACCTGCAAACCTGAAGGGATCTTTCTATGTGCAAACAACCAAGATGACTAGAGGGAACTGGTTTTAGGCATATTTAAAATAATTTTTCTTTAAAACTATTCTATAACACCTGATGTTATATTTTCTTCCTGCTCATGGCTTCATCTTTATAGAAAATCCTTATAATTCTATAGTTTACATGATAAATACATTAAATAGCCTCTCTTGTTGCCTTTTATTCATAAATTAAGTTTTACACAACAAATATTAGAGCATGAGAGAGGGAAAACGAATCAAAAATCATGTTAGGATACGTATTTAGTCATTTTACACCTTTATGTGGCCAACATTGGCAAGTGGGAGTCTTTAGAAAGCCTTTTAGGCTTAAACTTACATTAAATGACATTTTTAAAGCATGAAAATTTATGACTAATCTAAATTCATATATATGAATTTGTTCAAGTGTATTTGAATAATTTTATGGACTTTTATTACCACTTTTTACATTTAAAGACCATAATTTATCCTTTTAGGCAAAATAAACATAATTTTACAACAAAAAACTACCACTGAATGACATATAAGCATATCATAGCCTTATAAAAGGTTTCAAATAGATTTTTTAAGCATTTAGATCAAATTATCAAATTTTAGATATAATTTCATGTTGGGTCCCTTTACCTATTAATTAAAAATATTGATGTCAACATGACATCCACCTAGGTGAAAAGTGATCATTTTGTCAATTGGTTAGCCTTTGAGGCATTTTGTAGCTAGTTGAAGGTTGCAGTGCATATTTTGCACTAGCTAGATGGTGGATAACTATTCATATATCTTTAGGGAATATTTTATGATTTGAGGAGATGTGTTATCTATATTTTAGACTTTGTAGATTGATGTAGTTAGTGGTTATAATGACCAAGTTCTAGTTTAGCCCTCAGTGTGCAAATTCCACCCTAAAAAAGATACTCATAAAGGCTATCTAAGGAGATCAAGCTAGAGGAGATAAGGAGATGAATAATTGTAGTAGATCTATGGAAAAATTAATCTTTTGTAGACATTTATTTGGCAGCCATTAGGCTTAGAAATAGTGTGGAAGCCATGAGGGATCCACTTGTAAGTTCCCAAGCTCATCTATGAGCCTCCATGTCATTAAGTAGTATGAACTAAGTATATAATTTGTTATCAATTTTGATTAATGATGAATATTTTTTTATTAGAAAATAATCTATCTTGTTTACTTGTCCTTTTAAATTATGAATGGAAATGTCTATGTACATAATGTTATACTTTTAATGGAAATATGTTAATTATTAGTCATGTATTTTTACTAGTTTACATATGTAATGTATTCCCTATAAACTTGTATGACATCATAATCATTTTACATATACAATGCATATAGGTTCTATACCAAGCATTCCTATCCATTTTTAAGATCACGTGTCTAGAATGAGTAGTTTGAGTGGAAGTAGCCTTGTAAGCCCTTAAGCACCTAAGGGACACCAAACTTAGTCCATGAAAGGCTTTCAACTTTAGACACATAAGACCTCTAATTTAAACCTTGCACCATGGCATAACTAGGCCAATGTGGGCCCCAATTCCTTTATAGCTACACTTTGGGTGAGTGCATAAGAGTTGTGCCTTATGTGGATTAATTACAACACATTAGAGTGTTCAAATGTTGAGGAAAAAAGTAATATCCAATTAGTATCCCTTGTCAAAGTAAACCAAGAACTAGCTAAGACAACATTTCTCTTTTTCTACAACATTTTGGTTTTGTTGCTAGGACCCATGTTGAATTTTGTTGCTGTAATGGTGCAATAGGATGATGTGCCAAATTTTCCTTACAAACATAGAATGATAGATTTAATAGGTGGAATATACATTTTCACTAAATCATCAAACTTGTAAAGAATTACAACTAAGAAAATGGGTTCAAAAAAACCTATATAATTCTTTGTATTACATATTTTTCTGTGAGTTACTTGAGCATGTTTATAGGTGGTTGGCTACATATTCAACCTATAAAATAAGAGATATGAATAGTGTTATGAGTGGATAAAGGAGCACCTAGAGAGGCTTGAGACCTTGGATACTACTTGTATTAGAGAAGTAGATAAATGGTGGCATGGATATTTGAATAGATACATACTTTAGTTTGTAGTCTCAACATATTCATGCCATGAGGAAATAAAGTACTAGTTTTTACATGATCCTAGAGGCATTTTTGTGAAGGAATTTAGAATATATCTCAAGAAACTAATGTTGGATTATGGTTTTGAAACTTTGGGGATATAAGGTTAAATTATTTTTGTGTATGAGTAAAATAAAGGGGGAAAAGGGGATGTGTAGGTGAGGCATAATGGAAAGAGATGAGAAAATTGACACCCAAGATCTTAGAAGATAGACCTATAATAAGATATGAAGCCAAATAATGGAAGATCTAAAACATGGAATTTTTGAGAGAACTTATAGCAAGTGGGAAAGGCATGGGAAACGATCTCTTAAAATACAACACAAGGATGTGAGAAACAATGAAGCAATGAACCAAGCTAAACACTTATTAAGTGTTGAATTCAATGGGTTTCTATAAAATTTGGTGACTATAGATACACTTGATGTTCTGATCCTCTTGTAACCTATGGCACATGTTCATGCACTAGATCCCCCACTTGAAGAAAGTATAGAATAAATTAATGACTCTGCTAATAGCTTAGATCTTAGTTATTTTACAAACTTAGATTACAAATTTGTGATTGAACAAATTATTCCATATAAGGAGGTGAGTGAAAATACCTCTAGACCATTGGGCACTAACTCACCATAACACAACTTGAACACAAACATACAACTTAGCTAATGTTAATAATATAAGGTGGCAAATAGCCTATAGGAAGTGGGCTAGTGCCACAAGCCAGTACCATAGCACTAAAAAATTTAAATGCACTATCCATATTGATAGCACCAATGCCTAACCCCATTATTGGAGGCATTTGAGGACCACCACCAAGATAGGTGATGTAGTGATATGCACCTCAAATACTAGTTACCCCCATAGTAAATCTACTATGAAATGGCTATGCACTTTCTAGAGTATCATGATGTGGACAATGCCATAAAATATGTGCTAAAGTGTCAACTATAGTATCACACATGAGGCATAACCTAGTCAGAGTGTAAGGCTACCTAGTTGGTGAGAACTTTACTTGATCTCTCCCATACCTAGTATAGAAAATTTGATCCTAACCAAGCCATGGTCGACTATGATACCCTAAATGATGCATTCTTGATGAAATTTGACATTTTAGAGTTTGAATAGTAGAGCATCATCATACTAAAAGAGAATACCTAAGGACTCTTAGAGAGTGTGAACATGTATGATGCAAGGTTCAAAACTCTCCTATGTTAAATATTTTATATGATATTCACCCTTCCCAACATACATAGTGGTTCATTGGGGGGGTAAACATGTCATTTGAAAGAGTATTTTTCATGAAAAATTTTATATACCTATGCAAATCACTTGAATCCATGCTCAGAGCTAAGGTACTCAAAAGTGAAAATAGTGGGATAAACCCACTTATGGAGGCACATAATACATTTATGTCCTCCCATCTCTAAAATCTTACTGCTAGCTATTTGTATGATGCTCAAAGTGGACAATGGTGCATTGGTTGTGAATTATAGGGTCATAATAGGACTGAATACCCATGGATGAATGTAAGCACCCTAATTCTAAGCTACAAAGTATGTCAAGAGGTGTATGACATCCACACCTACTCTTTGTTTTAATACACCATCCAAGTCAACATAACCATCTATTATCGATAGTGTGATGCCTATACCCATACCACTATTGATTGTCAAGTTATTGCAAAAATGTGCAAAAATATGGAAAGAGGTGCATAATAAGACACTAAAGTAGCTGGAGGGTAGGATAACTAAGGTACTAAGGGTTATGACAAAAAAATAGGCTTTGGGATGTAATAAGGTACCAATAATAAAGGTAGAGGATGTGATGGTGGAAGGTTCACATAGATCATTATTAGCATGACTACCTTATACATCCCATATGTGGTTATTGTTGAGGGACCATAAGGTTGAATAATTACCTGGCCTATAAAAAAGTTGACCCAAAGAATGCCTAACATAGACAAGGGCATAATAATGATTAGGCATGAGTATAAAATAGAAAAATAGACCCTAAAGTCACAACATACATGCATAAAGGTAGTCAAGGTATATGAAACTACATGTACTAGATTCGCCACTCGAACACAAGTTGTGACAATACCTAAGTTATGCCTTGAGTATGGGGATAAGGATCAAAATGAGCACATAACATGGACTAAACCCAAATTTATGCCATACCCAGACCCAACATGCCAAAAAGATGTGTTACAACAAGTTATGAGTGTCATCAAAAACCTACAAGGGGAGTTCCAATTAGTGTAAGACCTAAAAGCATAGGCTACCACCTCCCTTAAGAAGTAAGATAGATAAGAAGCTGAAGTATAGGAATTAGCAGAGACCCTATGCCTCCTATAGACAAAAGGAATGTTTCCCCTATTGAATAACTTTCTCTTAGAGAATGTGGGTTAAAAACAAGTTGAGGTCACTATACCACACATGGAGAAGATGAAAGAAGTTTAGTATACACGAAATGTTGAATATGATGAACTCCTGGTGAATGCCATTATTAATGGATGGTCTATCTATGAGGTTCTTGTAGAGATAAGCACCAAGGTCAACATCTTGACCAAAAATGCCTTGGATAAAATGGGTGGGCCATCCTTGAGACCTTCCCCTCATATACTCTTCATGGATAATAAGACATGGGCATAGCCTATCAGAATTATGAAGAGCATAGTTGTAGATATAATGGGCACCAAATTCCATTCTAAATTTTAAGTGATCTAATTAATAGAGTAGGATAATTACTTAGCATTGCTAAGAAGGCCATGGTGTTATGAAAATAATGCAAATATTCACTTCAAAAGGCACTTCATGACATTTTATCATGGAAAAGAGAGGGTGGTTATACCATCTCAAATGACCAAGGAACCCCATATGTTGAAAGCATGGACATCAAGGATGAGATAAACCACATCTATAACATCCCAGTGTAAGGCATCAAGACTTTAGACCCAAATGATCAAGGAATCTCTCTTGGGAAGATGTATAGTCATCCTTTGACACCACCAACATTTCTTGTGATCGATGAGTTAAGAAATCATATGAGACCACTAGTTGATAGTGTTTCTTGGTGTATATAAAAGCTCCAAAAATAACAAATATAGGTTGGGTACAAATCAAGCATGCATCCAAAATATGGGTCGCTTACTCCAAGAAAAGGGTAAAAAGAGTGTTCTACCTTAATAATGGTAAAATTTTAGTGTTCTAAATATATGAAGGGAGTAATACAAGAGAAGAATATGTCTATGACCTTGAGTCATGCATCCCAAAAGGGGTGGATAGAATGGGTGAACTAGGATACACATTGAAGAGCATTACCACTTGTTGGTGGGTAACACAAAATCCTAGCTTGCCAACTTGGTAGGATGTAAAGGCATCTATTTATAATAGGTTTAGAAAGAGCAATGAGTACCTAGACATTTTAGTGTACTCTAGTGACTTTGACCCTATCACACATGTACATTTTTATGAAGAAATGTGAGTTGTTTATGGTGAAAATGCCCCAAGGAATCTATGGGTTCACACCTTTTATAGGACCTTGAAGGCTTGGGCATGGTCATGGTACATAGTCAATGAGACACACTACATTATAACCAAATGGGATGCCCTGAAGGACTAGTTTATTCACACTTCTCATTTTATTCATAAAACCTTGAATTTCTTGAGTCACTATAGGTAGTTCGAAGGTCAGTGTTTGAGGATACTAGAATATTAGAGGAACACATAAAATACATGTTTGATGAAAAAGGGTAGTGATCCAAAACTTATTCAAAGAGAAAACTCTCAATAGTGACTCTAGTAATGAGGATTATTACACATGAAAGGCATGTAACTAGAAGAATTTGACAAGCAAAAGTAATTTAGTGTGCCAAGTTGAGGATAACACCCTAGAAGAAGAAGACCCTTCCCATCTTCACGTAGAAAAAATTGAGGGTAGTAGACAAGTTGAGGATATACACTAGGAGAATAAAAAACCCTATAGAGAACCATTAATAACTACCAAGGTTAATATTAGTTCATATGGGGAACCAAAGTTTACCACTCTAGGATCCTATTAGACTGACATAGAACTAACATGTATTGTGGATATCTTGAAAGAATTTGAAGACTTGTTCCCTTATAACTATATACATGTGAAAGGCACACACCCATCACTCAAGAAGATGAGCATCAAACTAGTTGATGGTTCAAGACCCATTAAAAAGTGGCCTTACAAGATGAACCAAAACTTTATTCCAAAGTCAAGATAGAGATCAATGGCATGCTATCCGCAATCATCATCTACCCCATGCAAAAATCTAAATGGGTTATCCCCATCATCATTATCATAAAAAATGATTGTCAAATTTGGATCTGTGTTGAAAATAGAATTTTGAATGCTACCTACATGACTGACCCCTTTCCAACTCTATTCACCAACAAAGTATTGGATAGAATCATAGGTTGTGAAATATACACCTTTATAGATGGGTTGTTAGGATACCATCAAGTCTAGATCAAGGAGGAAGACAAGACCAAAACCACCTTTATGAATGAATGGTGTTATTTCACTTACAACATGGTGAACTTTGGGCTGAAGAATGCACCATCTATGTTATATCAAGTGGTGATTATTGCTTTCAAAGACTTCATTCACAAGTTCCTTTAAGTATACTTAGATAATTAGATAGTGTATTAGTTAGTGAAGGATCATAATGACAACTTATGCCTTATATTTGAAAGGTGAAAGCAATTGAAAATTTCATTAAACCTTACTAAATGTGTTTTTTCAACACCATTTGGCTTTTTTCTTAGGCACATCATCTACAAGAATGGTCTTCTTGTTGTTCTAATAAAGATTGAAATCATCCTTCTGCTCTAGACCCCATCAATGTAGAAATAAATTCATCACTTTTTTAGACATTTCAAGTACTATAGGAAGTTCATAAGGAACTATTTCAAGATTACATTACCAATGGAAGATATCTTATGAAAGGATGGCCCATTATATTAAGGTGTAGCATAGGAAGAAGATTTTGAGACCCTCAAGCTCAAACTAACAAGTGTGCTAATATTACAATTTATTGATTATGCAACTCCCTTACATGTCCATTTCAATACATTTGGTTCCATAATTAGTGCCATTATTTTGTAAGCATGTAAAGGAAAATTGGATCATCTCATTTCTTTCATAAGTATAAAACTAACCAAGGAAGAGTGAAACTACACCACAACTGAGCATGATGTGCTTGTCATGGTCTATGCCCTGTAAAAGTTCTAAAAATATTTATTATTGACCCCCTTCATATTTTTAATTGATCATGAGGATTTTAAGTACCTGGTAAACAGGCCCATTTTACATGGGCACATTTGTTGATGAGTTTTTTTATTTCAAGAATTATAGTTCTCTATTGTAGTAAAGCCTAGAAAACAAAACTTGATCCCAGACCATCTATCCTATATCAAATTTAGAGATTTGGTGATTCCAATTAAATATGATATACTTGATGTTAAAATTTATAAGGTCTAACACATCCCAAAATACTTGATAGATATCCTTACATTTTAAACCTCTAGATCTATGACCAGACTATGATGCCAAAAGAGAAGAAACAACTCATAGTTTGCACTACCCATTTTAAACTCAATGGAAAGGAACTATACAAATTGATCCATAATGAGGTCATGCATTTATGTGTCCTAGAGCATGAATAGGACTCAATACTAAAATAGGTGCATGAGTGGATTACTAGAGGCCATTATATTGTAGATGTTATGATACACAAAGTATTATTACAATTAGGCTTGTGGTGGCCAACTCTATTTCATGATGAAAAATAATGTACTAGAGCTTATGACATCTACTATTGCATAGGAAAACCAAACCATCAAGATAATATGCCTCTCATCCCCATCCTTGCCTAGGTGCCACTTGAAAAATGGGCCATTAACTTTGTTGGTCCTATTATGCCTATGGCAAGGTAGACAAGTACAAGGTAAATTATAGTTTCCATATATTAATTCACTAAATGGGACAAATTAGCACTGACCAAAGATTGTAAAACTACCAGCATAATAATATTTATCTAGGAAAATATCATTATTTTTTATGGATGCCCACTTATTTTGATTAATAATTGTGGTACACACTTCAACAAAATTATTCCAATCCTATTATTTTAATATATGATGGTACACCATAAAATAACACCCTACCATCCCCAATAAAATGGCATCATAGAGGTATTCAATAAAATATTAGGGATGTGCCTCACAAAAAAAATATTTGACATTTGTTGCATAGATTGGGATGACCATGTGTCATTAGTTATATGTGTCTATCATACTATGTACAAGAAACTAAATAAGGGTACACCATTTCAATTAGTTTTTGGGATAGATATTGTTTTACCTATGGAATTCCTAGTGACCTCATTATGCATCACACATATTGGTCAATTAGATGACCAAAAATACTTAAGTGCATGTTGAGAAGACTTGGAGTGCTTGGATGGGACACACACCCAAGCATGGTGGAGTTAACAAATAAAAAAGGCACACCAAAAGGTATATCATGATAAGCACATCAAGCACAAGGTATTTATAGAAGGTGAATTGGTCTTTCTATATGAATCTAATTACCTCAGGCACCCAGGTAATTTGTATATTCAATAGATGGGACCTTATATCATCCATAATATATTGGAGACTAGAAATTCAAAGATACATAAATTTATGAGTGAAATTATCCCTAGGAAATTTAATGACAATATATTAAAGTTATACAGCCACTAGGTTGGTGATTGTGTCATTTGATATTGAGTTTTTTGGTCATAAGTTGATTGCTTTATTTTGACCATAATAAAATTTGGCACAAGCTATATATTTTGTTATGGTTATTTATTTTATGTTGAGTGAATAAGCATGGCACTTTCATCGACATATGAGAAATCTTCTTGTACTTACATGTATAAATCTAGTCAGGTGATTTAAGCATGATCACTTTTTAATTTCCTAAGGCTAGACACCTAAGTTTTTGGGTACATGCAAAGTTTTCTAGGTTTTAAAAAGTATAAGTACAAATTGATGAAATAAGGTGCACAATTAATTCATGTAAAATACATAAAGATGAGACATTGAGGCTCTAGAAGACCAACACAAGGATTTGTATGGGGTAGGGAAGATCAAAGCAAGACATGAAAAAACATAGAGAAATCAACCAAGAAAGAGAGGTGCAATTGGAAAGAAGTGCATCACTAAAAAGAGAAGGAACTTAGGAGGATGAATCATGTGCATGTAAAGTACTATACCTAGGTTGTCATAAGAGTGGAAAAGTTCATGCTAAGTTGAACAAAGTGTAAGAGAATTACCATCACAATAGCTATCACCCACCTAGAGATTGGCAAGAAGTGATCATTTGAATTATCTACCACTTCATTGAATAAACCATTAGCAAATTTAATGTTACAATAGAAAAATCACAAAGATATATAATAAATGAGTAGTTAGCAATGGAGTTTAGTAGATTTCATGGGTTTAATGGATTTTAATAAATCCACATGATGCTAACCATAAATGCTTTAGATGAAAAATTATATAAAGGATTAGATGGTTGAGGTAGATGGGTTACTATCATTTTTAATAATTTTGAGTAGATCAAAGAGACAAAGTGATTAAAACCATAAAATACTACCAAAGAGAACCAATGATCCACAACCCCCACAAGAGAGAATGAAAGACCACAAACAAGATTGTGTTCCACTTTAAGTTGAAAAGGAGGTGAGTAGAGATAAATTGATAGAGAAAAAATGGAGTAAGAACTTTATAGAATGACTAGGCCACCATTAATGGGGTAGAAAGCTCAAGATTCAAATGTATAGTTGTATTTCCCATGACTATGAAGAAGTACCAAGCATGATTTTGGAATTTGGTAGAATCAACTAGCAATTTTATAATAGAAATAGGTTTAGTATGGGAAAGAAGAGGTGACTCACAAGTCCACCATATGAATAGAAGGATGTGAAGAAAGCATGGGCAATAAGAGAAGTAGCCATCATGAAACTAGATGCATAGATTGTGGAAGTCATGAGCATTATCAAAGTAGATCCATAAGTGAGTGCAAATCTTGGCTATAGAGAAATGAAATACCCCTAGAGGTCATGGTGGGGGAGAAGTGGGTGTCATTTTTAAACATGTGTAAATTAAATGACTACAAGCACTTAATGGGAAGTAGTATTCAAGAGTTAAACCAAGACTAGATGATAAACACATGGAAGAAGATAATGTCATGATCCACACTCTTTGATGTCCCCATCAAAGACAAATTTGTAACCATGAGTTCCATAAAACTATTTGAGCTACCAATCTTTGGTAATCCATAAGACTTGGGGTAATTCATCCTCTTACATGTACATAGAAATGATTTCTACTTCATAAGATGGTACATGAGGATCTTAGTGAGCCTCATTAGTAGAATCATAGGGATACCTAGCATAGGGGAAGATATTCATGAAATGATGGACTATGAGGTGAAGGTTGAAAGGGTCATAAATCTCCTAAGCTACAAGAAGTTATGGTTTGTGTTCCCCATCAAGGACATCAAAGACCCTATCACAAGAGTAATGATGCACCTTGTTAGTTTGAAACTATGCCCTAGAGGTCAATGGTTTGATATTATAAATACCTTCATATGCATTTACCACCACATGATGCAAGGTGTGAAATTAAACATATTCAAGTTCATTGCTGATGAGATACTCAAGAATGCATAAGAGTGATATCAAGCACGTGAAACTTTTGACGGGGTTATATGTTGAATCTAATAGTAATATCAAGATAAAAGTAGAATGAGGTTCCAATTTTTGTGCCCTAGATCCAAGGCCACCAAAGGTGAAGAATATGGCACTAATAGGATGGACATCTATCCCATCCATAGAGTGATAATAAATGGGAGGATATTTAACCTCTATTATGAAATAAATCCATGTAAGAAGGGTGTCAACCTTGAAAAGTATGATGATCACCCCTCATAATTTATGATGAAGGGAAGGTCATGATAAATCTATAGGAAAAGACACCCCAAATAAACTGGGGTGATAATCTAGAAGAAATCATGGAGTGCATTCAGTTAAAGATTGCCTCCAAGAAAATAATTGTGGCCCCACTCAAAAAAAGCACATGACCTTTGTGAAAGAGAGTGATTATTATAGCAAGAAGCACAAAAAAAAAGACCAAATGATGTATTAAATTACCTAATATAAATATTTTATATATGGAAGAAAGAGGCAACCCTTGTACCCATAATAGAGGAAGAAACTTAAGAAGAATGAACAAGGACCTATATCCTACTTATAGAAGAAGGAGAAGAGGATCTGAGCATCAAGAATGTGTAGGAAGCCCTAAAAATTAGCATGACTACCACACTTAAATAAACAAAGGAATTGGAAATCTGAAAAACCAATGAAAAAGCCTCCACATTGCCTCCACAAATATTCAAGGAGAAAAGTATGGCTTGGAAGAAAATGGGATTGACTGATGAGGGTATTAGTAAGGCATTGGTGCTTGAAGATAAGTGGATACTTGCTCAAGAAAAGTAATTATGAAAATTATAGAAAAGGGATTTGAAGGTTACCATAAGCACATGACCAATATTTTAAGTGGTCAATCAAGTGCGAAGTGACCCCACCAGGAAGGTAGAAAAAGTTGTGCAAGAGGCATGCCCAAGTAGTGAAGGGGTGAATAAATTAAAAAAAGGCAATACTAGCACTTTAAAATAACAAATACATATAGTAAAGGAACCCTAATAGTAATAAGGTGATACAAGCATCAAATGAATTACCCTAAATGTAAGTATTAAAAAACCCTAGGATGAAGAAGTAGACAAGGAGGAGAAGTATGATTAAGAAACCCGTAAGGATCAAAAAAGTGAGTCTTCTAAGGAGAGTGCCGAAGAAAGTGGTGGTACCAATGAAGAAGAGGAATTATAGATATAAAAGGTTGTCATTGATAAGGATGATAAAGATCTAAATATAAGGGAAAATTGTATAAGGGATGGGTGGATGAAGACCTATACATGTATGATACTATTCCCCCCTATGTTACCATAACCAGGACGTGCAAATAAATCTCATTTTTTAAGACCACCACATGGATGAGCCCTAATTTGAAGTGCCTAGAGTGGATACTTTGATCCTAAAAGAACCTAAAGAGGGGTAGGAATCTATCTTTATTAACCCTTATTCAATGAAACCAATCCAATCTGGGAATGAAATAATAATAATTACCACAAAAGTGGTGCACCAAAACATCATCAATGACAACAAGGTAAGGAATTGGAAAAATATCCTCAAGGAAGCCAAAGATGAGGCATAGACCAATAGTTCCAAGATGTAATAACTTTTTGAGCACATGGAGGTGGCCATTCCATCTCTTATTGTCAACATTAACACTTTAGACCTTTTAGAGGTAAACAAGATTTGTGTGTTGGTGGAATAGATTCTCCCTAGGTTAAAACCTGAGATGGTGCAAGAAGAAGACCCCAACATTACATTATAGAAAGAACTAGATGACAAGATCCAATAAGTAGAATAATTATTTATAAAATTTTAAGAGGGTATAGAGATAATATATGATATTTTATTAATCTTCTCTAACTAATCCTTAGTTATAGATAGATGCCTAATGTAGGTAAAAGAAGAGAAGGAGAAGATGATGGAAAAAGTGTACTAAATAAGAAAGTTAGAGTGAGCACAGATCATTGGTTTCATGAATTCGCTAATTAACTAGATCAAGGATCAAGATCATAAGTTAAAGACACTCTTATATGTTCTATAGACTAAGGCCTATGATTAAGGAGTGATCTTAGATGAGAGTATAGAAAAGGTGAAATCTAATGTCGAGGCTTTCCATAAAGATATAGAGAAAATGAATGTTCTTTCACTCACTACTACATCCATCAAGATAGATAACATCAAAAAAGATATCAAGCTCACCATTAAGGGATTTGAGGACTTTAACATCAAACTCAAGGAGAATTCACCCATGTTTTATGGTCTCAAAATTTTGAAAGCTAAGTCCAAGGGAAAACTAAAGTTTTTTTATGGGGTAGTGTCAGGGCCCTTAACCCATTAAGTAAAAACTTCATACCAACATGACATCCACCTAGGTGTAAGGTGATAATTTTGTCATATGTTTAGCCTTTAAGGAATTTTTTATTTAGCTTGAGGTTGTAGTGCATACCTTGTGCTAGTTGGAAGGTGGCTAATTACCCCTTAGATATTTAGGACATATTCAATGATTTGAGGATATTTGGTAGCTACAGTTTAGACTTTGTAGAGTCATGGAGCTGATAGTTATAATGAACAAGTTCTAGCCTAAACCTTGGTGTGTAAATTCCACCCTAGTGAAGATTCTCTTAAAGACTATTGAAGTAGATCGATCTAGAAGATATAAGGAGATGAATAATTACAATAGAAATTTGATGAAATAAATCCTTTGTATAGATTACTTCAACAACCATTAGACTTAGGAGTAGTATGGAAGCCATGAAGGCTCCATTTGTAAGTTCCCAAGCTCATCTGTAAGTCTCTAGATCATTAAGTATTATGAACTAAATATATAATCTATTATCAATTTTGATTAATGATGAAGATTGTTGCATTAAAATGTATTCTATTTGGTTTACTTATCCTTTTTAATTACTATATGTATGTAATGTTATACTTCTAATGGAAATATGTTAATTATAAATCATGATTTTTTAATGGTTTGAATCTTTAATGGAGTTCCTATAAAATTTTATGACATCATCATCATTTTACATTGAGAACGAGTATAGGTTTTGCACCAAGTATTCCTATCTTTGTTAGGATTGTGTCTATCATGAGTAGTTTGAGTGGAAGTATCCTTATGACCCCTTAATCACCTAGGTGATACCATATTATTCCATGAAAGGCTTTTAATTTTATATCTGCTTAAATATATTTTTCTAATTGCATAAGATCTCTAATTAAATCCTTGAGCCATGGAAAAAGTATCCCAACACAGCCTGTAATTCCTTCTCACTTGTGATTTGGGTGAGCACATAAGGCATATGCCTTCTATGGATTCATGCTGACACAACTAAGTCTTCAAATGTTGAATGTAAAGGTGATATCCTAGGATTTCACCTAGTCAAAGGAAACCAAGAACTGATTAATACAACATTTCTCTTTTTCTACAACATTTCATAACTTCTATATACAAAATTATGCTAGATAATTCATGACAAGTCATCAAATGCCCTCTTTTTTCATCTTTATTAGACAAATTTTAGATCATAGAACCACTTTAAACTCTATAAAAACCTTGAAATGAGACTTTACACTATGAACATGACACTTAACAACTCACTCCTCACATAAAATTTATGACACTATGATATCCAAGAAATTTTTTCAATTACAAGGGTTGGTATTTAACCTTAACAGGCCAAATTACCAACACTTCCATAGATCCCAAAATCATTATTTCATATAGTTCATACAATAAAAATTATTCACTAATATTTTACTATAGGATGGTATTGGGATACAATTTTTTTTCATCGCCTTGTAATAACACCATTTTTTGTTGGCTCATTTAGGCACTTATATTGATCAGTCATTGTGAGGCCAAGATGGGTTGATTAGGTTTGCAGTAAATCCTTTCATAAAATACCTTGAATTCAAAATCCATTGATATATATATATATATATATATTTAATGAGAGTGCTCATGTATATGATATATGAATTAATGATTCATTCTTCACCATCCTCAACTCTCCAAAATATGGGATTCACCACTCCCATGGCTTTAAGCAATTCATCCCTTTGAAATAATTATCCAATTTTTTTAAGTAATATATCTTTTATATTTATCTATTTTATATGTTTTTAAATTATTATTATATTGTAAACAATATGTGTTACAAGTATAAACATCATATTTTAGCCACATCTGTGTCTAAACTAGACTTCAGGTTGATTTCTACCAAATTATGAAAATTAAGCCTAGAAATAATTGAAACACTCAAATTCATTAGTAAATGGGATACAACTTCCCATAATCATGTCAAGGATTCCTTATTTAGTGTATTATCCTATATGCACCAATAACCTATTTTAGATTCTACACCAATCAAATTGTGACCTAGCAAATTAACAAATTGGCCTTTCAATCTATTAATGCAAAACACTAATAGTTCCTAAATGCCAAAAACCCTAAGTAAGATTAATTAAAAATAAAGTTCAATTAGATTCTTAAGTAAATATTCCAAGTTATATTAGGGAATTACATTTTCTATAAAGGTATTTTTTTATAAAGATGAGGTCAAAGTCAAAGGAATTAAAAATATCTTTTATAAATGCCTAAAATTCAAAGAAAAGGTGAGTCACATAACATAAATATCTTCTATGAGTTGTCAAGCCTCATAAATATTTTATATGATTTTTCAAACCTTCATAATTAATTTGACCCAACCCAAGGTTAATATAAACTTGATGAAGATTAATGTAGACATAACCAAGGTTAACACTAATCCTAACCACAATTAAAATTAGAGTTAGTTTTAAAAAGTATAAATGCAAGTGTCATTTCCCCTATCTAAACAAGATCTCAAGCCAAAGTTATAATGTTATATTGATTATGAATAAGCTTCACCAAGATAATTTAAGACAATCTAAGCCTGAAGTGGTCTTAGAGAAATGATTCCCAAATGGAAATTGCAATGACAAAGGTCTCTATTGCCCACAATTCAAGCATGAATATCCTTTATGCCGATGATTGAGCACTAGTTTGACAAGTGAGGTACCATAGTCTTGTGTTTTATCTTCTATTTATAATTTTGTTCATTATATTAAGCTCACCCAAGTACTTAGGTAAAAATAGTTTATATTTATACTGTATTGTTTGATTTGACTTCTATTTTGATTTAACTAACAAGAAACTAAATAAATTTGGCTCTTCAGATTCTTAATAATGCATAATGTCATGCCTAATGGGACCAAGTACCCTACATGGACCAAATGAGTGACATGGAACCTTTAAAATCCTTAAAAAGATCACTCAACTTTAACTTTTTAGTTTTATGACTTAATTTTCTAATATTTTATCTAACTACTAATCAACAACTTCCCACTTGCTAAATGGTGACTTTACCTTTTTTTAATTTTTATTTTGTGTTTGTTTATTTTTTAGGGAATGGTGAATTCACACCTAATTTTTAGTGACATAAAAAATGGAAACTTCATATAAAATGGTGACTTTGACATAAATAATGATATCTACCTATTGAATCATCCTCTGTGAAATTGATGACTTTGATATAAATAACATTTTTGACAAAAGAAAATGAAAAATTTTCTCCAATATTTTGAGAACTTCATCAGGTAATGTTTCTAATAAATTTAGAGAATTCACTTTATTTTTGGACATAAATGGTGAATTTGACTAACCTAATCAGTGACTTTATACTTGATAAATGGTGACTTCACCAAAAACAATTTTTTATTTTCTATTTACATAAGAAAATAGTTACTTTGCTTTATTTTAAAACTAGTGACTTTAGTTTGTGTAAAAAAAACCTGATAGCTTGAAAGTGAAGGTTGCTTATTGTCTAGCTATTTTGCATAAACACAAGTGAACCCCATAATTTTTTTTAGGAAACTAAGTTAAGAAAATGAGTTTTAAACACTGTAAAATTTCATTTAGACTTTTGTTTTGGTGATTAAAAATCACTTAACAACTTTTTTTTTGTATTTCAATCTTATAAGTGTAAACAATAAAGCCAAGGGGCCAAATTTCACTTCACATCTTGTTTAGTTCTCTAAAAATAACAACCTTATATTAGTTCTCCTAAGATATTTTAAATTTTTATTGTTCATTCTTACAAAGGTAATTAGTTTCCATTTCATAGATTAATTTATTTTTTGGCAAAATAAACTTCACATGTATGTTCTCCCCTTGATCCCTTTAGGGAACTTAGGTGATTAAAAGTGACTTATTTCTTGATTTTTTTGGTTGAGTTTAGAAAGGAAGAAAAATAGTTTATGATTTATCCAAGCTCTAAATGACTTGGGTGACCCATAAATAACTCAATTTTTTTTCCAATTTTTCATTTATTTCTTTTTCTGCATTGTCTTGTGAGTGGGAGTTCATAGCCTCCTCACAAGTTCTTTAAGGGAGTGTTGACCTTGGGTTTCATATCCAAACATCATTCTAACTCAATTAAATGGTGGGGTATATAAATTTTATATGTGATACTAGAATTTAATAATGGTTGAGTGGTTATTCTGATAATTCTAATGAAAACTTGAATCAGTTCACACTAAACATTAGACTTCACTAAGCAATACATGAATGAAGTCATTGTGTAAAGGACTAGAGATTTGCATAACAATATAGTGAGTTTGAATATAATTGATTTGATTTTCCCTTATGTTATCCACACTTTGGAACATTTAGATAGAGTCAAAAATTATATATTTTAGCAAACCCAACTTTGTAATGAAATATCTTACCAAATGTTGAGTTCTTCCTCTCTAAGTTACTTGATGCATACCAATTTTTGGGAGATGTAAGGAGGATTATAAAAATATACCTAACTTCATTATTTAATTTTTGGATTAACACTTAATTACTTTTGATACTATTATATCAATGGAAATTTTGGTAGAAGCTATGCACACCTTATCAGTTTTTGGGTAGGAAGTACACGTTGGTGTTTTTTCTATTTATTTTACTAGCATTTATTTTTGTGACTATAATTTTTTGTGTACCAAAGTCAAAATAAGTCAAAACCTTGAAAATAAGACACATGTTAAAACCATTTTGAGATAATATATATTACACTACTGAAATCACTCAAATATTTTGCCTTACAAAAAAATTACATAAACCACTTTTATATCTCTTGTTCAAAGGAGTGTTGTCATGTTACCAATTTTAATACAAAACACTTTTTTTTTTTAAAACTAATTCAAAAACTATTTGTGTAACTATTTTCCATATAGTGTACTTATGCTACCCATTTGAGTATAGCCCATTGTTCATTTGAAAATCCAAGTCTTTCAAAATCTCATTCAAAATCTATTTTTTTAAAGTTCAAATCTAAAATTATTGGTTTACACTTGAGTCTTGCTTAAAACTTGGGCTTGAGTGGTTCACCTTTTTATATTTATATTGTGTAACTTTTATGGGTTTTTATTTTTATTTTTAAAAACCTTTACCTCTATAGAGACCAAGTTTCCTTTTACCACATTTTTTCTTATTTCCAAGTTTCTATTTTAAACCAAGTGTATCATTTGTTTCAAATTAGAATCCTTAGTTTTGAAAGTGTTTCATAAGTTAATGTTCCTATATTAAATTTGTTTTCAAATACTTAACCCAAATTTTTTTTGTGTCAATATCTATTTCACATGTCTCAATCGAGTTTATTTTCAAAATCCTATCCCATATTTGTTTTTAAGAATAATTTCACTTAAACTTAGACCAAGTTTTTTTCCATGTCTAAATTGACCATGTTTAAACCCAAAACTTTTCTAAATATCAAGTATTTCAACCAAATTGTACCATCATGACATGATAGGGTTTTTTTTAACCCGCATTCCAACCCAATTAGGGTCATTTTAGGCCCCTTTTAGACCATGATAATCAAGTGAAATTTTACCTAGACCTAGACCAAGTCCATTATATAACCAAGACAAAGTTTGACACCATTTTTATAGATAAATACCACTCTCTTTGGGATAATTACTAAGTGAAACCATGTCAATTATCATATTCCAAAACCACCACTATTTAGGCCAATTAAAGTACTAAGTTTTCCCTTTTAGGGCTAATTTATTTGATAACAACACTCGATCCCTTACTTATATTGGTAATATTCATTTGGACTATGTTAGCAACAAAGATCCATAATGCCCAAGGATTACCATTTCAAACCCTCATTTCTTGACCTATGTTAGAAATTAGGCTCTACAATTCCCAATGGTTACCATTCTAGGACCTCCTCCTTTGGCATACATTAGTAACCAAAATCCATAGTGCATAAGGATTATCATTCGAAACCCTCATTTCTATCTAATTTTTTATTTTTATTAAGTGTGAAGAGAAGAAACTAATTAAGAAGGGTGTGTAAAAAAATACCTACTAAATGCATGCATGTTGAATCCAAAATTTGTGATAACTCCTCTTTGGCTACAGAATAATGAACTGTAATAAGAAATAACTACCACAAAACTTATTGGTTAGACAAGTAGTTAGGTGGATTGCCTAGCATGAGCTAGATCCTAGAATTGAAAGTTTTCTAAGAGGCTGTCAATCCACCTTATTTTAACACTTAAATTTGTGAATAAAAAAGAAAGATACTTGAATTTAAAATAAAAAATAAATGAAACTTAAAATAAGTAAATAACAAAAAATAACCAAATTAAGATAAGAAAGTTAACTACTTTTAAAACAATGACTAAATAAATCAACTAATGATTAAAATTAGTCAAAGCAAGGTTATGGTTTTGGTTTGGAAATTTAACAAGGGATTAAAGAAAGGTGGTTTGGTTGGTTGATAAATGATTAAGGTAATATAAAGGTAAACATTAAGATGTGATAATTGGGTGACTAGTTGATGAGGTAATAAGGTAAGTAGTTAAGATGGAAAAAGGGGAAGAGGATAAGGAAGGTAAAAGTGTCAAAGGTGTGAATGGATAAAATAAGGAAAGGGAGAAAATGGATTGAGATAATGAAATGGAAAAGAGAGGAAATGGATAAGTGGGGATGAAGATATTAAAAATCCAAGGGAATGATAAGATAAAATTGAAGAAATAAAATCAAATGTTACCTTCCAAGCTTGAAGAAGAATGATATTATTGAGGATGACTTTAGGCAATTTCGATAGAGATTTCTTTCTTTGAATTATTTTCCTCCAAGATGTGGATGACATCCAAAATGATGGCCTCCTTCAAATACCTAAAATAATATGTTAATAACCAAATACTAACTTCCAAATTAACCTTGGGTGAAGGAGATGGGGTATTTATAACATTTGTTGACAATAACCATGACAAAAGAGGGAATAGTAGAAGTATGGTGCCATTTCCCATGTGGTGCATGAATTAGTCAAAATATGTTGGTGGTGGAGTCTCCTCTTGATCATGGGTCTCCCATTTGAGTTGGTGTGTCTGCCACCTTGCACATGAGTCTAATTTTGATTTGGAATCATGCACATGGTTTTAAATGAGGATAAAATATTTTTCACCACCCTTTATTATCTTCATCCAAGCACTCAAAGTGATATCATGCAAAATGTGGCACCATTTTCTATGTGGGTTCATGAATGAGTCAAAAGATGATGGTGGTGAGATTCCCACCTTGATCATGGGTCTCCTATTTGGGTTAAAAAGTCAAAAATTGGTGGATATAGTTATATTTGTCAAATCACTAAAGAGGTGGGTATCCCATTTTGAAGGCAATTTTCATGTGTGAAGACAAAATATATGTTGAATGATGGCCCCTTAAGGGGAAATTTGGCATATTTCAAGGGGGTACCCTAGTGATGCTTAAATGAGGTCACTAAGAACCTTGAAAAAAGGTCTTAAGTGGGTTTGATGTACCATATCAAGCCACCTTTATTCTAAGCCATGTCGCTTACCATATCACCTCCCAGATTACCTTTCATGTCACTTCCCATGTCATCATGAATAGTGATAGTGAGTCCCATAGTGAATAGTGCTTTTAAATAATATTTTTGAATATTACTATGTGAATAGGAGAATAGTGAATTGGTTAGGTTAAGAGGGGTTGGTTAAGGGTCGAAAAGGTTTAGGGGGTCTTTAGGGGATCTTGAGGCATTTATTCATCAAAAACTATAGTTGTGACATTTTTTAGTGTCTATATTTTAACCCTTTTTATTATGTGGCTTTGAATTAATAAGATACCAAAAAAAGAATAACTTGGTCAAAGGTTAAGGTACCTTGAGTATGGGAGGAGGTGTCCCCCCCTCAAACTGAGAGTCAATGAGGAAAGGTTGAATAAGGTGTAGGTTTGATAAGTAGTTGGTGGGGAAGCACTAGGTAGTCCCACATGGTAGTTGGGAATGTGAAATTCTAATGGGTTCATAAATTTCATCTAAGCATGATAGTAAAGATTTCAAAAATACTAAAGCTACCAATGTTGATAAAAATAAGGTTAGGTTCTATATAGACATACAATAGGGTAATCGGTCCATAATGTTAGTCACAGTTGATCAGATTAAGCTTTTCAAGTCATCTAGATAAGGTGAGTATTGTTTAGAAATATCTAGGGTAAGGTCAGTGTAAACCATGCAAAAAGGTCAAGTCAAAAATGACCAATGTTGAGGTGGACATGGGAAAGTGGGTTGGTTGGTTGGAATGGGTGGTCAAGAAGACTCCATATGCACTAGGCAAGTGGATTTTGCCTACATAGTTCCATGGTCATAATATCTAAAATGAAATTTAGGCCTAATGTAGTTCTTCTAAGGTGATGAGTGTTAGTTAACTTGGTTTCCCCAATTTGATGTATCATGCAGTTAGGTCTAGTTGAAGGATGTTAGATAAATGGAAGTTCTAAAGGGTGTATAAGATGGCTATCAAATAGTTGTCTGATTGGTTTGGTAGAAATGATGGATGAGATTACCTAGGATGCAATTAGATTATTACTTCAAATATGAAAAATGAATCTATATCCATGGATAAGTAGGTTTAAGCATGAAATTAATACCACCATTCTTAAAAAAAGGGATAAATATGCTTTACAAAGCTTTATAAAATATGGGACTACTCAAATTGTCATGGTGACCCGATGATTTCTTTCATCACCATCCAAATAAGCCAACATTGTGCACACTCCACAACTATGTTTTTAACAAGCTATGGAAAGGTATTATTCAATGATTTAGGGAATCAAAGTAGCAGAGTGGGTAAATTAAAAGTGGTGAAGATTCAAACCCTTGACCCTTGAGCTAGTGATGCCCCAAAATAAGTAAGCATTAAGTTTTGAGGGAATTTAGAGAAAGACTTTAAGGGGTTTTGGAATATGGAGTGAGGTAAATAATAATAATATTAATTAAATGAGGGAGTAGGCTGAAATAGGAAGGAAAACAAATGGTATAAATGGAAAATTGAGAGGAAAAATAGAAGAAGAATGTATGAAGGTAGACAGATTAATGAGTTAAAAAGGAAGGTGGGAAAAATAGGTCTAAAAGATACCAAGGAGGAAAATAGTTTGGTATAAAAGGTGACTCTAATAAAATGTTATTGGGTGGAATGCAATTAAATATTAGGTCTATTATAGTGCATAGGAAGATGTAGGTTGGGTAGGGAGAATCAAGGGCAATTATTAGTTAGGAGGTAGGTCATGTGAGAGGGTATAGCTAGCATCTAC
Organism: Torreya grandis; assembly: GCA_037957365.1. NCBI lineage: Eukaryota > Viridiplantae > Streptophyta > Pinopsida > Cupressales > Taxaceae > Torreya > Torreya grandis. Next base: position 80,132 of record JARHVA010001391.1, on the reverse strand, counting down.
ATGCATATACCTAAAATATTCCATTTCAAAGTGGTTTTAGTTTTTATTATAATATATCTAAAGGTCATAGCAAAAGGGGTTTGAAATAGGAAAGACTAGAAAAAATGGGGATGGAATCTACATCTTAATAGCTGATGGTGATCATGCTTGTGTGTGGGTCATATGAGCTTATGGATGTGGTTAATTATGTTATAGAGTCATAAGATTGGTATATATCTCACTTTAAACCAAAATCAAATGGAAGACATTCATGGCCATAACATGATATATGTTGTTATCATATAAGCTCAAAATGGGTATAGGGTTTAAAAGGGAAAAGGTGATAGGTAGGGTGAAGGGAGTAGCTAAAGAGGGACAAAAAATAGGATCTAGGATGAATAATTAAAGGAATAAAGAGATGCTCTTGAAGTAATGAACCTAACTATATTTCATGAATTAAAGAAAGGGCATGGAAGACAAAAAGAAGTAGACAAGGATATGGATGTAGAAGTGGTTCAACTAGTGACCACACTTTGAAGAGGTGGACGTTGAATGGGAGAAAATAAAGGGGACCCAATAAGGAATGAGGTGAAGGTAGACTAGGAGATGGATGAAGAGATAGGTGAATAAAAAAATGATGTTTCATATAAATATGAAGGTGGAAAAGGATGGAAGGAGATTGGAATGGACATATAGGAGGAAAAAAGAAGGTTGAGAAGAATAAATAATGTCCTTAAGATGATACAAATGAAATAAAATGGATGAACGAGAGAGGATGGTAGAAAAAAATGAAAGGGAATGAGATGAAATAAAGGATGAAGTTTATGGATGATTAGAAGAAAAAGGAATAATTGAAGTAGGGATATAAAGCATGGATAATCACACAAATGCAAAATACAAGTGAGTATCGAGATGGAAAGATGAAAAGGGGAATGCAAAAGGCAAAAGGCAAAAACTAATAAGAAGAAAAGGGGTGATTATGGAAGGATTCTCAAAGGATAAATACCCAAGTAGAAACTAGTTGTGGAGGAAAAAAAGAAGACGAAAGGGATGAAAGGATGAAAATAAAGCAACCAAGAAGAATGTAAAATAGGAAAGGTGGGAAGAGTGATGAAACGATGGAGAATGGTGGTACACATAAATAAAAAGTGCAGCAACAAAAGAAATAAAAATATTGAAAGATGCACAATATGATGTATAATTGGTAAGGAAACAAGAGTGATGAAGAGGGTGTGACAAATTGCCAAGGACAAGGGTAAATGATGAGGATGGAAAAAAAGACAAAGGAGATAGGGGAAAGGTTGGTAAAAAGTGGAGAGAGAGAGAGGAAAAAAATACAAAAAGTGGGTGGGGAATCAAGAAATGAATCATGCATAAGGAAAGGTGTAAATGAGGCCAACAAATTAGAGTAGGTGGTGGATTTATGGGAGATAATAGGGGATAATGAGGAAGGCTATCAATCCTTATATTAAAAGAGATTGATAAGCTGTAAAAGTGGTTAAAAGAGATTGACAAGCTAAAGGGAGGGAAATGGTGAGGTGATAGGTAGAGGGGTGGAGGAAAATATATTAGGTGAGAAGGAAAAATAAATTAAAGGATGTATCCAAGTTGAACTTAGTAAATGAGTGCTTCCTACATAGTCCAAAAAGACCTTAGGCCAATATAGTTCTCATAGTAATGGGGAAAAAAATGAAGAGTAATTATTTGTTAAAATATAAGGATGATAGGAAGAATCCAAAGCTTCTCTGATAGAGGATGCTTGAAATAGAAGTTAATGAGAAGGAAAATGGAAGGCTAATTAGTTTTTAGTGGTTCAAGTGCATTTAGAAGTCAAGAAATGCCTACATAGTCGATGGACATCATGACAATGTAGTTCAACTAGTGTTGGAAAATGGTGCTCAAATTGGCTACCCCAATTTTATCAACCACATGGGTTGGTTTGGGTTGATGGAGAAGGTTTTTCAAAATAGAGGTTTTTGTGAAGGTGAAGGTGATGGTGATGGTAAAGGTGCATGGTGTAGATTGGTGAATAGTTACCATAATGATCCCACATTTAGTAGTATGAGAGAAATGGATGGGCAAGGTAGGATAAATTAGAAGGGAACATAATGCTAAGCACAAAAAATGACCTTAAATGGAGATAATAAAAAGAAAAGGTTTTGTAAGGAGGTTTCAATTTATAAAATTGTGCAAATTTATAATCATAGTGATAGAAGTTATCAATACAAGCTGAGTTATTTTCTATCAGGATCTATATAGTTGGTTTGGAAAAAGTTCATCATCACTACAAGTTGAGTTTTATGGGTAGTAGTAAAGTGATGACCTATATAGATTTTATAAAGGTATAGTAGATTCCACATGTTAGAAATGTAGTAGTGTGGTGAGGGATAGAGGATGGACTATGCCTATCATAGGAGCTGCATAGCCATGTTGGGAAAACATTGTCCATGTCTACATCCTCTATCCCAATACCCCAGAACCAATGAATTATTGGTTATACTAGGTTGGGCCTAGCCAAAAAGAAGATATGTGGCCCAATACATTGGTTATACAATTGGAAAAGGTGATTTTTCCACTATTATGGATGAAATTTTAGCTGGCACAAAATAAAAGACTGCCATGTTTGAGCAGACATTGCCAATGGTTGGGGTCTGACATTCAGATCCTATGGTAATGGGATAGTAGTAATAGGATGGTATAGGGGATAAGAAGGTGAATTTATTTTTGTGAATTTGTGGTGGTTTACATTTTATGGAAGAGTTTCTATAGTGACAAGGATTTAAAAATTGCCATTACTATCAATAGTGGTAGTTTTAGAGGCATGACCATTATAGTGGTACATGGATAGAAGCCAATTTAAATCAACCAAGGTAAAGGTGAAAATGATCAATCCCACAAATATTTCAAGATGAAAAATAATTAGAGACATTAAATGTAGATTGGATGACAAGGGTGACAAAGGGAAATCATGATGGTGGATAATAACTTTTTTAAATGGCTAAGAGGACCAAGGGGTATGTTTCTAAACAAAAACGAGAGTATACATGACCATTTTAAGTGGGAAGACTATTCAATGGAATCAATTCCATCATATGACCTTCCCTATTGGTGTAATGAATAATCATGTGAGTGAGAAAGAATATTTAGGTATTCTATTTAAAGAATCATGATAAGGATGAATGCCTATCATTGAGTTATTTAGTTTTGAAATTTATAGAGAGTGCAAATAACTACACAAGGTTAAAGATTGAAAACAATAAGAATAATAGTGGAGATAATAACTAACCTTTGTGACGAAAAATAATCAATATGGTAAATGCATGGATCTATTAGATACTAAAACATGTAATGGTGACAATGGACGTACTTTTAGATCAACAATAAGAGGAAAGGCACCCATGGCTTGAGCTTGAGCCTAAACTCTTACCTATACAATAATAAAGAAGGAAATAATTTCATTGTGCAAGATGAAAGGCTAGGGAACATGAATGTTTACCTATCTATGAAGGTAACCCTCATTATCCAAGGGGATGTGTGCTAATGCAACAACTAGTGGTACCTATATGAGCAGAACAACCAAAATAGGGGATCTAATGGTTGTGTTAGGCAAGAAAGGTGAAAGGCATAGAGTGGAATATGATTCTCATCTTATGGGATTGAATTTAGAAGAGAATAATAGATTACACCCTTTAGTAACTACTATGATAGGGAATGTTATAGATGTCAGTTTAGGGAGAAATCAAGTAGAAGGATGGCTAAACACAAATCTAGTCACTAGACATTCAACCTAGTGTCTAGGTAGGAAAATAATGTATGTAGGGGCCTTAGGTGAAGTGTGGATAGTCTGATAACTTTATATGTGTCATGCGACTCCTTACATCCTAAATAAAATATTACATAGTTTGTTGTAAACATATACAAAATGTGTTGGATGTCACTGGTTGAATTTTATCAGTCTTAAGGTTGTGTGCATACTTATGAATGTTTTGGTTATGGTTATGATTGGTATTGTTATGGTTTTTATAATATTTCTTAATATAAAAAATAATGATTATTATTTTTGTAATATTGGATGGTTAAATTCCTAATGAAAACATTAAACAAGCATATTAAGATAAAAATAGGGATTGATGCTTTATTTTTGATAAGGACTAAAAATAGACCTGAAGTGTTATCATCTTAATGAATATAAACCCTTCAAATTATGTGCATGAGTGTTGTGTGATGACAAAAAAAGGTTTCTTGATCACAGGGTGTCAAGTAAGCTCTAAATCCCTTGATTTACAAATAGTCTAAAGGGAAGATGGGTGATAGGTGGTGTGAAGGGTAATGAGTGATATGTATTATAACCTCATGTGAATTATTTTTCCCCTTCTACAGGTGGCCTAATAATGATAATATTCAAGTCCATGTTGTATGCTAGATGTACTCTAATCAATGTAAGAAGTCTACATATGAAATTTGATTATGGCTTCCAACTTATTATGATACTTGAAAGCCAATTATGGATTTATATTATTGTAAAATGATGAATGGTGACAAGGATTTTGGAATTGGAAGGATGAGAAGGGATTTGGGAATCAGGGCAAGCCATCGTATCTAAAAATTTATTGGTAGATCAAGGAATAGACTAGACTAGGTAATGCTTGAATGATACTAAGAGTTTGTCAACTAAAATTTTATATTTTTGCAATACATCATTCTTACATTGATATAGTCTATTGACCTAGTTGACCATGAGCTAGGAATCACCAAAGACATGAAATTTCTTAATTCCCAAGGATAGATCAATTTAGAGACCTATCATTAGGGCTTCATACTCAACCATATTATTGGTACATTCAAAGTTAAGTTTTAAGGAAAGAGGAAGGTGTTCACCATCGAGGGGACTGCACATAACTATGGCACCCCCTCTTTGTTGGCACTTTGAGTCATCGAAGAACATGGTAATTTGGTAGGTTATGTCATCATATTGAAAAAGAGTCATGATAGACTCATTTGAAAAGGCAAGAGGAGGTGGTTGGTTATTTGGTAAAGGATATTTTGCCAATTGGTTGATAATGACCTACCCGTTAATCAACTTTTATTAGAAGAATTCAAGGTCAAATTTGGTTAAGAGAATGAGCAACATAGCCATATGTTGATTTTGGTATGGTTTAGAGTGCATGTACTTGAGTGGATCAATATTAGTGATGTCATAGGTTTTATGTTTAAGAAGGTAGTGATGAAGTTTGGTAGCCATAAAGATTAATGCTACATAGATTTTCTCAGTATGTGTATACTAAGTTTTATATGCTAAAATCATTTAGCTAACATAATATACAACTTTCTCTTTCTCTTTCCTTGTATTTGGGTTTTGGGTCCCTTCAAAACCTATTTTTACCTTCATCTAAAACATAGTATACAACTTTATCTTTGTGTTTTTCATCTCGGTGAGCCAACATTGCCCATAGGGAATGGTCAGTGATAGAGATATATAGGTAAAAGGGGTGGTCATCTTTAGGAGGGATGAGGATAGGTGGTGACAAAAGGTAATATTTGAGTGAATCAAAGGCCTTTTGACAATAGCTATTCCATTTGAAAAAGACATCCTTCTTCAAAAGGTGATGGAAAGTTTGGCACTGATCTAAAAGTTGGGAAATGAAATGGTGAATAGATTAAAGTTTTCCCTACATGTTATGGAGCTGCTTAAGGTATGTTAGAAGAGGAATGTCCGAAATTGATCTGACTTTAGCAGGGTCTATTTTGATTCTATGAAGAGAGATGATAAAGCTAAGAATATTTCCTGAAAGTACCATAAAAATGTATTTTTTGGGATTAAGGTGAACATGATAATAGATAAGGCATTCAAATATGATCATAAGAATAGTCAAGTGATCTTTTCAAAGTTTGGATTTCTCAAGAAGGTCATCCACCTAGTCTTCTACAATCTTATGGATGATATCATGGAAGATATAAGTCATGGCACATTGATAGGTTACACCAATTTTCTTTAACCTAAAATACATGACTCTATAGTAAAAATTTACCTAAGGGGTGGTAAAGGTAGTTTTATGATGAATTTTAAGAGCAATAAACATTTGATTATAATCCAAAAACCCATCCATGACAGATAAAATCTCATGGTCAAATTTGAGATCAACAAGCTGGTCAATGTTAGGTAGAGTAAATTCATCCTTGGGTTAGGTGAGGTTAAGGTCACGAAAGTCCACACAAATGCATAAATCTCTAGTGGCTTTGGTGATTGGTATGATATTTGAGACTCATTAGAGGTAGTCAATAGGTTGAATGAATTTTACAGATAGGAGATGTTGAAGATCTTATTGTATGAGAAAGGATATGTGAGGATGCATGCATTGAAGTTTATGTTTAATAGGCTTGGAATCATGATGAATGATTATGCTATGGGTAGTAATGGTGGGGTCAATCCCAACCATATCACTATAAGACCAAGAGAATGTTATGCTATGGTCTAGGAGGAAAGAGGAGAAGTCCTAAAGTTCCTCAGCATTTAGTGATTAGCCTAATTTGATAATGCAGGTGTTGTCTAGAGTGCCCAAATTGATATTCATGGTAGATTCATTTGATATGGTCGAGGCCTTAAGAAGAAGGGATTTATGGATAGAAGAATCCCCCACATTGAGGTAGGTAAGAATGGAATCATCATCTTGATGTTGGATGGTGTTGATGGTATGAGAATTGTTCTCTACCATTTTAGGGTGTATGAGGGGAAGGACTTTCATTTGGCCACCCTTTTGGTAGATGAGAGGGCCCAATCTAATGATATTGACTAGAAAAAAAGTTAAGGATGATGTCAAGATATTTAGGTAGGGAAAGTGGTTGAGTTGGTGAGGATGGGATATCTTCCTCCATGGTGGAAATGGGTTTGGGTAAATTGGTGGGTTCTTCAGGTGGTTCATATCCAATGCCAAATGACTCATGAGGTTGCAATGTTTTGATATTGGGTAACTCATGAGGCCCTTGTTTATAGTCACTAAGGCCAAATCCTTTCCAAACTTAGTGAAATATATTTTAATAAGATAAAAAACATTAGAGGTAAATGGTTGGATGGATGAAGTAGTGGTAGGGGCTAGAAGTGGCTGATCAAGTCCCCCATAAATGAAATTTGTTTAATCATTAGGGAGCCCAAAGGGGATGATGGTTCCCATGTTAGGGTTGAAATAAGGGTAATATATGAGATTCCCATATTCTTGGGGAGTAGAGAATGCATCCAAAGATAAGATTCTATATTCCCTGAGTGAAAGTTGTTATAATTTGGTGTCCATGGGGTTTTCTATAGGAATTTTGAAAGAAGAGATAGAAGAGCTAGTATAAGCTTCATTGACATTTGGTGTGAAAGTGTCATAGGTTTTGGTTGGTGGGGTTGTGTCATTAGTAAATGGTTGTGAGGTGGATGAAGGAGGAAGAAGGATGTCATTATGTAATTATGTCATATTGCAAGATGTGAAAGGACTAGGATTAGCCTAGGTAGCCACAACTTTCCCTTCATGCTAAAATTTGACACATCAATGTAAGGTGGAAGGGACATAACTCATGGCATAAATCCAAGGGTACCTAAGTAAAACATTGTATTGGAATTATCCTTAAACAACATAAAAAAGTTCAATAATGGTATGGGGGTCTACACATATATGGAGGAAAAATGTGTCTAATGTAGTAGCCATGGTATCATTGAAAGAATAAAGGACCACTATGCTTTTAGACATGATGTTTTTGGGTAAGTGAAACTAGTCATAGGTGTGGGAGGAGATAATATTGATGTTAGCTCCTTTATCAATTATCACCCTTTTGATGTGGGTTTGATTAATGTATGCCATAATGAAGAGAGTGTATTGGGATCCACTAGATGAATAGAAGGTAGTTTTGAATCTTTGAAAGTGATAAGGATAGAAGTTTGAAGGGAAACAACAAAGGAAGCTAGAGGTTGAGGGTCATTGGGTTGGACCTTGATGGATTGCAAGGATTTTATGAGTGCTTGGTAGTGATGGGGAGAGGTAGAGACTAACTCATACAAGCTCATTTTTGCTAGAGTTTGGTGAAGCTTCTTGAGGATATATTTTTAGATGTATATTACATATGGGTTAGGGTATGGAGGGTTAGATGGAGAGGCACATATGATAGACACCTTGGGTTTGTTTGAAGATAGAGATGTTTTGATATTTTTTGCGTGGGATTTTGAAAAGGCAAAAGTCCAAAGAATGGATGTCTTAGCCTTTCCTTTATCCTTATATTGGGCCTAAGATTAGGTAACCATGTGAATAGTGTGGATAATTGGGTTTTCTCGATTAGGTGGTTGTTTTGGTTCCTCCTCTTTACTTTTGGGTGAGACGAAGATTGGATGGGTTGAGTTGGTGGTTGGATTGGAAATGGGGATGAAGGACGTTTATCTAATAATATATCATCTTCATATAAGATATGAACAAGTACTTGAATAGATTTATATTTTTCTATGTCATGTCTTAGTGCCTTACAGTATGCACATATCAAGTTATCATTGAACCAAGAGGGTTTAGTATGTGAATGGTCAAAGGGTTTTATGGGTGGTAAGATCAAGGAAAAAGTTTATAATAACCACTAGAGAATGGTTAAATAATGTTTGGCTAAAGGTGGTAAAGTTTTAGTGGTTTTTATTTTGGATGTTAAAGTAGAAGGTTGTGTAGACATATATTTGGTGGTAGGTGTCCTGGGCAAATGGATACACTTGGTTGATGATTTTGGTTTAGGCAAGATGGTTGATGAGTTAGAGGTAGAGAAGGGCAAGGTACGTAACTTAGGAACTATTGGTGTAGTGAGGAAAGGTGTCTTAGAAAGAAAGTATGAAAGTGTGACCAATAAACATGGTGGGGTTTGGGTAAAAATGATTGATTTCATGTTCAAGGTAGAGGTATGAGGACCCAAAATGTAGGGAAAGGTTGAGGGAGGTAAAATTTAGGGTTTTGGGCCTTTTAGTGGTTTTACTTTTTTGGTTTTTTTAGTTGGTTTTGGAGGGGATTTGGTCACTTTAGTTTCCTTGGTGGGTTTAGGTGTTTGAGGGTCAATTAATTTGGAAGAGGTTTTGGTTGGGTGGGTGGAGGTTTTAGTTGGTTTATCAGGGCTAGGTTGGTATGCTAAAGAAGGGGTTAAAAGTTATAGTTTGGTTACCTTACCTTTGTCTTAACCTCTGATAGAAGGTTCCAAAATTAGAAGTTAGGTGGATAAAGTCATATTCTCTTGTGAGATAGCTTCCAAAGAGGGGTTGGATGGTTCTCCAATAAGGGAGGTAGGTGTCATATCCTATAATGGAGGTGTGGGTACAGTGGCTTCCTTTGTTTGGGTGTTCAAAGGAATAAAAGGTAGTTTTTTTCCTTCCATTATGGAAATGGGGAAGGAGGTGGTTAAGGTAATGTTTTCTTCAACAATGGTTTCATCAGTAAACACATTAATAGTATGTGCTTCATGAGATGGGTCTAGTTTATTGTCATGGTAATGGGTAGAAGGAGCATGATTAGGAAAAGGCTTTCAAAATATGTCAAGCGCTTGGTTCAGTGGTGCATTAGGATTGTCCAACATAAGCTCCCCCTTGTCAATGAGGGATTAGACAAGGTATTTGAAGGTGTTTTACTTATTGATGCCATGTCCTATGACTTAGTGAAAGGTGCAATGGTCATTCTCATTATACCAACCCAATATGGAGTAATACGCATCAAACTATTATGGTAGTTTAAATGGTGGAAGTTGGATGATATTGGCTTTAGTTAACTTTTCTAAAATAGAAGGGTATGGATCCCCAAGTGGAGTTAATTACTTATGATTATTCCAAGTTTGGTTCCTTTGGTTTTGGTTTGAATAATTAGAGGAGTCAAAGGTTTAGTTTCTTGGGTTCTGTTGGTTGGTAGATGGTGGTGTGTGGCTTTGAGGACAATGGAATTGGTGGTTACATTTTTTTTAGTGTTGGGATTTGATTTGGTTGTCTAGTTTGGAAGAAAAGGGCTCATGGGGTTTGTAATTTGAGTTTTTTATCTTCAACTTTAACCTTACTTCATCAATAGATATGTTGTATAGTTTATGAGCCATGGTAAAAGCTTCATCAAAGGTATGAAAGCTTTGGACACACAATGTGGATGAGATATGTTTTGTGCATACCCAAGCGAATATCTTTATAAGCTCAAGTTGAGGAAATAAAAAGGAAAGTTGGTTGATTAGGCTCCTCCAATGAGCCATAAATTGATAATAGATTAATCTTAAAATTGATAAATGGAGTAGAGGTTAGTAATAGAAACTTTCATGTATATATTGATCAAAAAGTGATCTAATAAGTTTTGGGATAATTGGGTGAAAGAGAGGATGGAATGTTTGGGTATGGCACTATACCAATCTAATGTTGGTCTAGATAATGACATAGGAAAGGTACAAAGGAGAAGAGAATTATTATGAGTAATCAAGTAACATGAATGCCTAAATGCTATTAAATATTATTGAGGATCATCTTTATTGTTAAACTTGGTAAATTTTTGAAGTTCTCACTGGGCTAGATAAGGTCTAATGGGGACCGATGGGTGAATAGTCTCATTTAAAATTTGATCATAAGATAAGATATTATGTGCTCCAAATAGGGATGATTAAAGGGTAGTCATCTTGTCCATGATCAACTTCATGAAGTCTTCTTGAGGTTGTTGGGATGTGTAGTTATATGGTATGTTTTGTTAAGGTTAGGTAATGTGCAAAAAGCTAGTAGATGGTTGAGATGACTCCACATATTGGTATGTGGTATTTAGAGGTTGGGTGGAAGATATATATTGGTATGTGGATGTTAATGGATAGATAGAGGCAAGTGGTTGTATAGTGGGCATATTCCCTTGTGGGTTATCAAGATAGCTATAGGTTGCATGTTGGGTCAGAGTGGTGATTAGGTTAGTGGTTAATGGAAGGGTGGTGACTCTCGTGTTGATTGGTGATAACATGGAGGGCATGGACACCACAAGGCTTAGAAGTGGAGTAGTGTTTGATGGGTTGGAGATAACTAGAGGAGGATGGGTAGTGTTAGAGATATGCACTCCTATTACAAGGGAGTGATTAGTAAGAAGTATAAGGCCAGTGGTAGTTTGGGTTGGTGGGTTAGTTTCAAGGGAGTGTTTGGTTGATGATAACATTTGGGAAACTAAAATTTGAGTAGTTCCCATGGTAACAGAGATATTCCACATGAGGTGGAGAGGTATGCCGAAAGGAATATCTATGGGTGGGGTCAAAAATATGATTGGTAAGACATGCTTCTTAGGTAATGTTGCAAGGTTGTATGATTATTGTTTAGGAAAGTGACAAAATCTGCATCTCCTAAGACTACCTGAGTAGGAATTCTTAGAGAGTGAGGGGAGTCTATGGGTTTCAAAATGTGTTTCATGGATGAATAGGTGTAAGTTGGTGATGGTTGATTTGGTGGTGGGTTTGGTTCCTCAAGGTCTTTTTATTGTTGGCAAGTGAGAATGATACAAGAAAATAAGAAAATGATGATATGTTCTCACACCTCAATTATATAGAAATTAAAAAAAATACTCAAATAAAATAATGCACTCACTAAGAGTGAATTAAATCCTAGGATTATTTTTAATCTTTCTTTTGGCTTATGCCTTAGAAAAGCATGAAGAGGAAATTGACTTGAATAGGCAGGAAACAAGGTAGTTTATGTTTAGGCACTTAATAGAAGTTTGTATTGGTTTGAGTACATGGCCTAGTACTTGGGTCTTGCTCCCCTCACATCACAATCCCATAACTAGTGTGGGTGCTTAGCCAATATGTATTTATTTCTAGAGTTTATACTCAGTCAAAGAACTGAGTTGGATATCCGGTCAATGATTAAATCTAAGTAAGATAACTGGGAAAGAGTAAGGTGATCCACTAGGTGATGAAATCATATTTATGCCTTGTCTCAATTATGTTTTGATTATTTTTGTGCAAGTGGTTTAGTTTTTGTAACATTTGTGAATTATGATTAATTCATAATGCTTTTAATTAAACTAGGCGAGCTAAAATCAAGCAAGCAGTTAATGGATGCACTCAATTTTAACCAAAAGAATTTTTTTAGATTTATTTGAATGAAGACAAGAAAAACTAAAATGAAAATAAATTCAACATGAAAATGTAATCCTATTCCTACCATTAATTATCTTTTATTTCTTTTTAGAAATGCAATAAATTTTATTTTTTTCTAAAAATGCAACTAAAATTCTCTTTTTTCTCCTTTTTTTGTAAAGAAAGAAGCTTAATTTTCTAATAATTAAACTAAAGAATTTAACTAATGAAATTATAAATGTACTAAAATATATAATAACCCAATAAAACTCAAGGGTCCCATGTCTATTTTTTTTATTTTTCTTAAGTGTGAAAATAAGAAACTAGTTAAGAAGGGTGTGTAGAAGAATACATGTTGAATGTTGGCATGTTAAATACATAATTTATGATAAATCCTATTTTTTTAGGGAATAATTAACTAAAATAATAAATAAATACCAAAAAAGTTGTTGGTTATACAAGTAGTTGGGTGGATTGCGTAGCGTGAGCTAGATCCTAGAAGTGAAAGCATTTTAGGAGGCTATTAATCCACCTACTTTTAACACTTAAGTTTGTGAATAAAAATTAAATATATTTGAATTTAAAATATAAAATAATTTAAATTAAAAATAATTAAATAATAATAAATAATTTAATTTAGACAAGAAAGTTAACTGTTTTTAAAACAATGACTAAATAAAGCAACTAATGTTGAAAATTAGTGAAAGAAAGGTTATGGTTTTGGTTTGGAAATTTAACAAGGGATTAAATAAAGGTGGTTTGGTTGGTTGATAAATGGTTAAGGTAATACAAATTTAACTATTAATATGGTAAAGTAGGTGAGTGATTGATGAGGTAAGAAGGTAAGTAGTTAAGATGGCAAAAGGGGAAGAGGATAAGGAGGGTAAACATGGCAAAGGTGTGAATGGATAAAGATGGCAAGGGAGCAAATGGATTAGGATAATGAAATGAAAAAGGGAGAAAATGGATAATTTGGGATGAAGAGATTAGAAATACAAGGATATGATAATATAAAATTTAAGAAACAAAATCAAATGTTACTTTCCAAGCTTGAAGAAGAATGTTGTTGTTATTGATGATGATGTTGAAGATGTCTTGAGGCAATTTCAATAGAGATTTGTTTCTTTGCATTAATTTCATCCAAGATGAGGATGATCTCCCTCAAATACATGAAAAAAGATGTTAATAACCAAAGACTAAATTCCAACTTAACCTTGAGTGAAGGAGAGGTGGGTTATTTATAGCATTTGTTGTCAAGAACCATGCTAAAAGAGGGAATAGTAGAAGTATGGTGCTATTTCCCATGTGGTGCATGAATGAGTCAAAATATGAGGGTCGTGGTATTCCCACCTTGATAATGGGTCTTTAATTTGGGTTGTTATGTTTCCCACCTTGAACATGAGTCTAATTTTGAATGGGAATCATGCACATGGGTCTAAATGAGGCTAAAAGACTTTTTGCCACCCATTCTTATCTTCATCCAAGCACTTAAAGAGATTCCTCACAAAATTTGGTTCCATTTTCCATGTGGGTTCATGAATCATTCAAAATATTAGGGTGTTGGGATTCCCACCTTGATTGTGGGTCTCCCATTTGGGTTAAAATGTCAAAAATAGGTGGATATAGTGTCCTTTGTCAAAGCACTAGAGATGTGGGTATCCCATTTTGAAGGCTAGTTTCATGTGTAAAGATAAAATATATGTTTACTAATGGCACCTTAAGGGGAAAATCACCATATATCAAGGAGGGGCCCTTGTGCTACTTAAATGAGATCATTAGGCAACTTGGGAAGGGGTCTTAGGTGGGGTATGATGTCCCACATCAAGCCATCTCACTTCTAAGCCATGTCACTTACCATATTACCTCCCAAATCACCTTCCATGTCACTTTCCATGTCACATGCCATGCCATCATTAAAAATACTAGTGTGTCCCATAGTGAATAGTAATTTTAAATAATACTTTAAAATAGTATTTTTGAATAGTACTATGTCAATAGGAGAATAGTGATTTGGTTAGGTTAAGAGGGGTTGGTTAAGGGTTAAGTAGGTTTAGGGGGTCTTTAGGGGTCCTGAGGAATTTAGTCATCAAAAATTATAAGTGTGTAGTTTTCTAGTGTCTACACTTCTCTTTTGGCCTATATTAGTAACCAAGCTTTGTATCCCCAAGGATTACCATTTTAGGCCCTCTTCTTTTGGTCTGCATTAGTAACCAAGTTTTTTAGCACCCAAGGATTTCCATTCTAGAACCTCCACCTTTGGAATGCATTAGAAACCAAGATCTACAACACCCAAGGATTACCATTCCAAGCCCTTCCCCCTTTTCTTCCAAATTTGGTAGCTCATTATCTCAACAAGGTTACATAATCATAACTAGGTGTATTACAATTACCATCCTAGACCCACATCTAGTCTTTATTGAACCCATATTTAACAAACCTATTTCCAAATATCCCATTATAAAATCACAAGTTATTACTCATCCATTACAAAAATTTACCTAATTTATAGAATCCAATCTTGACTTCAAGCCACCACAAAGCTAATTATTACTCTCCAAGATCCATTATCTATTTAAGAGTATAATGTGTCCAAATCTAAGATTTTATGACCCAATGTAATCCAAGGCTGATAAAACCAACCAATGTATAATACTTTTGTTGAAACACATATTTTTGATTAGTTAACCTATGTTGAGTTACCCTTAGACCATTTCCATATTTTTTAGGAGCCTCACTTTGATAAGATAATCTCTATGGAATTGTTTGTTGACCATTTCCATTTTGTTAAGGAGTCTCACTTTGATAAGCTAGTCTTTTTCGAGTGACCCTTTTACCATTGTATTATCTTTGAGGAGCATCATGTTGATAAGCTAATATATATATAGAGTTGCCTATCAACCATTTCCATTTTGTTTATAAGCATCACATTAATAAGCCAGTCTTTATGGATTCATTTTTAGCTAATCATATTTATGAAGAAATCATTATTTAACCATATGCCATTACTTATCCAATACCTAAAATTCAACATAACATATTTCTCACAACACCATAATAAGAATAAACTTTAAAGTTAGGTTCTATTTTTGAACCAATATCAGATTTAACATCAAAATCATAATCAATGTTAGTCTCAATATCATATTTAGTGTCCTTTGAGTTAGACTTAACTTTATAATCAAAATATATTGGTAGGTGTTATAACATTTGTTACACATACCTTGTAGATCAATTCAAATATATTTATGATTTTTACACAATTTTTGAGGATGATTATTTCAACATTAAAACAAGCTATCCTAGAATATTCTAAAAGGATTATGTTTCCTCTTAGCATTCTACTTTTCATTAACACCACCAAACCTAGCCATTATATTGACATTACACCTATCACAAGTGTCGATTGGAACTGATATAATCACACATTATTGAATTACATCCATGGTGACTTATCAATTATAGAATAATAGGGGGTAAGACCATATTCATGTAGAAGTAGAATAATCTCCTAGTGAAACATTTTTAGAGGAACTAGGGGCAAATCAAAGTCCAAACTCAAAATCTTGTAGTGAAACTTTGTTTGAGGTGATAGAAGAAAATCAAAGTCAAAATTTAACATTCCCTAGTGAAACCTTTTTGGAGGTGCTATGGGATAATCAAGACAATTTTATTGGTGGAAACCTCTTTAAAACATCAATAATTGAGCACAATAACTCTTTATTTCTTGATGAAAACATTATTGAGGATAACAAAATTACAACTACCAATATACAACATAATTATATGGAAACATATCTCAGGCCCAAACAATAAAAAAAATTGGTGGTATTATTGAGAGAATATTCAAATGTCTTTGGCCCCATTACAACAAAAATTATGTTGAATTTGAAATCATCAACTTTGTGTGTGAATGAAGATATTGATCTTAATCTGTTTCCCAATCATTATATTCTATTATGATTCATTTCTCCATTATAGATCTATATTACATTTCCAAATCATATATTTTTATCTAATGCTTATCCTTTTTTACCATCCCTAGTTGCACTTTCCTTTACAAAGGCTATGAATACATATTATTTTTAAGTTTGGAGGAAATAAAATCAATGAAAACAAATATCACAATAGTATTAGTGGAGTTCAAATTAGTAGTAGGTTCTTGATAAAGTAGATATTTAGAAAGGGTGTGGGCTATCAATTTAAATAATTGGCTATTCTGATTGTATCATATTTTGATTAGGACATACATCTCCACATTAGCAAGAATAACATAATCATTTACCTTAGCTTTCCCTTTGCCTTGAATTACCATTTGCCTTTTCTTTGCCATTATTTCATACTTTTCCATTTACCCTACCTTGTCATTTGCCTTGCCTTTCCCTTTGCCTCACTTTACCATCCTTTCATACCTTTCCATATTTTGAGCTACATTAACTTGAGGTCCTTTGGTACTAGGTAGGCATAATTGAATTTACATTAAGGTGGGATAAATCACCACTTTTTCCACATTCTCACCATTTTACCAATTAGACCCTTATATATCTTGTAATCCTCTATTAAGTTGAGATATAAAAAACCCCAAAACATTGGAAACATTTCCAAATATTATCTATTTTAAGGTGGAACTATAGTGACTTGAGGTCCATCTGGACTATGTAGGTAACACTTAATTTACATTTACGTTAGCTCAGTCACCCCTTTTCCAATTCTCTGACCATTTTGGGAACAATTTAAGTAATTCTCTAATCATTTTGTGAGCAACCTAAGCCAATGATCTCCCCATTTTTTGAGTCACTTGTGTGTGTATTATGCATTTAACATTGATGTAAAATACCCTTAGTTTTTACCATGCCCTTATCATTTTTAGAGTAGTATCTTGTTAATCTCTAATGATTTAAGATACACTAAAAATTAAAAAATGTTCAAAATATTTAAAAAACCTAAACAATTGAAAAAAATTACAACCTCCTAGAGAGATATAAATCCCCAAAATCTAAAAACATTTGTCTTGTCTTGAACTTAGTCACCAATGCTTAATCCTCCCTACTAGGGAAAATCCATTGTTGGTTCTAGTCCATTCCATTTTTTTTGGGGATATGACCTTCCATTTTCATGTATCCTTTCTTAGGGGCACCATATCATTTGCACTTTTAGGCCAAACTCACAACTTTCACCCTATTGGGGGAAAAAACAAAGTTTGTAGCTTATACCAAGATATCTTATCCATGCATGTCATTCCCTTACATATATAATTAATTGATGGAATCATCTATTTATATTTACATTAAGCCTTCACACACACACACACACACACACACACACGCACACACGCACACACACACACACACACACACACACACACACACACACACACACACACACACACACACACACACACACACACACACACACACACACACACACACACACACACACACACACACACACACACACACACACACACACATTATCTTGGTCAACAACATGATGATTGTTGTTTCTTTTATTTTAAAACTTTATGTGTTTGTTTTTCCTTGGTTGTTTATTTGTTTATTTATTTTATTTCATTATTGTACCTTGAACTAATGTATATGCATTCATTAATTTATTCCTTGCACATTATACTTAGGTCCATACATATTCATATGTAAACATTATCATCACAGTTTTTATCATTGGTGCATTATTTTTAATTATATATTAGATCGACAGTCAATCTTTATGCACATTATAGCCAATTCATCATGATTTTTATATCATGTTGCAAGCCATAATGTGATGCAATAAAAACTATGCCAGTGGATATTACAATAACTATAATGGGTAGTACTCCTTTTTCACTTTGGTAGTTATTCCCTTCTCCTTGATCAAATCAACTTATTTTCCATTTTGGTTATAATAATGCTAATAAGGATGAACATATCTACATTGGTAGGTACAATAAAATCATCCACATTAATCAATTATTATTCTTCTATTTTATTTCTCACTCTATTTTTTCCCAATTCTAGGTTAATTACATTGGCCTAGGGTCCATTTTGACAATGTAGGTTGCACTTGGATACGTGATGTATCTCAGGTCAACCCAACCAAAATTATTATTCCATACCTATTATTGTTTTCCAATTATCTTTTTCATCAATTTATGCATCTTCATGTGCCTAATTTTTTGTGGATTCTTCAGTCTTCGAAAAACCATTAGATCATCACACTATTCTTACTAATCCACCTTACTACAACAAAACCAATTTATCACATTCAAATATAAATTCATGTAATCATAAATGGTCATAGATAATTTGGCTTGAACTTGACTTTGCTTTCTTTTGTTGCATTGGTTTTTTATTTTATTTTAGCACCAAGTCACCAATTTCAAATTATCAATTTCAAATAATATTTTTATATTTTTCATTAATGCAATTTTGATATAATTTTAGATTATAAATAGCCTTTATTCTTATTTCATTCAATATTTTTAACTCATTCAATCAATTTTTTAGATACTCATTGCTCTTCATAATATATTTTAGAGAAATGTGCAAGGATGGAATCTCTATTCATAAAGGAAATATAAATTACATTATATAAATGAGATAATGAAGGATAACCCACATGGGCATGAAAATTCTCATGTGATAGGACCACAAGATGTAAATAATCATATTATACCAATCCTCACCATGTTTTGTAACTATTTTACTTAATATTTTAGTAATTGTCTTATTCATTATCTTTGCTTGTTCATAATCTTATGGATATAAAGAAGTAGAAAATGTATGATAGATATTTTATTTAGTAAATATCTTATTAATATTATTATTTTTTAGTTAATATATATTATTTTTTATAATATTTTAATGGATACCAAGTCATAAAATGATATTTGTCATTAAAAAGTAGTATATGTCCTCACCTATAATTAATTATATCAGTATTGCCTCAACCATTTTGTATATGTAATGAATAAATTGTAACCCTTTGATTATTATGGATGTATATTTTCCATCAAATCAAATCCAAAAAGATAAAATGCCCATGATGATATAATAGGTATTAACTCTTGTGAAGGCACATAATTCAAATTGTTATATTGTTAGAATTATATGCATAATTATTGTTGTTATATAAATTATTATTCTATTATACAAAATTAATAAACCATTTTTAATAATTTATAATGAATTAATTTTCCACTAAAGTATGAAATAAATTAATTATTTAATACCTCTTATATATTAAGATTGTTCTCCTTATGGTTAATACACTGAAGTAAATCTCCATTAAATGATAACTTAAAATTATCCCCTTTGATAATGATGAAAAAATTATATCTCATTACAATTTGTGTTTGTTATTCCATGAAAAAGTATCCATGGTAATATATTTTTACAAAAAAATATAGATATCACTATACCATTCTAAATTACTTGTACCTCATATGATAGAAACTATGCTAACGTGTCCAAGTCTAATTTCATAATCAATGGTTGTAAAATTAATATATCAGGAATAGATCAATCATAAGTGATATAATTATGAATGAGAGAACTTAAAATATACATAGCATTTATATGATGGTTATTTCTATGAAGTATGCTATCAATTTTAATGTTATCAAAATATGTCATTAAATGATGTAGTGTATTTTTATAAGGGATATTTTTATTTTTATTTTATTTAATTAAAAAATGAAGATCGATTCTATACAAGTTGAGAACTATATGCATTATAATAGCACATGCTAAACTATGCACTTGAATACATGATGTCTATTTAAGGTAGTGATGTAATGGATAGGCTAGGGTTTGGTTTATTATTTGTTGGAATGGGATTTGGGATAGGTGGCAATAACAAGTCCTCATGATGAAACTAGAATACCTTAATAAAGTCTCAATGCTTATTAAGATCATCAAGATAAGATGAAACATATCTCTAAGTCCTTCAGTCTCTATTATAATTATAAGGTGAATATCTTATTCAATACTAGGAATGGGGAGATTGGGGATATTGGGTTAGATGACTCATGGAAAAATGTCTACTTTATTGGTTTGACTCTACGTAGTCAATGTCATCCAATAAGTGTGAATGATATAATATGAGGCTAGACCTAAGGAGAATAAATAAATGTGGATGAAAGGTTATACTTGGGTTATGTATTGTTGATGTCCTTTACTCCATGGGAAAATAATGATAGGTGGGTCAGGGATGCATTCTTATTCTTATAATATGACTAAGGAATCTACAATGAGATGAGGAATGAGAGTGGAGTAAAAAACCTCACATATTAACTCAATGATAATATAATATTTCATGAAAATGGTAGGACCAAGATATCTAACTCTAGTTAATAGACCTTGCTAGACAAGATCTGGTGTCTTAGGAAGGGTCATCCAAAGGAGGCTAGGAAGAAGCTAATAAAAAGTGTATGAGCTTGTTTAGGTAATGGTTTGTAATGTGTGTTTGATGGAATGTTTAAATAAGGATTTTTAATGTATTCCTATATAAATTCATAAGAATATTTGTATGATTCTTGTATGAATTGGAAATTCTTGGATGAAATGTGTTTACTTTCACATTTTGGCAAGGCTTTTTGGCACTATTTTTGTTAAGTTTTTGTTATTTTTGGTTTTTATTGGATCTATGGAAATAAAATATTTTTTTGTATAAAATGAAATGCTAAAAACAAAATAATGACAAATATTAAATTAAAAAAATCAATTTTTTGTTTTAAATCTTTTTTCAATTTGTATTACATGCAAGGAGAGAAAGAAGCTATACTATTATGTAAAATGCATAACTTTTCAAGCTTTTGTTTATATGCAAACTAGATGAATATGTTTTTGTTTATTTTGGTTACTTTTATGATTTGAATAACTATGTAAATTAAATATAAATATGAAATAAATGTATTAATAAATATTATCTAGAATAAAAACAACACAACATTTTATTTTTGTTTTCTTTATTCACAAACAAACTAGAGTAACTTTTCAATTTCCCTAGTTTGCTAAGAACAAGTTTTTTGAATGAATTATTGAAATGGAAATAAGAGACGTAGTTTATGGTTTATAGTTTCTAATAAGAGAATGATGATATTTTTAACTATCCAAAACAAACAAAAACAACAATATACTACCCTTATGTATTCACCTATGGTTGTCTATGTTTTTGTGATTGCCTAGATGACTACTTAGAGTGTAAGAGACTTGTTTAGATATTTGAAAAGAAAAATTAGTCTTGGATATAAATAAATTGAATATTTTCTAATATATTTACATAAATGTTTTGGTGAGATGTATTACTAATAAAAATAAACTAATCTACTTGAATGCAAACACAAATCAAAGTTAACTACCTCTTTTTGTAGCAAAGACAAATGAAAATAAATATATTTGTTTCACTATAAAATTTAATATTTTTTAATATGAAAACTAATATATCATAAAAATGAGCTATAATAAATCTAATTTAATAAATAAAAAATATTGGAAATTAAGAGAATTCTAACTTGATTTTGGCATAAATCAGTTAAATTGCATGTGATGTATTGATAGAAGAATTATTAGTATGTTATATTCATATAATATTGTATAAATTATAGATTATATATATATATATATGATGCATAAGATATAAAACAAGGGGGAAAATATGAGACAACCAAAAATAGACGGTAACTAAACTAAGGCTAAATATTATCTTTGCTTGTAAAGTTTGAGTTGCTTTCACTAAGAGCACTTCTTCACTTGTTGTGTATTCAAATGAAAAATAAATAAATTTTATTTTTTGGAAATTGTAAAAAGTTCATGGCTATAAAATATTTCAAATAATAACTTATAATGGTAATTTTTGGATATGAAATCAGGGCAAAATTGACCTCCTTGTAGGAAAGGTTGGGATTTTGCATGGAAGATTTCAATTAAGTATGATAGTGAGTTCAACTTAAGAGGAAATGGAGAGTATATAAATATAAGAGAGAGTGGGTTTGTCCTGATTGGATTTGAACATAAGGTGATTTAAATAATAAATGTGACATTAGTCATGTAAAACATGTCAAAACTAGAATCATGGGAGTTAAATTTGGAAGATTATTACATTATGATATAACTAACACTTTATATAGGAGTAGTTGTGTAAAATAAAATTAATATTACAAAAACACACCTTAACATTAAAAAAACACCATGGTTTTAATAAAAAACCATTTATTATGTTTAAATGACTGTTTAAGTTATAAAACCATCATGGTGATTATGTAATAGAAAGGGTAATTTTATAATTTGGGGTGGTAGTTTGGTTACCTAGGGCATCTATTTTATAATGCATAGTAAATTTTTGAGAGTCAAAACCAAGGGGGGTAAAGGTGGTCAATGAAGGAATAAGAAGGTATAGGGAGGGGAAAGAGCTATAGATTTCCTTGTAGATCACAAAGAGGTCATTGCATCATCATTAAATTTGTATTAGAAGTGTTACACCATGTAAATCTTGGGAAAATACATATTTCCTCCTTGGTATGGTAAATTTTAATGATTTGGTAAGGTTTATTCCTAAACAAGGTGTGTGAGAGATTATAAATACTTTCCTTACTTACCCAAGTACAATAATGAAGCTAGTTAGGACTTTATGTAACCTATAGATAGAGAATGAGATTCAAGTACGATTTTATCGAAAAGTAAAAGAATGGAAAATTTAGTCAAAACATGGAAATAATATATAAAATACATGTGAGGTAGATAATATTACATGGATCATCCCATTAGGGGACTATTCCTCATGTCAATTTGTGTGTACCTATAAAATCATAAAACTTATTACAAGAAAATAGAGATACTCATTAAAATGTTAGCTATGAAATGTTAGTCATAAATTTTAGGATAAATATGAATTATAAACATGAGAATAAACATTATGCAAATAGATATGCCAAATTTATAAATATTTTAAATTAAAATAGTTAGTGTAGGGCCTAATATATTAAAAAACTTGCAAAGAAAAGTTCTTTTGTGCCACTTATCTTGAGATAATTTTAAGCTTTAGATTATAAATGACTATTTCAAACATGAAAGTAGTTTATGGGATGAGGGTGAAAGAGTATGGTAAATTTTCTAGTTGGATATTCTTTTGGTTGTGCTTAGATTAGTTTTGTTAAATTTTTATGGTTTTTGTCCGGTTTTGAAATTTTGATAAAAAACTAGGCTAAATGTTGATGAATTTTTAAAAAAATAGTTTTTCATACTTGTTTGTGGGGTAGATTATGTATTTGTAATTTTTTTTTGGTTTTAGGTGAATTTTATGATGTTTTGGGATGGTTTTTTTTATATGTGAGTGGCAGATAGAATCTTTGCTCATGTTACAAAATTTTAATCTTTAGCTCGTCATCGATCATGTGATATATTGAAGAGAGAAGGGCATTCTACATATGGAGTCAAGAGATGATAGAAATGAACTATAATGACATATATCAATTGGATAAACTAAGATCCATTTTTATCAACCAAATAAATATTGTCATGGGTTGGGTGTATGAGAGGATGATACCCTATCAAAGGTGGTGCCAATTGGGTCACTAGGAGACATTAAGGATAATATATGGATAAACATGGTACCTTTTAATGATTTCCTCCAGGTTGTGTGGACATTTATAGTATTATAATTAATTTAATTTCCCTACCAAGACATGGTTAGGTGATGGGAAAATGAGGGAGTTTATTTTGTGGTAGCCATTGGGGCCACCCAGGTTTGAGATAGGCTATTATATATTAAGGTATACCATATGAATTGGGTACCCCAAAAGTTTATTATGCCCTACATGGGAAAAATACCTATTTATGTACATTGGGATTAATGATATGAGGGACATAAGGTTGGGGAAATTGTTATGTCACCTAATCATGTGAGGGGTTTCCATCACTCATCCATCTTGACAGGCAAGTGGAGGAGGAGGATAGGTTAGATCTAGATAACAGAAATAGATGGGCCCACTAATACCATGACCACTATAGGGTATTGTAAAACAACACCAACTAGGGGATGGGGATGGTGAGGGTCACATACATGTTTAAATATAGGAGGACCTAGATATACTTGAAGAAGAGTTTGTAGATGATGATTTTAATCTAGAGTGACACAAGGGAGATCTAGGTCAAATATTGATTTTGTTCATTTGTGATTATAGCTTGTATTTTGATTCATTTTTGTTAATTAAATAATTTTACATTTTTTTATATTTATATTGGATGGATTTGATTCATCTTGTGTACTCTATGATTATAGATATTATGGGTATATGGAGGTAGATAATCAAGGACACCATGATCAACCTTTCTTAACTGAGCACTAGTCAGAATCAGGGCCAACTTTTGGTATACCCCAATTTTATTTTAGGGATTGGGAAATATTTAAATGTCTTTTAATTATCATACCATGCTTCAAGGATTGTGGTAGTGTTGAGGGTAGATAATAAAACTCTACTAGATAGGGTAAGGAGAGTCAAGGCCTTACTAGACACCATGTTGGGTGGGGATTGTGGTAGAGACTCTAGCCATAGGATATAGGTGATGGATTTAAATGGAAGTACTAGTAGGAGATGTCATCAAATCTAGATCCCTAAGAAATCTTTAGCATCAGGGCCTTTCTATAGGATGGGATGGGATATTGAGGCTTGTTGTAGATTTTTTAATATGCTATTGTATACATTTATTATTTTTGATATATCTTGAGGCACATTGGCCCTCCACATAGGTGCATCTATTATAAATTTTCATTATATAAACTTAATAATTTAGATTGTGTGTGTGTGTGTGTGTGTGTGTGTGTGTGTGTGTGTGTGTGTGTGTGTGTGTGTGTGTGTGTGTGTGTGTGTGTGTGTGTGTGTGTGTGTGTGTGTGTGTGTGTGTGTGTGTGTGTGTGTGTGTGTGTGTGTGTGTGTGTGTGTGTGTGTGTGTGTGTGTGTGTGTGTGTGTGTGTTGTGTGTGTTTATTATATCTCTTATTTTTTTATATCATTATGCAATGTGAATTTTATTTATTTATTAGTTTCTTAGTTTATGCACTCTACATGACTAGACATGTGATAGTGTATGTGTATCTCCTTAATTTTGATATGTTGTTGTGGGGAATGTATATGTGAAAAAAATGTAAGAAAATGATACAATGTAATGGATGTATTATATATGACTACATTTTTTATAATAGTTATTTTTCAAGTGATAGCTTAATTTTTTAGATCACACAACATATGGATTTCAATTTGCATAAAGGAATAAAGGGGGAAACAAGGTAAATGTGTGATGATAAATAATAAGAGCCATAAATCAATATTTCACAGGAAAAATGAAGGTGACCTAATACTTAAAAGCATATGGGAATATGTAATTCTTTCTAAAATTATAAGAAACTAACTTTATTTTCTTCACCTAAAGAGAACTAGTCTTGACAGAACTAGTTAATGGGGAAAGGTTACATTATTTAAATGTATACACATAGACAAGCATTTTGGAGAACTCTTTTTCAAAACTATTTTGATTTGACATTGATTTTGTATTTATATTTTAATTATGTTTGTGACAACCCATACCTAGTCTCATGTGACTAGGAAGACACATGGGCTCATCACCAAATTGTAGATATAAGTGAATAATGGTGATGCAGAGCATCAATATGTTTGGAATTATTTTAACATTTTAGTTTCCCACTTTTTCCTTATCTTTTTAAAGTTTTCAAATTTGTCTATTTTAAAATAAAACAAACCAATATCTTGAACTTGGCATATTTTTTTAAGTCTGTTGGGTGAACTGATTCTTCTTATAGGAGAACTGTTTTGTCCATCCTGGGAGGTTGTTGTGTGACGCCCAAGATAGACTTAAATGTCTGAGTTTAGAACAACAGTTTTTAGAATAGAAGATTTTGTGAGAAATAGGGGAGGTGTATGCAGGAAGAGTAGGGGTGTAGGAAGGCTGGCAATGTAGAACAACACCAAAATTGTCTTTTGAAACTAAACACTGGAAAAGTGCATTGCTATTGCTGTGGTGCGCTAAGATTGGAACAAACTTGTTGCTGCTAGCTGTGATTTGGTCTGGACAAAATCAAAGGAACTACTGTTGGGTCTTTATTTTCCCACAAGTCGCATATGATTGCTGGATGTTCAAATGTGTTATGCTGGGTGTGAAGCTAAGTATGATTCTTTTTTTTTATACTTGTCATATCAAACTATCTATGCCTGGGCGTGAAGTTAAGTGACGGCCCCTTTGTTTTGTCAAAACATATGTGATGTTGGGCACCCAAATATATATGAAATGTTGGATTATTCATTGCTAAGTCTTCTATAAATATTTCAATTCTAGTGGTTTATAAATCAAGAGCTATTAGTAGTCTAATGTTTGATTCACATCATGACAAAGAAATTGTCAGAATTCTAGCCATCGAATGGGCAATTGTCATTGATATTACTGGTGTTAGAACTTAATTTGCAAGTGGTTTAATAGGCTGTTATGACTGTGGTGTGTGTTCATTGGTAATGAGGTCGAGCCAGAGAGCTGACAGTAGATCTAAGAACAAATATGGGTTCTTGGTTTACCAACTATAAAATTTGCGGGTAATCTATTTAAATTTTAGTAAGATAATTATTGGAGCACATTGCAAGTACCTAGGAAAGTTACTAAATTCCTACCTTATTTTGAGTTTTTGATGGTATTCTATGTATTGAAGAAATAAATTGATCAAGACATATGTTTTATGCCTACCATTTGAGGTTTTCTACTCATAATTTAAAATTTTGCTAAACACATTCAATTTAGCTTGTGTGTTGGAGATTCAGTTCTCATCAATTTGGTATCAGAGCACAAGGGATTGTGATCCAAGCCAAAGAGAAGTAGAACCAGATTTGTGAAAAAAAAGCAAGATGGCCATGAGAATCAGGAATAGAGGTAGAGCTAGAGGAAGGAGACCTGGAGGACAGGTTGCATTGGCAGAAGAGATTAGGAACCTGACAGCTAGGCTATAAGACCTAGAGATGGCTCAAAAAAGAGGCACTGACATGGGTGAAGTCAGTGACAGAGAAGAGGAGCCACCAGAAGATGAATTGGTGGTGGAAGAAGAAATAGCTGAAGATAGGTTGATCAAAGCCATTATGAAGGTGAACACAAAGCCAAAAATGGAGGTTCCAATGTATGAAGGTAATTTGAATGTGGAAGAATTAATTGATTGGATTAATGCATTAGACAAATACTTTGAGTATGAAGGAATTGAAGAAGATGATAAGAAATTCAAGTATGCCATGACAAGGCTAAAGATTCAAGCATCCCTGTGGTGGGATGGAGTGCAAGAAGAAAGAAGAAGGAAAGGGAAGCCAAAGATCAGAAGCTGGGATAGAATGGTTGCAAAAATGAAAGGTAAGTTTATGCCTAAAGATTATCAAGTCAATCTCTTTAAGCAATTACAAAATTTGAAGTAAAAAGAA
This sequence comes from Torreya grandis, assembly GCA_037957365.1. NCBI lineage: Eukaryota > Viridiplantae > Streptophyta > Pinopsida > Cupressales > Taxaceae > Torreya > Torreya grandis. The sequence goes on along the minus strand of JARHVA010001391.1, from coordinate 52,631 downwards.
ATGTCTGTGAAAGAATATACTAAAGAGTTTTATAGATTAACTATAAGATCAGGTCATGTTGAGGATGATACAGAGAAGGTAGCCATATACACCAATGGTTTGAAATTTTCCATTCAAGATGAAATTAGTCTTCTCATTCCTAAGATAGTTGAAGAGGCATATCAATTTGCCTTGAAAGCTGAGGAGAAGATTGCAAGGAAACAAACATCCTTCTCAAGAGGAAGGGGTAGATCCAACAGAGGTGGAGAATTTCAAGGAGGTAGAAGATAGCTACAAACATCTCAAGAAGAGGCTAGCAGCTCACAAAGTTTAAGAGGCAGCTATACACCAAGAGGAAGAAGGCCATACCAAGGATATCAAAGAGGAAGAGGAAGATTCATGAGCTAATGCTTTAAGTGCAACAAGTATGTAGGACATAGAGCATATGAGTGTCCAGAGAACCCTTCTACCAGCCATGAGAGGGGTGTACATGTGACTCAAGGTGAAGAACAAAATGAAGAAGTTACAGCAGCTTATGAAGATACCCCATAAGAAGGTGAGTCTCTTTTGATGAAAAGAATTTTGTTAAAGCCAAATAAAGAAGTTGTAGAACCACCTCAAAGGAAAACTTTATTTAGAACCACATGTAAGAGTAAGGGGAAATGATGTAAGGTCATTATTGACAGCAGAAGTACTGACAATCTTGTGTCAACTGAGATGGTGGAGAAACTAGGATTGAAGGAGGTACATCCTACACCTTATCAAGTCTCTTGGCTATAAAAAGGACACAAAATTTTGGTAAGTGAACAATGCAAAGTAGATATTCAGATAGGAACATATAAGGATCAGATTTTATGTGATGTCATGCCCATGGATGTATGTCATATCTTGCTTGGAAGGCCTTGGCAATTTAGCAGGAAGGCCATACATGATGGAAGGTAGAATACATACATGTTTGAAAAGGATGGTATCAAGCATACACTCACACCATTGAAAGAAGAGGCTATAGCTATTGTTTGATAGAATTCTAAAGTATTGATAATAAGTGGCAAAGAGTTTCTACATCAAATGAAGAAAGAAGAGGTAAACTTTGCTATGATTGGTAAGCCAAGGAGTGTAGTCACTACTACTAAGTTGATTGATTTGCCTTTAGAGATTCAAGATATGTTGAATGAATACATTGACATTGTGGTAGATGATTTACCTAATGAATTACCACCATTGAGAAGCATTAGTCATCACATAGACTTGATTCCAGGAGCAAATCTTTCAAATCAGGTTGCTTACAGGCTGACACCAAAGTTAGGAACAGTGATTGGTATAGATCTGGGGACTACTTATTCATGTGTTAGGGTTTACAAGAATGGTCATGTGGAAATTATAGCCAATGACTAGGGAAACCGTATCACCCCTTCGTGGGTAGCATTCATAGAAACTGAGAGATTGATTAGAGAGGCTACCAAGAACCAGGCTGCTATCAATCCAGAGTGAACAATTTTTGATGTCAAGAGATTAATTGGTAGAAAGTTTAGGGACAAAGAAGTATAGAGGGATATGAAATCGGTTCTGGACAAGATTGTGAACAAAGATGGAAAACCTTATACCCAGGTTGAGATCCAAGATGGAGAACAGAAGGTCTTCAACCCCGAGGAAGTTAGTGCAATGATTGTAACTAAACTAAAGGAGACAATAGAGGTTTTTTTGGGCAAGAAGATAAAGGATGCTGGTGGCATCTCTGGTATGAATGTTATTAGAATCATCATTGAGCCCACTCTGCCGCTATTGCATATGGTTTAGATAAAAAGGTAACCAACGTGGGTGAGAAGAATGTACTAATTTTTGATTTGGGTGGAGGTACTTTTGATGTTTCTCTTTTGACTACTGAAGAAGGTATTTTCAAAGTTAAGGATACTACTAGAGATACCCATTTGGGTGAATAAGATTTTGATAATAGAATGGTTAACCACTTTGTTTAAGAAATTTTTAGGAAGTATAAGAAAGATATTAGTGGCAATGCTAGAGCATTGACAAGATTAAGAACTTCGTGTGAGAGGGTGAAGAGAACCCTTTCATCTATGGCTCAGAAAACCATTGAGATTGACTCTTTGTATGAAGGTATTGACTTTTATTCAACCATAACCCATGCTAGGTTTGAGGAATTGAACATGGATCTCTTCAGGAAGTGTATGGAGCCTATTGAGAAGTGTTTGAGAGATGCAAAAATGGACAAGAGCACAATTCATATGTGGTCCTTGTTGGTGGATCAACTAGAATTCTAAAGGTGCAGCAGTTGTTGCAGGACTTCTTCAATGGAAAGGAGCTGTGCAAGAGCATCAACCCTGATGAGGCTATTGCTTATGGAGCTGCAGTGCAAGCTGCAATCCTAAGTGGAGAATGTAATGAGAAGGTTCAAGATTTGTTGCTTCTTGATGTTACTCCACTTTCTGTTGGGCTTGAGATTGCTGGAGGTGTTATGACTGTGTTGATTCCAAGGAATACAACCATTCCCATGAAGAAGGAACAAGTGTTCTCTACATATGTAGACAACCAGTCTGGTGTGCTCATCCAAGTCTATGAGGGTGAAAGAACAAGAACCCATGACAACAATTTGTTGGGGAAATTTGAGTTCTCTGGAATCCCTCTTCCTCCTAGGGGTGTGCCTCAAATCATAGTTTGCTTTGACATCGATAACAATGGTATCTTGAATGAGAAAATAGAAAGCAAAAATTTTGTTAGAGTAGCAATACAAATGAAACGAGCTAGCCAAAAACAAATGTTAGACAGGTTGAGAGTTGCAAGGCAAAAAGAGAGAGTAAATTGGAAAATAATTAGGTTTAAATGATAGGAGATGGAACCTATGCAGTTAACCTTGATCAAAATGAAGACTACAAACTTAGTTGAGGAGTTCGATGAGAAGATATATCAAATGCAATACCGTATTGAGCATGAGAGTATGACTCTATGGGAAGAAAAACAACTATTGCGTGAAATGAAACAGTTGAATAATTCTCGGGATGAATTATGTATAATTGCAGGGTCTCATTCTGAACTCCAAGAAGCATTTGATAATACAGATACAATTAATGGATGTAATCAACTTTTGGGTCAAGAAATGGATTCATTGAAAAGGGAGGCTTATCAAATAGAAAAGAATACCCAAGCCATTGAGAAAGATTTTGAAGCATTAAATTATGCTTGAGAGAGTTGCAAGTCCAGTGGAGTGCTGATGCAGAAAAACAACAAATGAAGCATACATCTTCTGCTCCTTGGGAGAATGATGCAGGAGCATCAATATGTTTGGAATTATTTTAACATTTTAGTTTCCCACTTTTTCCTTATCTTTTTAAAGTTTTCAAATTTGTCTATTTTAAAATAAAACAAACCAATATCTTGAACTTGGCAGATTTTTTTTAAGTCTGTTGGGTGAACTAATTCTTCTTATAGGAGAACTATTTTGTCCATCCTGGGAGGTTGTTGTGTGATGCCTAGGATAGACTTAAATGTCTAAGTTTAGAACAACAGTTTTTATAATAGAAGATTTTTGTGAGAAATAGGGGAGGCGTATGCAGGAAGAGCAGGGGCATAGGAAGGTTGGTAGCACAGAACAACACCAAAATTGTCTTTTGAAATTGAACACTGGAAAAGTGCATTTTTATTGATGTGGTGCGCTAAGATTGGAATGAACTTGTTGCTGCTAGTTGTGATTTGGTCTGGACAAAATCAAAGCAACTACTGTTGGGTCTTAGTTTTCCCATAGGTCGCATATGATTGCTGGACGTTCAAATGTGTTATGCTAGGTGTGAAGCTAAGTATGATTCTTTTTTTTTGTTCTTGTCATATCAAACTATCTATGCCTGGGCATGAAGTTAAGTGATGGCCCCTTTGTTTTGTCAAAACATATGTGATGCTGGGCACCCAAATATATATTAAATGTTGGATTATTCATTGCTAAGTCTTCTATAAATATTTTGATTTTGGTAGTTTATAAATCAAGATCTATTAGCAGTCTAATGTCTGATTCACATCACAACAAAGAAATTATCAGAATTCTAGCCATCGAATGGGCAATTGTCATTGATATTATTGGTGTTAGAACTTAATTTGTAAGTGGTTTAATAGGTTGTTGGGACTATGGTGTGTGTTCATTGGTAATGAGGTTGAACCAGAGAGCTGACAGTAGATCTAAGAACAAATATGGGTTCTTGGTCTACCAACTGTAAAATTTATGGGTAATCTATTCAAATTTTAGTAAGATAATTATTGGAGCACATTGCAAGTACCTAGGAAAGTTACCAAATTCCTACCTTATTTTGAGTTTTTGATGGCATTCTATGTATTGAAGAAAGAAATTGATCAAGACATATGTTTTATGCCTTCCATTTGAGGTTTTTTTCTCATAATTTAAAAGTTTACTAAACACATTCAGTTTAGCATGTGTGTTGGAGATTCAGTTCTCATCAAATGGGTATCTCTGTCCATTACCAACCCCATACAACTAGTAATATGTGAGGGATTAACACTGAGGGATGATAAAAGGTGAGATACGTATAATTTTTTATTTTGTTTTTATATAATCTTTTGATTCTTATAGGAGCATATAATTTTTTATTTGTAAGGCTGTTACCCCAAACCTTAGCCCCATGCAACTAGTAAGATGCAAAGGCTCACCATCGAGGACCAAGATGGGAGGTTAAATTTACCTTATTTTATGGATTTTATTGTTTCTTTTAATTTATAAAGGCACTATAAAGGGGAACTCTATCATGGACAATATTTTAAACTCTATTTTAGGATAGCATTCTTCTAATTCATGCAATAATATGTAGGGAAGGATATTTACTTTGATCATAAGAATTAAGATAAAGATTAATGTGACATGCTGATTCTGAGAATTCTGACCATAGGGTGATAAATAAATGTGAGAATTAAGTAAATATGATATGTTGTATTTTTATGGTTTCTATATTTTATAAACTAACCAATTAACTAATCATGAAATAAAATATATACTATGTTGGTAGAGATGTAATGGATGAAAATGTGATGTAGGTGAAAATGGGGTGATAGGGTTCTAATTTACATCATGTTTATTAGGAGGCCTTTCACACTCATTTTCTAGGGAAGAATATAATATAAATAAATATTGATTTCA